>VXBW01002380.1:2669972-2732707 GCA_013400375.1 Thinocorus orbignyianus | reverse complement strand
AAAAAGAAATAGAAAAAGAAAAAAAACAATTAGGGCATCTGCTCTGGGAAAGACTGCAATATGAGCTCATCTTTCCATAGGCACCAGAGATTCCACAGGACAGAAGGGACATTACGCATGTCCTAATTTCAGGGAAATCTTCAGTTTGAGTTGCGCCTTGTTAGTCTTCGCAGAATCCCATCACTGGAAGCAGAGCTACAGCACACCAGGTTTCATTAGTTCCACTGCTTGCAAACTACTTGTTTATTTTAATAAAACATGAAAAACTGAAAACAGAAGCCTGCCTGCCAGGTGGGGTTTTTGTTTATTTGTTTGGCTTACTTGAAGAGCTTTAGATAAAGCCATAAAATTACGCAGTAATTTCGCCTGTGTTTTAAATCACCTTATCAAGAGTGAAATTACAGATGGGAGAGCTAGCTAAAATGACTGCTGATGCCGAATGAGTCGAGCCTGCCATCCTTACCCAAGCCTGGCACAGCCTGCTGCCACCCTAATCAAATTCTTCAGGTTATTCTAGATTCTTGCATTCAATACTGCAAAAGCGAGTTTCCTGGTTAATGCTATAAAGCAACACTGAATAAATACAAATAGTTTAATCTTCCTCCACAGTCATATCCTCCCACACTGGTAAGTGTAATTAGGAAAATGCTACATTGCATGTCTTGAATAGCGAATGTAGCTGATTGTTAATCATTATATTTACATAGTTTATATGAAAAATATTTAAATTCATGAATGCTCCAACTTTTCTTTGCCATAACATTAATACCTGAACAGTATCTGAATGTATAATGGTGTATTTGTAGCTTATTGATTCTTTAGCATTGTCCTTGTAAGAAAACTGTTGGACAATGAACTTCCGGGTGTAGAGAACATTTGAGACCAAAAAAAGGAATATTCTTTGATAGAAGAATATCCAAGAATGTCCAAGCTGACATGAAAGTGTGTTCACATAAACATAAGATGAACTGTAATATATTTTAAAAAAATTTGAGAAAGTGCCTTTTATAAATCTTATTTTGTAGAATGAATTGTGAGTAATCTTTCATCTGTATTTAACATCCATAAAATAATGATTTCCACAAAAACACAATGATAAAAAGGTTTGTATGAAGCATGGAATTTCATTTTTGCCAACAATAACTGTCTTGTATCTGTTTTATCAAGAACAGACAAAACAGAAATATATCACATATTTTGAGAACATAAAAAATCAAGAACATTCTTTTAACAAGTAACTCTTTAGACATTTGACTAGGAAGCGATGCATACTTGCCACCAATATCTCTGACAGGATTTGTAGAGTGTGGAATGAAAACATAGGGTATTATTAAAACATTTTTTAAAACCTGATGTGGGAAAAAAGAGAAACGAGTATTTCATAAAATCTGCTTTATAAAACACACCATTATTTTTTAAACAGTCAACTTTTGTTCTGGGTACCCAGTCAAGTCTACCATGGACTCAGTTTTCAGAAAGTGAGCATTCATACCTTTGAAGAAGGTACGGCTCACTTAGAAGTCAAAAAACAGAGTACCTCAACTCAAATCACTAGTCCTTTCATGAACAAAATTGAAAAAATGTGAGATATAAAAGTAATGTTCATACAATACACAAACCTATGATGAGATGATGGGAATGCATAATCTATGATGTACTTCATACACATTCATTTGATTAACATGTTAAACTCATCTTTTCACGAGCAAGGTATACATGAAGACTTATTTCTTGATAAGAAGTAGAATGTCGGGTGTGCTTAGGTGGTGATTAGATTAATAGTAAAGTATTTAAAACTCAACAAGCACTGTGAATGAGCTGACCTGTTGAATGGTTTAAAAGCCATTTTTTCAACAATTTTAGTACTTGAACAGCAAGATCACTAGAACTAAAATGGCAGATTTCAAGCCATTTCAACAGATATACATTGTGTGCCATAATATTTCCTAGAAAGAGTACATGACAATCCAGTGTCTCATGCAAAATCAATTACTTTTTAGTTCAAGATCCCCAGTCACTGAAACAGGATATTATTTTGTGTCCTGAACAATATCTCGTTCCAGTTTCTAAGAAAACAAACAGCAAAAACTAAGTTTACAATGCTGCATCCTCCAGAAATTGACTACAACGTCAGTCTCCGGGGTATCATTACCAAGTGCTATTTGCATTTAAATTTCTATAACCCTTAAGCAACTGGATTATTTGTTTATGTGCACAGTTATGATCTACTAGGTATCTAGGTGTTATTCCTCACCTCCCTGTATGGGTTCACAGCCTATTGACGTTTAATAGTTTATAAAACTAGATTTCAAATCAGAGACACCATTTGCAAATTTTTATTTTAGAAATTTTTTTTTGCCACACTCAGTGAGAAGGTTATGTGTTCCTAGGGGAAGTCAAGGAGAACTCCAGATTTTTCTTGACAGACACTTGCCTCTTTTGTCAGAAAAGCTCAACAAATATTCTGATGAGTTACTGGTGCTTTTATAGTTGAAAACTCTCTTGACAAACTACTCTGCTGACCAGAGATGACAAGACCCTGACATCAAGTTTCTGTCTTCAGAATATACAGAATTGTTGCAAAATCTGTTCACAGAGGAGGCAACAAAAAAGATTCAAGAGCTCTATTTTCCCACTGAAATCAACATGAATTCGCCATTTAGAAGAAAGCCCTCTTCCTTTCTATGGTGTTTCAAGGCTTTACACTTCTAAACTTGTCATTGTTTTTCATAGAAAAAGATCTTCCATAAATTTCTACAAGCTCTACGTTTATTCTGTATTTAGCGATACTGAACTTAGTGAACATGATAAAAAGAGACTTTTCTAAACTAATCACTTCTGAGTAAGCAATCAGACTTATGCAAAGAAACAGAGAACGTGAATATAAGCAGTAAGATTTCTGTTTTGAATTATAGGCAGATACTTGCAACTGCAGTCTTCCACCAGCAAACAAATTTAGTTAAACAAGTGATGTACTAACCTTGGAGAGTGCAGCTGTTGATTTAGATCAGAATTTTCTCCAGAAAATTATTTCAACAAAGTAATTGTTAGTTGCTCTCCTTTCTCCCAGTGCTCCCCTATTCTCTGTTCCCCTCCCTTTGTTAAGAATATTTAACCTGAAACAAACCAAAATTACTTTTATTTATTCTTTTCTCCAAACTTCACAAAAATCTAAAATAAATAGAATAATATGATACTCATGCACCATATAGTAGTACAGAAACAAACCCCAAACACTTAAAATGAGCTCTGAAGAAGTCCTGGCCTGTGTAGGAAAACATTGCTTTCTGTGTGCTTACTCTGCTTATTATAAGCTACTCGCTCCCAGCAGAACATATATGTGTTATCACTATAAATAGTGGGTTGTTTGATTGTTACACATCAAAATCATTGAAGAATAGTAAAGATGCATCTATTTGCAATTTATTAGTCCTTAAAATGAAACTGAGATATTGTGTTCAGAGTAGAAATCGAGACACAGCATTAATTAAAAACAATACAAATAATATAAATATAACATTGAGAACACCAAAGAAAGGTTTTTGAATTATAATCTTTTTTTTCAGTGGGCAAAAATAATAATAAAAGTAAACTTATACACTATATTTATGATTATTTATACTTTTTCTTGGAAGCTTTGCCCAGTTTCCAAAAATCATTAAAAAAAAAAGGAAAAAAAAAAGAAGAAAAGAGTACTATGTGGTTTGTAAGTCAAATGAGCAAAAGAGGAAGAAAAGAAAAAAAAAAAAAAGATGTTCAAGACACCAAAAATATTTAACAGAACATTGGAAAAAAGAATAAATTAATGCTTCAAGGTGATAAATGCACATTCCCCATTACTTGGATGCAATGCAAGTACATCTTTAGTTAATTACATAATGTCTTCTGTGATGCATTTCTTTGATGTTATATCTTCCTTTTATTGTAAATAATTAGGGCTGGATTACTTGCAAGACAGACTACTATTTCATGAGTGTTGAGTTCATTGGCCACTGCTGTTGATTTTATACACTTACTGCTCTGTCTTGACAATAAAGTAATATCCCTAATACAGTCTCTCCCAGAGTAGCACTGAGCACCTCCTAAGGCGCAATGAGACCTTACATCAGCCAGTGAGTTAAACATAACTTGTGGCTTCTTTGCATCTCATATAATCAGCTTTCAATTAGAAGTGAAAGGCCACATATTGTACTAAATCATTCTTTGACTTTAATGAGCCTGTCTCACATTCAAGTCAAAGGTTGTGTATTGAGGATGATGTTTGACTAGTCTGTACTCTGGAAGCTGAGCGAATGCCGATTCATTTGCCTACCAAATGAGAAGCAAAGGCAGAAGCAGTAGCAAAGACACACCTTGACAACATTACCCCTGTTGGGCACAGATTCTCAAGGCTGCCCCAAGCTCTGAGCCCCAGCATACGGCCAGGCTGCCTACCTGCCATTTCAGTCATCCACGCTTTTGCTTATATGTATTTAGACAACAATGTCTTACCTCTCCAGTCAACTGAAACAGTATAACTCACTAAACGCAAACAAATGGGAAAGAGAATAATCCAGAAGAGGAAAGCTAGCAGCTAATCAATCTGAATCCCGTAAAGCATGCAGAGAAAGCCAACAGTTGTTAACTGTTGGGATATACATGAATGTTCCCGAAACACGGCACAATGTTTCTGAAGACCATGGGCAAAAATAAAGAGGATGAGAAATGCAGAAGTGGAACAGAGTGAAGTCCTGTTTCAACATCCTCTTAAACTCCCAACTTAACCATTTCTCAGATGGGGAAGTAGGATGAAAAAGCATTAACAAAAGTTAGGTAAAAAGAAGCTCTACTAAGGATGGAAGTGGTACATGGCTGTTCTCCAACCTCACGTTGCAATGAAAGCAATTAAGATTGGGGCAAGAAAGGAGAGGGGCTTTGACTGTCAAATACTTCCCTCTGAAGGGTTTTAACTTTCCCTCAGAAATATCACTAAATCTCCACAGCTACGAAAAGGCCAGCCAAATTCTGATTAGATATAAAGGTAGGTAAAGTCTTTGTTGCTTTAATAGAGATAGAAATTGTGTTTGAGTATGGCAGTTAGCAGGAGAGTATTACTAAAAACATGATAGGAGGAGGGAGACACTAAGGGCATGGTGAATGGATGAGTATCTTTAGAAAAGAAAATATACCCAGTGTCATAAAGCATGCCTAGAAATTAAAAGTTATCCAGAAGAATAATGAGATTTGGAAAGACAGAAAGGTGATAAATTAGAAATTCCAGGTAGCAGAAAGAGAACGTGAGCTTTTACACCACTAGAGATAAGATTGCTGGAAAGAAAAAGGTGTTACAAGATGAGGATAACTACAAAGAAGAAAGGGAAGGTCATGGATAGAGATGGGAACAAGACTACTCAGGATTTAAAAAACAAGGCTGTCTCAAACAGCTGTGAAATGAAACCCCTGAGTATTCAGCACAGCTACTACCTTATTTCTGTGTCACAGCTGAGCCATCTATAGGAAATATCGTATCACTGGTATTTAAACAAATAAAAAGGAAGGAAAATCTAATGTAAAAATGAAGAACAGGAAAGCTTTATTGGAGAATGAGGAAGCTCTCTTATTTCTCACTCCTCTTCATTCTTCCTCTTCTATTTTGGCAGCTGCTGTGGGGTAAGCCCTGCTCCTGTGACAGGGATAACACCAAAAAGCAAAACACTCTTCAGCTAACACATTTCTGCAGTCTTCTTGCGAGGCTCCTTACAAATGCCTGACTATTTTATGTACTCATGTCAAGGCAAAATTCAAGCTCAGAAATACAAAACAAAATTGTTTAAAAGCTTTTTAAGATACTCCCTGAAAATTAGATAATCATTCATGAGAATTGATGCAATCCTTACCAGTAATCAGCGCCTGCCAAAGACTGAATTAAATTGGAGGGACATTGTTGAAGCCTGCATCCTGTTAGGAATATACAAGAGGAAAGTGCTTCATACATATTTTGCATACATTTTTCCACTGTCTAATTGGGCTGGAGGAGTGAGATAACTCTTAGCCTATTGTTCTGGCAAGCCACAAGTGTAAAGAGAGAAGGGAATTGTTAACAACCTAATATTAGTCCAGTAACATGACTCGATCATTTTATTTCTATCTGTTGGATGGATGTCATAAATTCTCATGAAGGAAATTTGCTCTTCCTTTTGCCACAAAGATTAGCTACAACTTGTGATACCAGTACTTTGCTGGAAGGAATAGTACAGGAGCTTCACTGCTGTGTTATTATCTGGGATCTATTATGTTTTACATTTTTCAAAAATCTTTAAGCCAGATCTTTGACATTCAACTGCCTATAAAGACATACACCACCTGATGAGAAGCTTTGATGTGCATTTTGAGGATTAAATAATCTAGATGGAAGGCAATGTGTTTCCAGCCAAGAAGAAAACTATGGAGGAAATTTTGCCTCCTGCCGTTTAGCACTGCTGGCAGTCAATACCTTTTAGCCTACCCTCTAAATTTGATTTCATACATATTTACAGACTATTTTTCCTCTTACTACTAATTCTTTTGAGACCAAATTAAGAACAAAGATAGCAGGAACAGGCTTCATCAAATAAAAATGTAAATATGCTGCATCTCATTTTTGGATGAAGAAAGTTTATTTAAATATTTTCTCGAATGGAATATCTTTGCAGTATCATTATTGCTTGCAACTGGAACAGTAATAGCCTTACAAGTCAGAGTAACCCATTGAGGCTTAAGCGAATTTATGCATTTAAATAATGTAGTTTACTTTAAAAACATAAAACAAACTAGAATTTTCCCCATTTTCAGACAAGGAAAGAATACTAATAATAAAACAAATGGATACAAAAGAAAATATAATCTAACTTCCTATATTCAAGGTACATTGTCAGCTAGCTCAATAGTCATAACTAAGAAAGGAGTACTAAAGTAATTACAGAATCACATTTTTTTTTCACATTCTTGAAAGCAAACCAAAAAATCTAAAGCTAAAATGGGAAATTACAGTGCTTCTACAAGGTGAGATTAATCCATAACATATCTAAAATTTTCATTTTCTTAGAAGAGGTCTAAAATGCGTTAATGTTTTTTTTTATTTAGCAGTCTACCTTTCCTATCTGATTGACTTCAGTCCTAAATAGGCAAACATAGCAGATAGACAGTAATGTCTTGATGAATCCAATGAAGTTACAGCAATGACTCTGGTGGAGTCAAAATCTTACCAGATATGTTTGATATCTTTTCCTCCCCAATTTAAGTTCAATGAAAAACATAAATATACCTCATCTGACTAACTGAATGCTCTGATATTTTTCCTTTAGTTATTGCCTCTATCCACAGCCAAATAAGTATTCTAAAAGCATTCTGAAAAACTACTAGCAATAATTGTTGGTGTAAACAATAGAAGCCTTTACATTCCATCATCCTATTTTTCAAAAGATATAAAACGTATTTTCATCTGTAATGACAGGCTTCAGTAAAGTTCAATATAAAAAGTAAAGTTACATACAATGTAAGAAAAAATTAACTAGACCTGTTTTCTACACGTTCCTCTGGAATGACATCCTTCAAGAGCAATTTTAACCTCTAGATTTCTCTTCATTTTATGGTTCTTCCATCCCATCCTACCTAAAACCAACACAGAAGCTTCCATATGGGTTTTTTACAAAGTAGCATAGGAACATGTGATTCTAGCTTTAAAATACTATTAAGCATATTATTGGATCAGCTGCTTCCCTACATATCCTACAGCTATTAGCTACCTCTGCTGCACTTACAGAGGAGTCAGAGTGAGCTCATTAAGGCTTTAAACATCATGTGTGTGCTGTTAAGGGGTCTCCACAGGCCAATCTCCAATTTAGATGAAACACCTAGGGAAGTTGCGGTAACCAGGTTTGCCAGAGATAGGCACACTGTTTCTGAAGAGGGTACCATCCACAGTTTCTTGAGGGACATGCAGGAGAAATGAAAGGTTGCCACGAGAAGCCCACTGGGTTTTCCAGGTTGTATCAAACTTTAGCTTCCTCTGCCGTCCCCAGCTTCTAAGGATAGTGTGCAATCCAAACTCACTGAGCTCGGGATGTCAGGATTTACCTGAGAATCTGTATATTATCCTCACCTGCAGGTATTTCATCAGAGAAGAATATATTAGGGCCTGCTACCTTGAGTCATTTTCTTTTGCAAAACTGAATCATGGTTCTATGACTTCTAAAGTGTCATATATTCGCAAGCACAATATTAAACTGATATGTATTTGTTACATAGTATATAGATATCCTTTGTTGATGTCTCATGATATTTCTATATAGGGCAAGATAAAATCTACTTGAAAGAAGAGCAAATACGTTAACTGTTTTTCTCAAGAAAACCCATGCAGAGAGGAAGGAGAGATTAATCTTTTTGTAAGTGCTGGCAACATTTCAGAGACGTATCTACAAAGAATTGTGACAAGTTTAACAGTGACATTATGTAGAATAGCGAGGAGACTAAACACGAACTTAAAGAGCCAAACTTCCCCATTAAGTCTCTGTCTACATCAATCAGGAAACTGTGTGATGTTTAAACACAAACCCTTAAGCTGGTAGGCGCATTCATTATCTATAGGCCTATTCCTGCGAGTCTGCAGTAGGAGATCCAAATATTCTTAGGTTAGGTTTGTCCCCTATGGTTTTACTTAACTTCTCTGTTTCTTCAGGAAACAAAAATTTCAGCTTACTCTCTACAATCACTAAGCCTACTGTTTGCCCCTACAGGTTGCAGGGCAATGGTGAAATGGCCCTGGGAATGTATCTCTGCTTGGTTTTGTTGGGAACTGTCATACAAAAAGCTTGACATTTCTTTATCTGCTAAACTCCACATGCACAAAAATATTCACAGTATACAAGTCTTCAGAAAATTTTCAAATTTTCCTGGAGACCAGGAGTGCACATTTTGAAAGTCTGTGGAATAATAATAATAAGCTAAGTCTAGACAAGGAAGAAATACTGTGTTCTGACAATTAAAAAAAGAAAATGGAAAGATTTAAGGTTGACCTTTAAAAGAAAGTATTTATCGATACATGTTCGTCTTTCAAGTCCTGACATCTGATTTCTGCAGATAAAATGTATTCATGGCAGTTAAGTGTTTTCTTAAAATTATATCATATAATCTGTGAGAATTAAAGAAAACCACAAACTTTTCCCCATCTATAAGATTATATTTAAGAGACTTATCTAGCAAATTCTCCTACGCAGACTGTGTAAATCAAAATTATATAAATGAATGTTTTCACAATCTCAAAGGCTTCACCACTGTAATTAAAAGGTGAATTTCTCACTTTTATTTTGTTATTCCTGTCTCCTGAGTCTGATTTATAACTTTTGTTACACAATTATATGCATTTATTTCTTTGTGCCATGTTGTATGTTATTTCAAAAGTAACATCTAGGGTGTCCTTGCTTTAAAATGTAGATTTAGCCTCTCTGGATGAAACTTGGTAGAACATCTGTGTTTGAAAGTATGAAAAATTACCACATTTTCTGAGTGAACCAGGCTGAGTGCTCACATTATACTGTCTCTAAGAGAAAATTAAAGTGCTGCTGATAGCTGAGGGACTGGATGGCTCAAGGGAATCGTAGTGTGACACAGTCTTTCATCTGATGAAAACCAGCATGAATTTAGCCCATGCTGATAATGACCAAAAGTCATTATCATTTGTTCGGTAATTTATTTAAAATGAGTTAGGGGTCCGGCTTGTGTCTTGGTGGTAAAGAGTCCAAATTAGAACTGAGCAAATAATGAAGAAATGTCTCTGCAAAAATTACTTCATATTTTTAAATTAGTATGCTTAAACTTCTTCATGTTTATCACCTTCTTAGTACTTTAACAAACAAGTCTATCAGGAGAGATGTTTGTGAAATTAAAAGATGTTTCTACAGATTTTCAGGGAAACCAAATCCTGAATTTATGACGACAAGTGTTTGCACTGGAAAAACAAGCTAATTTTTAGGATTCTGCTTATTCAACTAAATACATTAAAATATGTTCCTTGTGGTCTCTGAGCCCAGTCTATTTCATGAATCAGATGCTAACAAATGGAGTGTTTTCAAGAAAGCTGCAGAGTCACAGCTATTTACAAAAAATACTCAGCAAAGAAAACTAGCTTACAAGTTAAACAGAGTTAAACAGAAAAAGAGACTCTATAAAAATATGTGATGTCTTATTAATTTAATACCTGGGACAAACTGAGGTCTGCTGGAAGTGAGAATGGATAATTTAAGTCTTTGCAGAACTGGAACAAAGACTGGTGTGTGAAGTCATTCTGGCAATATGGCCAGGGGATAAAAATCACACTGCCGTACCAGAGACTACAAAATGTAGCAGAAGAATTTACTGGGCTCATGTTTCCCAAGAAGGGTGTTTGAATAAATACGGACATCTTGCAAAAGTACCTCCAGTGAAGGTGTCTGGTGTATGCTGACGAAATACGTAAGTGTAGAGCAACATTTTGGTAAAAGGCTGACGTAAAGAAAAAAAATCTGCAAAGCTACAAACCTCTCAGCAGGACTATGAGGAAGAAGGACTATATAATTTCATACTGACATTTAACATATGCCTTTACAATGTCTAAGCATCTCCATCACATATAGATATCTCTTTGCCTGACTAGGACAGAGGGCTGAAGACTGCACTGCACGTAGCCAAGTTTTTCTCATGTTGAGATATTTCATGAAAGCAAGATCTAAATGTATACTGGAATCAGGTAAGTAGTGATATAGATAAGAGATACACACAATCATCGAGGTTGGTGGGGACCTCTTGGAATTCATCTTGTCCAACCCTGCTGCTCAAAGCTGGCTTAATCTGAGCAGGTTGCTCAGTGCCGTGCCTGTTCAAGTTTTGCATACTTTCAAGGATGGAGACTCCTAAATCTCTCTGGGTACACTGCTCCGACGTTTGATCAGCCCAACAGTAAAAAAGGGCTTTCTTACATTTGCATGGAATTTCCTGTATTTCAGTTTGTGCCCATTGCCTCTTGTTGGGTTTTGTTTGTTTGTTTGTTTGTTGTTTTGTTTGTTTTTTTGTTTTGTTTTGTTTTTTTACTGGGCATCACTGGGGAGAGCCTGGCTTCATCTTCACTGACTCCCAAAAGGTATTTGTAAACATTCGTAATACCCCAAGGCCTTCTCTTCTCCAGGCTGAACAACCCCAGCTCTCTCAGCCTCCCCTCATATGACACATGTTCCAGGCTGTGAATCATCATCCTAGACATTTGCTGAGCTCTCTCCAGTATGTCCATACCTATCTCTCTTGTACTGAGGAGGGAGAACTAGACATGTAACTCCAGACATGTCTTGCCAAGACTGAACAGAAGGGAAGGATGCCCTCCCTCAATGTGCTGGCAAGGTGTTACGTAATGAAGCCCAGGAGGCTGTCAACCTTCTTTGCCACAAGAGAATGTTGCTGGTTAATGGTCAGCATGATGTCCACTAGGACATCCAGGCTTTTGCTACATAGCTCCTTTCCAGCCGGTCAGATCCAGCCTGTACTGAGGCATGGAGCAATTCCTTTCCAGATGCTGGACTTGGAATTTACCTTTTTCTTCTTTTTTTCTTTTTTTTTTAATTTATCTGGGCTTCTGTTGGTCCATTTCTCCAGGTTGAGGTCTCTCTAAACGACAGCACAACCTCCTGGAGTATCAGCTGCTCCTCTGAATTTCATATCATCTGCAATGCAATTTTGGATTGTCTGCAACAGATCTCCCAATTTCCAAAAGAATGCAATCAAAACAGGGTGGAACTTGTCACAGAAAATGGAAAATCAGCTTCTGAAAGCTGAGTGGCTTTTGCTGCAAGTAGGAAACAAGGAGAACTATGTGGATAGAACTACAGAGCTGAGCTGATGGCCTTTCATGTGTAAATACATGAAACAATCTCAAATTCCACTCGTATTTTAATAACGAAGACATTGTGGCTTATGGTCTCAGCCTTTAGAGGCAGACAAAAAAAGAAGGTTGCAAAGACAATAAACGAAAGTTCTTTGTTTCCCTTGTGTTCTACACTCTTGGCTAGGCTCCTGCTTCCCTGGGAACAGCAGGACTCTGCAACAGGCCAAATACACTCCAACAGTTGCAAACTCATAGGCAAAGAGGAGCACTTCCAGCAATTCTATTTCTGTGTGACTAAAATATGGCACAAGCCCTGTGAAGGTCTGGACAAATCGATGTTTTATACAGCAGATTCTCCTTACTGAAAAACACCATATTCAGCTGGAATAAACAGTATTACTCCTGATTTACATCAGCAAGTCTGAGAGGAGAAAAACACCTGGAAGGGCTCACCATGAGAGGAGCCATAAGCTTATTTCTGTTGTTGCTAAACAGAATGTCAACAACAACATTTCCAATCTGTAATTCGTACTGTTCACTATGTTCATCTTCATGCCATAGGGAAAAATGATGCTTAAGGCAGAATGATTACACTGCACTAGCCTTAAGCTAAAATGACATAATAAATAAACAGTGCAAGAAATAGTGATAATGACAGCGATCAAGACAGGTATAAAAAAATAAAACCAAAGTAGAGCTGTGGCTAAGTAATACATCTTCAAACTTAAAAAATAAAACTAGCTTGGACATTTAAAGATCCATTTAGAATAATAAAGAGAAAAAAATGGCACATGAAAATCTATTATAATGCTTGAAATTGTCCTTTTAACCTTTACTTAAATTAGTAAAAGTTGCATGTTCATACCCAATGGCGAAATATAGTCCTTTTCTAGCAAAACATGGAAGTTTGGTACTAATACAGAGTATGTAATATTTAAGAAGTCATCTATTATGAAATCTAAGGCATGACTACATTGCCAAGTATTGAGCTTAGCAAAGAAATATTAATTCTGCTTAAATTGGTCCAAAACCCAATAAAGCCCTCCAATGAAAATTTGGGTGAAATGTCCATTTGCAGACCAGTAGCTACAATAAAGGAGGCAGTGTCTTCACTTGTTGAAAGTAATATACATTTAAGTTCCAAACATAAGCATCCTCTAACAATAAACCAAATGAGCTCTCAACATAAAATATGTCTTCCTTCTCTGAAAATCTGTATAGCGAATACAGCCCGAGGGAACTTTTAACAAAATGTTATAAAACTGAAAACTGACATTAATAGGAAGTACTGATATATCCTTAGTGACAATGAGTTCAATTCTCCTGCCACTGCATAATGGAAACACCAATTGGCTCCAATTTGCTTCGATTGGATTTGCTCCGATCAGTGACAGAAGAACGAGGCCCAGTCCTGCTGAGACATCATTATGAGAGACAGATTTAGCAGAAAGTATTGGCTACAGCTGAAATATGTGACTCTCTAACATTACTTAGGCTCGAGTTGAAATCTATGAGGGTGAATAGGACACAGGAAACATGGTCAATGCACTCCTGAGAGACAATGAGTAGTTCACATCACGAGCTCAATCGGTGAGGTAACACACATGGTGTTTCTACCTTCTCCCTGCATACACTCATCTCAAATTATCCTCTGTGCAAATCTATCCTGGCCCTTTATTCTCTGACAATCCTCTAGCATCTCCCACCTCCTTAATTACTGTCATGCCTTTTGCACGTCTTTCTTTTCCGTCTGCCTAAATATACTTTATTTTCCTTTCCATCCCTGCCTCATACCTTAGCCTCTTTCTCCCTCACCAATCCCCACTAGACCTCCTTTATTCCTTCAAAGGTAGGGAAGCCAAATAGGAGGGCTCTCCCATAATGTCTGCCCAAAACAGCCCAAAGTTCAAATTCTGCCAAAAGAATCTGTCCTCTTTATTACTCCATCTTTTCTACAGTCCACCTGAATTTTGAAGGGAATGAAGAGGTACTGCAGTCCTCCCTGTGAAAGCTAGGAAGGGGAAACACAATCCTTCCCCTTATCGTGATGCTCTGACCAAGAGTAGATATACTGCACCAAGAGAAGGTGCAAGATAGAATTTACACTGCACTAGAAATATGTGATTAATTTTTACTGAATTCAACTTAATGTTACAATTGATTTTTTTCTTCAACGGAGGATTGAAAGCGTATTATAATACTACTTATCAATAGAGAATGTTAATTCACACTTTGAATTAAGTGCCTAAAACGGGGATTTAATTTAGATTTACTAAGACAGCAATTGCATGTTAATAAAATAACAATTGATTATTAAAATATTTTTACTGAGGTTTAACAGCTCCACTACATAAGAAGATTTGCTAAATTACTGTCCAAATTGTGTCTTTAGATGTACTGCAGTGAATTCAGTGAGGTTGCAAAGATGCAAATGAAACAAAATTTGACTAAATAGTTGTTTTCTCTTGAGTTAATGTTTATTTAACATAGAGGAACTCACTAAGTGTAAATCAAGTACCTACCTGCAGATATTTAGGATAGTTAAAGTGTTAAAATTATTATTATGTCATTTGTTTTGAAGCCGTAAAATGTGACAGTAAACGTGTAACAGTATTTATTAACTGCCAAAATAATCTTCAGTTCAGAAACTTATCAAAGACTGTTGATACCTCCATACATAAACCTAGCACCAGACATATAAGGTATAAATTAATGTGGTATGTAGCAATGCAAGCTCTTATGGTCATAATACACTTATATTTACAACAATGTAGGAATCTGAACTCGAAAGCAAGGACTGAACTGAACTCAGTAACCCACCAGGAAAGTGTGGAGAGGTAAGTACTCTCTCATGCTGTTGTGTGGTGTCTGGGCACACAGCACTAAACAGGTGTTGCCATAAACTTCTTATCCACTTGATACCAAAATCAGGACATGCGTGAGCATAGCCTGGGTTCTCCCTCTAAAGCTGAGGCAGTCCAAAGGGGGATGCCATTATTTGCTTGCAGAATATTCACTACTAATTAACATAATCAAGAGAGATCTTTGCCAAATTAGAAGGGTGGGATAAAACGCTACAGTTGTATTAGTAGTGCCCTGTCAGAACCTAATCTTGCACAGGTAGATGTTTTTTCTGCATATTTTCTTCGCTGTTTAAGAGGATGGCACCTTCAAGGAGGAGAAAACAAACATTTTAAAGCTTTATCTAGCTACACAGTGAGAGCAGGACTGTGATTTTTTTTTTTAAATAATTTTATCACATCTTAGATTCTCACACAGTTCTTCCCCCTTTAGATAGCTCTTCTCTTGAAACAATAACAAAATGTACTGATATTTCCAGTGTGTATGTGGGTAAAATTCCCCTTTTCATTATAATTCCTTGGAGCTTTTGGGGATTTTTAAATGTTATTCTACCCAGTCATTTTTAGCTTTTTATTCCTGATTTCAATGTTTTTATCACTCCTGTTCATCCCCTGTTTTATCTGCTGCCTTTCAGCAGTTCCAACTCTTGCTGGTCTATAGAGCACCAGCAGAGATTTCAGCAACGCTGTTCATTGCCATTTTTCCTTTCCATCCTTCATGAACCAGAAATATTCTTCAAGAGTTTATCCTTCCAATCCTTGGACCTGTTCCCAAGACTCGCAAGATCAGATAGACCACCATTTTCTTTGATGCATGAACTCCTATTTCTTATTTTGTATTAAAATGCACTTATCAGGAAAAGGTATTTGATAGTTAAATCCATTATTTTTTTTCCCCAGTACACTCACATAAACATTAGCTCATGGATAGCAGTCACAAAGTAAACCTACAGATGGCATCTCCCCTCCCCTAACTCATCTAGTACAAAACCCCATTACGGGAGGCTGGGGAGGAAAGGCTAAATCACACCATCACACCCAAGCCAAAGCTAGACTTTAAATCAATATCCTTCCTTTCATCAAACACTGTATCTATGTCAGAGAAACATACCTTTATCCTTTCTCATTCATGGCAAAGTGCCCACATCCAAGGAACTCAAAACCTTCCTGTCAGCATCAGCCTTTGCCTAAATTTTCATTCGCAGCTGAGTTGACTGACAAAAAAAAATATCCCCTGGTCCACCCCCAGAGCCTGAGAACTTGCTCAGTGTCACACCAAGCACTGCCACCAGGTATGCCCAGGCTCCGGTAATGATGTAGGGTTTTGTTCACGGTTTCCTGAGTTACCAGATCCAGCAGATTCCCATTAACCCATTAATGTTAATCCCATTACCAGATACCAGATTCCTCCTCTTTTTGATACTGCTCCAAGGCAGGTCCTGGCTGAAATACAACTGTTTCCCCTCTCTTTCAATCCTCCAGCTAAATCTACAAACAAAACTCTCCTGCAATATATGTTCATAATCTTAGAATAGATGTTATTTTGTATCCAGTAGCTAATCTTCCAAAAGAAAAGACAGAATATAGCCATTTAGTTTCTTGAAGTGAAATATTCTGGAGCTACATTAAACAAAACCATACACTCTGGTGCCTCATCTGAACTTTTTGTGCTATCATAAACCAGATACAAGGGATTTGATGACTTACTCTCCATACAAGTACTTAATTTACCTTCTCAGGGAGGAGGGAAGAGGAGAGCTCAAGTGCAGCTGTGTAACGTTATGTTGTGATTTTCATTACTACTCCTACCTACTGGACACACACTAGTCATTCTCCCTAGGAAATACAGACATTCAAACTATAAAGCAAATACAAGTTGATGTTACTTTTATCTCTATTTCTCATTCCTCTGCATTCACACTTGTGTGACTGATTTGTGTGTGAAATGGTTTCCAAGTTTTCAAGCAAAAAGCAGTTAAGAAACAAAATATTTATACTCTTCTAACTTGTGCTTCCTGCCTAGCTAGATCCAATACAGATGCAAAGTCACTGGTCTGCAAGAGCCTTCCACAGATCTATAATAAAATAATTAAATTAGTGAGTTGTGTTTAGATCAGAGATTCTTGGCTGCCAGCTCCTAAGAACTCAGGGAATTCAGAACCGCAGAAGGATCATTTGGAGTCCATTTGGCAGAAACGTCAGAAAGTTGCTGCTCCTGGGAACATCCTTTTCCAATAACATTTATAGCTCTAGATGGAAGTGAAAAGCACCATATGTTAAGAGTTTCCTGCAAAGCTTCCTGGTAAGAGAGGAAATAAATTCAACTTGTCACATCTGCTCGTGGGCCAGTCAAGTAGGATTTTATCACAGCTTTAAGTGGTTTACAAAACTGTCCTGTTATCGACTGAAGGGAGCTTTGCTTTTCAAGGTTTTTTTTTTCAATATGCATGTTTATATAATCTCAATCATTAAATGATTTATTTGTCAGTGGAATTCAGTAACATGTATTATTATTTATCTCTAAACAACAAAGATTACTCAGTTATTCAGCTAACAGTAACAATTCATTTGGGAGCCAATTTGCATGGTTCAGCTGGATAAAGCTAAGCAGTCTCATTCTGCCCTTCATTTTTTTGACCCCAGCTCTGTATATTGTATCAAATTTTCCATTACAAAGTACATTTAATTAGACAAAAGTCAAGCTTCTACCATCTTCAGAGATGCTAGGTCTTAAGCACTGTAAATGCAATGCAAACAGCTGGCTTCAAATTCCCAGGGAATCGGGGATCCCAAAGAAAATATTATGAACCAATACATACTGTCTCTGCAGTTGCTCAAGAAATCATTACTCCCTTTACAGAAAGCACAAATTTGCTACGCGAAATGCAAAGATAGCACAAAATGAGGTAACAACATTCCATGGCAGGAATTTTTGCAGAATTCACAGCACTATGAAATTAGGCATAGCCAAACTCCACAAGCTACACAGGCATTTTTTTGGCATCTTGTCCCATTCCCATTGAAGTCAGTGGGATTTTTTCCACTGACTAAACAAAGAGGAGGATTGGGCCCAAACTGTGCAGGGATTTGCCAAAATAATCAAGTTACAGGAAATTGCTCCTCGAAAGGTAGACGTGTTTCAAAATTCCAGATGCCTACACGGAGCTGATCTAATTTACACACACACTGGGCCATATACTGTTCTCTGCCTCTGCACACACTTCGCTTTGATGTTAATGGGAATCTGCTGGTGCTGCAGGGCAGTACGGTACCCGTCCCTTGGAGCCCATTCATCCCACTCTACCAGGAAAGATGGAGCACAAAAGCGGGTGGAAGTAACACACCACATAACATCCAATATTCATGCAATTATTGAAGAACGCAGTATGTATTACATTTGCAAACTGTCCATAATAATTTAATTTTCTCTCCTCAATTTATAATATGTTAATTAGGCATGAAATTAAATGCTTTTTAACATACAACTGATTATGCTATAATGTATCCAACAAACATTGATTACTGAATAATAAATCAACATTTGCATAAATATTTATTTTTTTTTTTAAATTCCATACTGCATAAACAGATAACATGGAAAAATGATGAGTACTACGACAGAAATTGTACTTTGCCTTTTAGAGATCTTTTTTCTTGAGACTCATCAAGAGTTTGCTACACATTAGGAAAACAAACTGTACTCTGTGCAAGAAGGAGCACTGCAGTTCTTCTTTAAATGTTATCAGAACTTCATAATGGCATAGCACATTATTCTTAACATATACCAAGAAAAAGAAAATTCACCAGAAAAGGAGAAAATTGCACTTTAATTACAATACAATGTGGAATCTTCATAAAAAGCTGATGTTTTATTTGAGGTTCATCCTTGCTCTTGCTCATATCAATGTCGAAACCTCTTTTTTCAGATCTTGTACCTATCATTACCATATCTTACCCTCACAAATACTGCAATTATTTCAACCTAGGTTTCTCTGTGACAAAATGACAGTTATACTCATTATATTAACAGATAGGTAAGGGTGGGTAGTTTGTGTTTACAAGACACAACAGAAAACTTTTAAATATGAGTAGAAATCTTAAGGAACTCCATTAACAGAGGCTGCCAAGAACTTGTTCAGCAGGTTTCCCAGCGATTCTGGCCACACTCTGCCTGTCTGATAGCAAAATTCAGTTTTTATGGACTACTTGTCCTTGAAGAACTTCCTCCAGCAACAGCTCAGATACCTTCTCCCTCCTCCACACAGTGCCTGCTCCAAAGTTGACTAAAGTAAATGGAAAGACTCCCCAAGACTTCAAGCTTTGGATCAGCTTCACATTTTGCATGATCTTTTCATAAAGCAAAGATCGTTTCCAGGCTAGTCCCTGCATTGGACTCTGTCCTGACCACACAAGTGGGAAGGGAGACTCTAGAGATTCCAGTTTGAGTTCAACGGGAAAGAAAAGGCAAACTGCATGTAACTGGATAAATGTCTCTAGCTTTGCTACCTTTGTTTATGCTTCTTGTTGACCTATTTAGAAGTGTCACAGATATTTAAAAATAATATTGCTCAAAAACTGCAGCCAAAACCATGGAGCAATTTTTTTTTTGGACATACTAACTTGCTGCTTACAAGCCAGGAGCAAGAAAGGGTTCGAGAGAAATCACATTGGCTAGAAAACAGAATCCTCTTGTAAAAAGAAAACTGAATTTAATGCCTGATTTAAGATGACCAATTGAAAACAAATTTCAGGGATACAGAGAGGAAAAAGTTTAATGAGAAAACTATCATGGGAAAAGAAAACTGCAACTGTTTTTTTCCATATCTGCTTAGAAGTCACCGACATGCCAGCAGCAAGTGCCAAGGAGACGATTCCACACAGGGAACAAGACTGAAATGCAGCCAAGCTTTGGTTCACTGCTGCAAGCTGCTGTGCACCTCTTGAGAAACACTCAGCCCTACACAGAAAATAGTGGGAGTTTTAGTGACTCAGGCTGTTAAAGCATCAGATTTTTGGTTATTAATGTGGATTATGTTTAAAATGTCTGTTTTCTTGCCCAGAAATCCTGTGATGAATTTGATCTTCAGTAAGTTTTCAGGAAGTACTCATCATTAGTGGAAGGACATGGTATAATATCAGCTTCTAAAAAGCTTTGAGATGATACTTCTCTTGGCTGCTCCAAACATGTATCTTAGAAAGAAGGTGGGAGTCCCTGCATGGCTGAGAGCTCATGGGAGGGGAGGGCCTGACAGGCTGCCCAAAAGCTCCTACTGGGCTCCTCCCTACAGTCCTCCTCCCAGAGACTGCACAGAAAATGCCATAAAACTGAGTCTTCCAGGCAGTTTCTGCAGAAGTATATTTTTCTTCCCCTTTGTACTCCTTCCTACTCCACTTTCTCATTCTCAATTACTTTCTCCTCTTTGTTTTCAAGGTACCGTGTAAGAGGATTTTGTTTTTAAGAAATGATCCTCTCTTTGTGGCTATTCCATCACAACAAGTGGAGAACATCAGAACATCCATGTTTGCTAAACCATAGTTTACCTCTTATTATTGCTGTTGTTCTGTGTTTGGCACCAGCTTAAAACCCCATTTTCTAAAATGCACAGAAACCTGCAATCCCTCAGGTACAAACTGGTAATATTACACAATACACTGAATTCTTAGAGCTTTTCTCCTGTGATCTCAAAATGCTTGGAAGTATCAATATTTCTTCTGCTCACAACAAAACCTGGGGCACAAGTGCATGTAATTACTTAGAGTATACACCCAGTCAGTGATAAAGCTACACACTGGTCACCTAGCTGGCAATCCACTGGATCATCTGACATCTCTGAAGTAACCAGATCAATCTTTCCTTTCTCACAAAATTTGACTAATCACATCATTCCTTCTGGTTCAGTTTGAAAACAGATGTGGGTTTTTTTCCTTTTAAAAGACTTTTTTGCAACTATTGCAAGCTCTTCTCACCTTTCTTTCCTTTTCTGCCCCACCATTTGATCTGGCAGTCCCCCAGGCGGATACAAGGAGGGCACTGCGCTGCCCTCCATGCCTCAACTGCAGTGTTCCAAATTTCCAGCACTTGTGCTCTTGTGCATCCACTTTTTAGTACCATATTTCTTATACACAGCACACTGTGAAAGTGATACAGGATGTTACATGAGGTGTACTGAAATGCTTTATTATTAAATATTTTAAATTAATCATGTGCGATAGTTAATTATTCATTCAAACAAACCATGAAAAATAGGGACTGCAGCAATTTCCTCTACCCAGTATCAGATTGCTTCTAAGTGTATGGCACAATAAAACACTCAAATTAAAACTTCCTGATGTGACACCGAATTACTAAATATCCTAACTGCTGAAAAATTAGAAGTATAACCCTTGCACAATGTATTTATTATATTCATGTCCTACTTAAAACTGCATCTTATTTGGAAGGGAAGAATATTCATGATCTCTCTTCTACAGATTGGAAAGGAAGTTTCTTGATTTGTCTGAAACTTTTGAACAGCAACATAACCAAACCTTAAGGAAGGCACATCATGCGCAAGCAGTTGGTGGTGTACGGAGAAATTAAATAATTGCAAAGCAGAGTGTAACATCTTGGAGACAGTCTTTTCCACCTGAACAACTTCATTTTTATTATTGCTAATTATTTAAAGTGCCCTTCAACAACGTAAGTGCAAAAGTTCACTGCCCCGAAGCTGGTGGACAACTGTCTTGTAATAAGTAACACATTAGATCATAGAAAGAATTTGCAGGAAAGAAGCCTGGAAGAACAAAGCAAAAACAAAACATAGGAAAGAAGTCTCTAAAAGAGACAAAAGGTAAGTTGCAAGGGAAAAGTTCAGCTAAACCAAAATGTGGTACATACCCTGTTAACTTTCCAATGCTCTGTCTTACACACATCTCTCAGGCTCAGACTGAGTAGGCCCTCTTCTGCCTCTCCCTAAAAACAAAAGCCATAAAATATGCCAGAAAGAGGATAGAACAGATGACAGAAACCCAAATCCCAATCTTATTTTTATTTATGGTTGTCTTGTAATTTTGTCATAAGCACTTCACCGTATAAGTTTACCTTCTATATAATCCCCAAACCCTTCACAATATGTAAACACAAGACTTTTGACTGAACTTAATGATTCTATTTTGAACTGCCTGGCTTCTGGCAGAGATGTCATTATAGTATATATTCCTGAAGACTCAGTGTAAGGATCAAAGCACTCTCAAAGTACAGTGATCAATGAAGAGCTGTTTGTCTGTCAGTCCTTCAAGAGAAGCAGGAGTGCCCGGCTCAGCAGAACAGCAGGAGAGCACACCACTGTCTGAGGGAATTGCAGCTTGGTCATGGTCTCTCCAAGGTAATAATATTTTGTCAGTATTATTTCTTTTCTTACTATAAAAAGAGATCAGTCTTCTGTGAACTCGTTTGTTAGATTGCAATTTACAGGTTTAACCTTTCATTAGTCTCTATCCACTTTCATTAAAGCCACTAATTTGACAAGTGAATGACTTCTTTTTGAGAGGTTTGTCCTTTCCTTTTCAAAGAGATTTTTTTTCACCTCTCCTATCAGCGTGGCCCAGGCACTGGGTGTCATTACTGCCTTCTTTGCTGACAGAAAGAGGTTGGAACAGAAGAGTGCCTAGGCAAAGGTTTGCAGAGGTGCAAAGAGATTACATACACAGACAAATTTAAACACTAATCATCTTTTTAGCACACTCATCTATCCTCTGTTCTTCCTTCCTCCCTTTCCCTTCCAGTAAAAGCCCATGCTCACCCCTCTCTTCACGTTACAGTCTTTGGCTCTTTTCCCCTAGTGTGTCCTTCTTCTATACTTTCTCTTGCTTTGATTCTCTTTTTCTTTCTTTTGTTTCATCTTCTCTCTAGCCAGTTATCCTATTATTTGTTGCATCTTTTGGTGCTCCTTTCCCTCCATACAGTTGCCCTTTTGTGTGCTGCTGACTTGACTTTTCCCAAATCTTCCTTTTTCTTTTNTTAAATTTAATCTAACACCTCCTCTGCATTGTTCTTTTCTTGAGCATACTGCTACCTCTTGCTTTTCTTCAAGCAAGGAGAGGCAACTTTTGCTGGTCAGGGTCAGACAGAGAGGAAAAGATCATGAACACTCTCTTCTGAACCTCTCATAGTGCTTCCTGGAGTCATTTGCTAGATTTTGTATCTGTTATCCATTTGAATTGCTGCAATTGCAAAAGCCTTCTCCTTTGAGTCTCCATATGAGTCAGATTACAGCCTTTACCTGCTCTCTAGTATTTTACTGCTCTCCAGTCTTTTTCTAATAATAATCTGGAAATATATTCTGCAGAAATACAGTCTGCTTCCCTCTCCCCATCCCTTTCAGATTTTTAGATGTTATTTAACTGTCAAAGCTTGGGACACTGTATTTGAAAATACTACTCAGCATCTCTACACTGGAAGACCTGTAAGCAAAAAGGAAGTACAGAACCCTCCTGAAAGCATTCTTTTTCCTTGATGAGCTGCCCACAGAACATATAGGAGCCATTGGGTTTCTTCAGCTGTTACAATATTGTGAAAGTTGGCCAATACATAAGAACTTTTTTGAAATCACCAGCATAAATGGGGTCAGAGAGGGAATGGGTTCCGTTCTGTACAGTAAGCTCCCATGTAGCCTCTGCCTCATACCTGCCAGAGTCAATGAGCTGCAACAGGTTGTTTCTTCTCAGGTCAGATTGTGCATGTGGGGAGCAGTGCATGAAGAAAAATTGGTAGAGAGTCCTGAGGTTATTATACAGATGAGGTATAAGCAATTGGAAATAAAGAATGAAATGCAAACTGCCATAACAAAAGGAAAAGAGTAGAAAACATAAAATAAGAACAACATGCCGAGTACCGGGCCAGTCAATCACAATGGATGGAGAGAAAACGAGCAGAGGTGGGAGGTAAGACATTTTAGCTCCTATTCACGCAGTAAATCTCCTCAGACTACTCATAATACATGAAATTGTACATAATTCTCCTCAAAGTTGTTGTCAGTAAAGCTACTTCTACCTCAACAATGTGGCTTGCTCTTTACAGACATCAGTGTGTAGCAATAATTTCTGTCTATGATTCATAAAAGCATATTGTAACATATATATGTATATAGCAACCTTGTCCAAAAAACCCACATTAATTCTCCCTAAAAAGAAACTCCCAAATCCCCCATTAGAGGCAACATATTTTTTTCTCTCTCTACATACACAGGTTCTTTCAACTAAAAGTGTTAAGCCTCAGACAAAGCAGCACAGAAAATCAAAAGCAAAGCCAGGAGCAGAGATAAGTGTCCTGCTTTCACAGCCTGGCTCTGAGCACCATTCACCCTTTTTCAAAAAAGACATTTTGAAGAAAAGACTCAAGTTGTAGCAGACACTAACTCAACTGGACAAGTAGCATCAGGGCAGTCCTGAAATGCAACTGGGATGGGAGACAAGACAAAGAGATATTTACTTGACAATTACTGGACGTAATTTTTCTCTATACTAAAGGTATAGGCACTCTGAATCTTAACTGAGTGGTTAACCATGGGCTTCTCTGGCTGGGAAAGTTAAGTTTCCCAAACAGACCAGCCCTAATTGACAAGCAATCCCAGGGTGTTGAAACACCAGAACAGCACCCATGCAACAAAACGCTACACAGATTCATGTGAAGAATACCAGGAAGCTGCTTCACTTAAGATCCAACAACCTCTTTTTCTCTCTAGATCGGCATTTTAATGATCTGATTTGGAGACTTCAGCTGCAGGTTGATTAGATTCATTTTCTACATCCATAAACAATCCAACAAGTTGAGTATGGTGCTCTGCATTTCAGTAAAGACAAGATTCCTGCCTTGAGCAGAGTAAACTTCAGATAATCGTAAATGATTGAATTGTCAGTAAGAACGATCTTCAACTAAACGAGTAAAGAACTTTACGGTTTACGCTGCCATTGCTCTCTCTTCTCAGAAGAATAAGGTTTTCTTTTATTTATTTTTAAATGATCAATTAAGGGAAAGTTGTCTGGTGACAAGAATTCTTCTAATTACTAAGTTTTCACAGTATTAAATACTTTAAGTTAAATCAACCAGCATTTAGCAAACTGCTGCTCCCCCCTCTTCCTCCACTCACATACACACTTTTTTCCTTCTAAAAGCCCTCTACTGAATTAGCTGTTAGGTGCTAATTGCAAATGATTAAGCACTCACCAGTCTTACACTTCTTGCTTTAATATTAATGAGATGTATTAGCATGGAACATGGCTTGTATTAATATTATAAATGGAAGCCTGCATGGATCACTGCCTACTGTTTTGCATTACAAGGAGCATGCAGCTAAAGAAAAAGTCCAATTTAGACCAGAAAAAGGCTAGTACACCATATATTTCTGTTGGCAATAAAGAAGCAAAAGAATTAAGGAAAATAAAGTTAAATACTATCTATTTATATAAACAACATATAATTTTTTTCCGTAACCACCAGCAGGAAACATATAAAAAGATAAATTTCTCTCATCCATCTCTGAAATAACTGGAATATATGAAGTTAAAGTTAAATTTAAATTGCTCCATTAAGCAGAGCCATGTCACAGAGAAATACCTTTTCTGTTCTGCCTTGCTCTAAAGAGGTAACTTGAAGTTCTTTTGCCTGTGTATATTAAGTTCAGGAATTGTACCCCAGTCAGCCATCTTACCTGTGCTTTCCTATTCATAGGATGCAAAAAGTGTATGTATTTGGTTTTTTAAGTATGTTTATATGTAATTTTTTATCCTTTCTCAAAGATAGCTTTCCCATTTCTTCAGCCACCATGGACATGTAAAACATGTACCACTTAACTAGCTTGCCTTCTATTTATTATACAAAATAAGTTTTGTGTTAAAATTGAATGCAATCTATTGGAAATGAAGAGCATATTTTTCATTCTTCACTGCTTTGTGCAACTATAAACGGACATCATATGTTTAGATGATAGGCAAATGAAAGCTCTCCACACACAAACTGCATCAGTTCTGAAGACAAACACCTACGAAGTCTATGCGTTTTCTGGGGAGCCTAAAGAGCCGCCTGCAAGATGAAATTTTTAATGCTAGTTATTGGAGACATACGGAAAGTATGATGTGCACACTTCAAAATAAATGACAAGTTTCCCTCATCCAGAAAATACAATGCTACTTTTCTCTTGGTTATAAGAAAAAGCTTGTGGAAGGAAGGGAAATTATTTATACAGTATTCTTATAAATAAGTTGGAAGGATCAATACAAATGTGCCTTCAGAAAGTAAAAGCCTGAGAGCAGAAATGAAACCAGCAGCCAAATCCTAGGGTACTTTTGATATTATAATAGCAGCAGGAGTGCGTAGCAATGACTGAGAAAGGACCAATATCACAGGTCCAGGTTATAATGTCCCATACACATACATTACTGTTATTGACATCAATGAAAGACATCCACCAAGCAGCAGCAGAAGAATCTAGTGCAGGGGATGCTCTCAGAGAGTGAGCAGCTCAGCCACGTCACACCACAAACACAGGGCAGTACCACTCATCAGACAACTCCCAACCACCATTTCTTACCGCCTCTACTCTGCCTTCAGCTGTTGCTCTTGTGGCACTTCAAATTCAGCCCTGACCCCAAGGCAGAGCCAGCAGAGAGAAGGCTGGTTCAGTACAGAAATGAGAGCTGGCTGCAGCAGCACAGTACGCTGTGCTGCCCCAGGTAACCGACGCGTCAGTAGCTCATACCTAGACACTTGCTTAGACTGTTTCGTTTATTTGGATCTTCCACATCTGTTTCTGCTTCCTGTTACTTGTTTATTTTGACTTTACAATGGGGTATGTGGGAATGAGTAGGCTGGGATCTTGTAGCTGAAGATCTCAGTTACAGGTTGGGCTAACTGGAATTTGATTTGCACAGATGTTACAGCCAAAGACACATTTGTGAAAGAGTGATTAGAAAAATATTCTTTTTTCAACAATTAAAAAAAGTTTTAATTCTTTTTTTAATCATTACTAGGTTTCATAGGGGATTATGAAGATTTGCTCCTAATGAGGCTAATGAATATTTTGATTTTATTTAGTTTTCTATTGTATATCATTACAGAAAAGCAACAACATTGGCACAGTGTAACTTCACCATTTAATGACTTCTACTGCCATCATCCTGAACCACCTTTTGCACAGGAAAACTGCTTTCTTATTTCTTATTGCCTACCATCCATCTGAAAGCAAGACAGGAGCAAACTGAATCGTCACAGAGCAATGCTGTGGCAGATTCAAGAGTTAACCCAGTTCACTTGAATCCTACTGACTCACTCTTCTGTCACAGTTGACATATACTTCATCTAGGAGGGATGGAAACATACCTTATACGCATATCAGTCATCCAGACATTTAAGAGACAGAGGTTGATGAAAATTATCCACCTCGCTGTGAAAAGATGACTAAAGGGCTGTGCAGCTTTTGCTTCTTCATTAGTCCAGGAATGCAATATATATATATCCAAAGAAGGAATCTGAGGAAAAATAGTCATCAAGTTATTAAGAATACTATCAGATTACCTAAATTCTGATACAAGAATGGTATCAAATTAAGGTGCTCCTCCAAACCTTGGATTCCAACTTTTAAATTACTGAATTTCCAACCTTAATAATGCCTGAGATTTTCAACGTATAGTTTTGTTTTGACTGCATATACATAGAACTGTCATAGAAATTCAGCATTTGCCCATATTTATCACACACTGTCACAGAAGATTTTCAGCCTTCTGTTCTTGGAATTGGAAATAAAACTATTGTTAAGAATATAATTTTCAATCAAAACTACTTCCTACAGGAATACTAAGACTGATCATTCCTTGGAGTAAAACCTGCCAATTCTGCCCTTGAATCAATGAAGCTAAGCAGCCATTTCAAGTCAACTCCATATCTGATTATTATTCAACTTGGCTTTAATTTCTAACTCAGGACAGGAAATCACAACAGCAGGTTGCCATCCCCAGTAAAGGCTGTCCTCTGGGAATTATGTACTTCTCACTAGCAGTGGCTAAATCCTCTTTGGAGCCGCAAGACAACCATTTATTCCTCAGTGGTCTATGTAAAACAGTGACAAACATCACCCAGATGCTGTCTTCCTGGGTGCCACGGCTCACCCATACACGATTCTGCCACAGGTCTTTCATTTCTTTCATGTTCTCTGCTGCACTGAAGTTATTTGGCATAACTGATGGTGGAATTCTGCTAACGTGAACTTTGGGATTGATTCTAGAGTGTTTCTTTTGCACATTGGTGAGTGCAAGTATTTAAAGTATTTATTCTTCAGATACGCTATTGAGGTTTTCCCTCTGAAAATGAGTGTTTGGAAAGAAGGCAAAACAAGGCAAAAATAACAACAAACAGTGAGCACAAGAATTCTTGTGGTAACAAGAGAATTAGAGGAAGCAGTAGGTTGGTATTTGGCTACACGCACTACTGAGTTCAAGGACTGTGCTATCACTCTGCATTAAATTTCAGTTTCTGCTAAACTTTCACAGGAGATTTCCACTGGCTTTCCTTTTGGAAAGAAAGGTTAAATTAGCCACTACATGCTAGGGAAGTTGGTACAGCGTATGCCTTTACCAGGTAGGATCACTAGATCTACCTCTATTAATTTATCTCCATGGTGTAAGGCACTTGCCTGAACGTATGTCATAGTATGGCAAAACATCCTGCTACCAGTCTTCTGATTGATGGGATGCCAGTCTCAGCAAATATATGCTTCAATTACACTATTCTTCCCCTTATACAGCAATGCCTTGATGAAGAATTAGGATGTCATTCTTGTTACAACAGTTCACTTCCAGCAGTTAGTGGAAGTTTTATAGATTCCTTTCCAATTGTGTACTAATGCTGAAATGCACCTTCTCCCTCATTGTATCTCATTTCTTTTTCAGGGTAGCAAGCAATATTGAAAGGTCTAAAATTCCTTTTTTGCAGTACCAGCTACCTCACCCAAGTGAGCAACAGTGATTTTAGTTAATGCACTTCACGGTAATCTCAGGAAATTTTCATTCAATGTTGCAAACTGTACAGCTCCACAAGTTTCCCATATAAATCACAGTTCTTCACTCTTCAGTACACAAACTGCATCTCCTGCACTACATGACTCTGGATAGAAAGACACCCAGAAAAGAGAGACATTTGCCTTCACCACTGGTTGCACTGCAGTGGAATCATGTACTTTCTTTGCTGCCTTGGCCCTGCTGATTGTCCAGATAGGTGGAGAAGTGGGAAGAGAGTCTTTGCAACGTTTGGTCTCCAGAAATACACAGTGACTTGATCTTACACATACCTGAACTGGCAAGCTCCAGCTCAGGAAAATATTCCAACCCTTGTTTAGGTTTAATTCAACTGAAGTCCAGTGAACTACTTTGGTGCCTAAAGTTAAGCACAATAAAGCATTTATCATGCACTAGGACAAACCGCTCTGCACTTTTGAAGGTTGTACTCTTAACTGAATAAGTCTTAACTGAGTATCGCACTGAAGAGTTGTGGAATGAGAGTCTCACCTGCTTTACTTCTTTTTGTCTTGAGTTCTTAACAAGCACATTATTCAGTCACATCTCATTGCACCACATCAGGTCTGCAAGTACTACAGCTTCAAAGACGCAAAGTGGTAAAAATGAGGCAGGCTGATCATATGACATAAGAGAGAGGGTAGGAAAGAAAGGGAATGAAAGCATGTGCTTACGATCCCTGGACAAGAACTGCTCTTTCAAAGACAATGTACTGTACGTATGTTATTTATATGCCACCATTTTAATGGCTCTTCAATGAAAAACATCTTGTTACCATAGTAACTACCAGATTGCATGCTATCTCTGAGACTACTACATCATCATACTAGACACACGAAGTGCTTCACACCAATAAGTCATGGGCATGTCTGGTATTTTATGAAAAAACAACATGCACATATTTTTTCAGCCTTAACCCATTACTCTGCATACACACTATTCAAGTGAATGTCTCCATGTGAAAAAGGAAAATTGTGTTCTTGTTATTGCTCTTATTGTTTTGGTGGATAGCAACATGTGCTCATAATGGCAACTCACAATAACAGGAAAAACTTTCTTTTAAATCCTTATTTTACCTCTCTAAATATCCACAAACTATTTACAAGTTGAAGAAGAATTTGTTGAATTGCTTCATCTCAATTTAAAAGTGCCTACTTAATCCTTTTCTGCATTTCTGTAACACTGATTTTTCAGGATACTTTGCAGGGAGTTATGCTTGTTTGCAACAGAAATTTCCTGCAAAGAATCTCACTGTGAGAGGCAGCCGCAGGTCCGTCTCCATCCTTCACTCTATCATTTATACATTGTAAGATACTGTACATCTTACCTAAGCCATTGAACAAGTAAAGTTGTCGACCCAATTGCTTCCATATTTCTATCCAACGCTATATTCTCTGTCAGTCATAACTATCTTAAAGGCTTAAAACCACACAAAAAGCGGACTGAATTTTCCCTTTGAGAATGGGAACAATAAAAAAAACGCTTTGCCATGAGCCTAAATAAACGGGTGTCTGTGCATAGTCTCCACAGGTAGAAATTCAGAATAACTATGCAAAAGTGTCTGTACACTACATACAATAACAGCTCTGAAATCTATGAACTAACATCTGTTCAGTGGTACAGCTGAAGAAAGCACGGGTAAACAGTCTGCAGTTTCTAATTTGATCAATATAACTTCAGACATTTTGTTCACTTTAAAAGGGCAAGTTTGCTCATTTTAAATGCATTATCACTCTTTGTTTTGCTTTATTTTGTTTTTTTGATCAAAGGAAAATTAACCCTGGAACCTACCTGTGGCAAATAAAACATCACTGCTGTTGGCTACAACACAATCAGCAGAAACACCAAGATGTTAAATTGATATCATTACAATGTTGTTAAGCATAGTAGAAGATACCACAGCAGGACAGTGCTTAAAGACTTCTTGAGATAGGAAGGAAGAGTAGGAACCATCATTGCCAGATTTAAGGATCCTGCTCTGCTGTGCAACATGTGGGTGACAAGAGATACAACCATTTTTCACAGCAAAACCCCTCCTTTGCAAGATAACAAGGACACCAAAATTCAAACCAGCTTCTTATCATGCCTCAATATTAAACGCCCAAAATTTGAGGATAGACGAAAGTCAGGCAAGTTTACTATGCAGTCTAGGAAATGATCAAGGAGACAGTTATATAGAGGACGGAGGAGAAGTTCCACTATCAGAGGACTGCTACTAGGTCAGCACCACATCCTTCCTATGACTGCCTCATAACAAGGGCTCAGCGAGAAAAACACATTTTTCAGTGGTGTGACTTAGAATCACACCAGTAACCAGCACTTTTCCCCAGATTACAGAAAACACACCTAACAAATATATTAAAAATGTAACTCATCTGGAGAGATGTTTTTTCTTCGAATATTCAGGGATCCCCTGCATTGTCATTGATAGGGACAGAACATGCTCAACTTATAACTTTTTAATTGAATAGAAAGTCTGAAAGCCCTGAGGCCACATATGCACACTGCACAACAGACTGTTTCTGCTTTCCCACTAAGAATCATGAGCAGCCTAGCAGTATTTTCCTCTTACTCATGAAATTGGAACTGAAAAAACAATGAATTTCTCACACTGTACGGAAATGAGCTCAGCCCCAAGACAGATACTGGGAGCTTTAAACCCTCACACCAGAAGTTATTTCAGACCTGACAAAACATGCTAGAAAAATATTCTAAGCATTGGCTCTAATGGCAGAAGTCAGTATACACGCACATTCTAGGCCACACTGCTGTGCACAAATTGGGATGGGAGTGAGGGAGGTGGAGGCGTTAATTGTCCCAGAAAGTCGCTTGATAATTTGTTGTTCAATTGAAAGATAGAAACCACAGAATAAGAGCTTACTATAACAAAACATGTCCATATAACTTATTTTTATTACCAATTTTCAGATGCAGGAGGAAACTGTGCACAAGTTTATAAGTAACTGCAAATTTTGACAGTTTTGGAAAAGGACAGGATGAAATAGCATTAAGCATTACAAAGGGGTTTAAACCTTACTTTGGGCATAAAAGCCAGGAAGAACAAACCCAAAATCTTTGACATTTAAAAAGAGGCAGATACTACATTAGCAGAATTTTAAGTTTTATAATCCCCTGATCTCCTCAAGTTTGGCTGACTTCTTCAAGCTTTTGTTTAATGTCATTATTCCTGATTTGGCTCTGCACTCCTCAAATTCTTGTAGCTTTTTTCACCAACCTCCTACTTCCCCTTCTACTGAACTGAGACAACTTAAAAAAATTGTACGTCTAATTGCACAAGCACTAATGGTGTGTTTCTTTTCAGTTTAATATCTTTAAACTCTATGCTTTAGACCACAAGAAACAAGCCCGTTCTGCTTGCTCAGAAATCATTATCTGCACTGTTATTGATACCAGCAATAAGGGACCAGAATCTACAACAGCAGAGCACAGAATTTGTGGCAGAAAGAGATGGAGGAAAGTGAAACGACTGGACGTCACTTTGGATTTGGTTTCTTTACATTTTCAAACTGTTCTGTGTTGGGCAGGAGCAATATGGTTTAAAAAATAATAAGAAATGACAAGTAAGAGACCACTTTTTCCTGTAGTTTGGTCAATTCGGTACACAGAATTCTGTCTACCTATAACTCACCAATGGCGTATGGGAGAAATAAAGGGAGTGTGGGAAAGAGACAAGAAAGGGAAATGTACATTGGTTATTTTAGAAGGCTCTTAATAGCTGCTAGCAAACTATCTGGAAAAAAAAGTGAACCAGTTCCAAGCCTTCATATGTTCTAAAGCCAACTTGTAATAGGAGGTTTTCTGTACTGGAGAAAACTAGTCACTCATTTAGACATCCATATGACCAAGACCCAAGTGGAATTCTGTTACCCATCCCCAGCTACCCATGTTTCTGAAGTATTTTCCATAGCTCATAGCATCAAAGAAAGAGAAGTGTCATTATGATTTCAAAATTTGCTGAAGTAGCACTTACTAAATTACACGCTCAGGACTTACTTGTATTTTAAATCTGCCATTTCCTAGATTTGAATCCTACCTTTCCAGGCATTACTCTTTACCACCTGCAATTCAGGACCACAAGCAAGGAAGACTGTCTGAACACATTGTTACAAGAGAATGATTTTCCTAGCAAAGACAGACATGTGAAAGCTCTCAGAACTTCTTTTCCAACTCTTGTGAGTTTTTAATGATTTGGATAGCGTGGGTAGTGGAAACAGATGCTATCGTCTCTACATTTTTGGCAGAGGATAAAGCAGCAAAGGCTAACATATTCATGCTGTTTGCAAACTGATGTATACCACAGATCATCTTTCCAAAATACATTTGGGCAGGACAGAAAATTTCCAGCTCTTGATGATATAAAATTATAACATTAATGTCTAAATATACCATTACTTTTTAAAAGAAGATACCTCCCCTCCACATACATAATCTTTCCTGTTCTCAAATGGATAAAGGATACACATCTGCATAGCCATTTAGATTCTTTCCCCTCCCACAGAAGAAAATGAGTCTTGCCAAGTGCTCTAGGATCCTCAGATGGAAGACACTTTGTATGAGTGAATTCCATTATTTATTGCTACCATGCAGCATGCAGTACATCCAGAAGGCTTCCTGCAGTCTGAAGACTATATTTAAAGATCCAGTGCAAGCAGATGTAACTCCACTGACATCAGCAAAGCTGCACTTACTTGAATCAGGCCTCATCATGGTCTAACACTGCTGCTTATGGTTTATACATTGTCTATTCTTACCAGAGAAGTCTTTGTAATTTAATGATAATTGTCTAGATCTAATCCAGAAATCAAGATACACAAGCTACTCAGAAAAGATGAGTAATGCAAAGCAAATGTCCATCTTTGCTCTAACCCTAAGCTTCACTCTGTCCTAAAGCAGACTCATTTGGAGCCTTGAAAAATTTAACCTTTAAAGATCCCAAAGCAATAAAGCAGTTAAGTATCAAGGAGTGTTAATAAAGGGCTTTAAGCATTCTCTCTTTCCTCACAACCAAACGCACTACACTCGCAGTGTCTTTGAGCACTCTCTAAGTCCTGATTACGGCACTTGTTTTAACAAGCAGTGACTACGGCCTGGTGTCGCTGTGTTTTGCTGCTCCAAAGAAAGCTGTTTTGGCAAGAGTACTGCCTAGAGAAGGTATGGTTGCAATGGAGAAGGTGGAGAGCATAAGATGATCGTTTTTTCTTCGGATTACTGTGTACCATATCAAACGCTTCTTATTTCATCTGTATGCTTGAGGCAATAAGCCCTACCAGTAAACCTTTCACCTTTCACATTTTCTATTCAAAGACTGTCAAGACAGATGGCAGTAAATGCCATCTTTATTGAATTATGATCCTTAGTACTTTACCAGAAATAAGCAAGTATTAATCAAAGTACAAAGGTTTGAAAAAGGTAGAGCTGTGAGAGCTTTGGGAAGAAAACAGATTGGTAGGCAGGCTCTCATTTTTGACAAAAATTAAAATAAAGAAACATTAGAGGAGTTAGAAAACTTGTCAGGTACCAAGAAGGGTTGGATGAGGCAGCCTCCAGACTGCCTATAAATTTTCGGAGTATTCTGTCTTTTGTTCTGTGCCATGTCTACGTGCCTAACATGGCTGTTTTCCTGGGTGAAAGCATAATTTTTTTAGATTTCAATTTCTCTTGCTTAAATTTTAGTTAGTTCACCAAACCTTTTCAATTACTCATAGTTGTTCTTGGACCCTTTACTGGTTTGGGGTTTGGGTTTTTTTAAAACCTTTTTGCCTCTTCTTGTGGTCTTACTGGCTCTTCATCCTCATAACTTCATGTTCCTGCAATTTGTTTTGGCCAAGGGACAAAATCAACACCAGTCTTTCTCAGAGCAGAGTCCCATCCTTTGCACTGCAGGTTGGAGATGGGATACCACAGTAAACCTGCAAGCATGTGCTCAGTGTAGATCCAGAAACAGTCTGCAATTTGTCCCCTGCCTAGGAGGATTTGTGAGCTCACAGGTAATCTGGTAAACCAGAAGCGTGTATTAGTGTTTGAATCCTACAGCTGTACACCACAGATCTGGAAATCTGAAGCAAGTACTTTTAACAATTACCTTTTTTTTTTTTTTAATTGCCAAAGACTATTTTCTGTAATATAAGAGAAGTTCTGAGAGGAAGAGACATATGGTGGAGTATACCCACATATGACCTAGATCTAGTGACGATGACCAGGCACATGCTAATTAGGCACTATAGCCCTCTTAGCCTTCTCACAACTCCCCATGAAGCCAAGGACCACATCCAGTCCCAGCTATGCCATAATACATATGCTGCGCGAACCACAGAGGCAAAACAAAAGACCTGGCTATAGATACATGAGCGGACACGAGCTTATATTAGAAGAAATACCCGTGAATGACCTTTTCTCGTATTAACTTTCTTTTATGAGTTTGGTTTAAATACTAACCAGCCAGTAATTTGTTCATGCACTTGCATACGGAATACCTTGAATAGAAGAAATCAGTTAAGTTGTACCAGACTTTGAGGAAGAAACTCAGACTTAAAAATTCTCTTTGGTTCAAGTTGGAGCCAAAAAGCTGTACACATCTACCACAGATGAAAGCATTTTCTCTAGTGAAATCCCACTAGGTGTTTTTCCAATAGCAGTGCTCATTTAACAAGTGCACTCTGCCATGCAGGTGGGACCTGTTAGGAGCAACAGTACATTGGAACATAAGCCTTGTGTAATTAATATTTATTGCTTACGAATATTCATTTTATTTATGTCTTCATAGCCAGCCTCATACTCCACAAACAAGTGTGGTAGGAAAGTATTAAAAGTTTTCAGTAGTTGTATGCACCTTCTACTGTATAAAAACACTTCTAAACACCTAAATACATGCATTTATGATTATTTTTAAAATTAAATAGAACAAAATGTCAACCAATTTATCACTTGTCATAAAAGAAAACAAAACAGTGAGTGACTCCAGATGCTGAATACACAAAAAATTTAAACATGAGGCAAATTACAGTATGAACGAGCAACTCACAGAGCTGATTTGCCCACGTACGTGATACTACTCCCCAGTAAACTTGATGTGAGCTTGCCTACCCGCTGATGAAAGGGAACTGAGTTACCCTGCAAACACAGGTGGGTAAAATTATGTGCAGCTTGTGCACTGAGGTCAGAGCAGCTGGCAGGCTGCTAATTACTCACAAAGTTACCCCACAGTCACTCAGCACCGTGTTTGCATTCTGGACTCCGGAGCCTAAGCAGCTCAAGGCAGCACAAAGCCTCTCCACTTATTAACAGCAGGCACTGGCTCGAAACACGGGGTGGTTATTTACAATTAAGGCTGGTTCTTTTTATGGGGAGTTGGTACAAGACCTGAAGAAAATTTTATTTCATAGGGCCCGTAGTTTTGAACATACCTAATTTGACACCTAAAGAGCATCACCTAAAGAGCATCTTCTTTATATCCTTTCCTACTAAAGTATTACACTGCTTATTATTCTTCTCTTTTCTTGTGTAATACTCCATGCTATTTTTCATAAAGAAAAATATTGATTTATCTACTGCTCATTGTTTGTTGCTACTGATAGCTTCCTTCCCCTAATAGCATTTTTTGTGACATTTGTCTGGTATGTTGGCATTTAAAGAAACTGTGGTTCTATTCTGCAAAGCACTTAACTACTTAAATTTGGTTCTGCTGCAATCAGTGAAGTAAAGTACTTGTGTAAATGCTTTGCTGAACTAAGGCATAACTAAATATCATGAATTCTAAAAAGCTAAATTTCCATTTTGTCTCCAAAAGCACAATAGTTCTCTGAAAGGCAAAAATAAATCTTAGGCACATCCTACTCCAGTGGACGATAAATGTTTTTACTTTTTTTCATATACATGTAAAGAAATGTAAATAAATATATAAATACATACAGAAAGATAGAGACATCTAAGAATTAACATTGACACAATACAAAACAGCTACTCTATCTTACTGGCTCAACTATTTTTATGTTAACACAAATTTTCAAGGATATAAAAAATTCTCTAAAAAATAACACAGATATAAACTATGAAAAAACATTTCTTTATTAATACTTCTTCTGCCTTTTGATAATTTAAGGACTGTAAATACAATTTAGACTGTAGAGCAATTTTGGATATCAAACCACTCAGAGACTTTCTGTATGCTTCAGTGTCAGATTCTACCAGGTTACTACCAGTTTTAAACTGTAATGAATTTTTACAATCTATCTATATTTTTAATATTATTATTTCTGGTTGACCTTTGCCAGACTTGTGCTAAATATAGAAGAAATTAAAATTTGCATTATTTTTAAGTCACACTTCTGCTGGTTTTAAGACAAATATTCCTTTCAAAAATTAGATAACACCATTCTATTAGTAAGATTTGCAAAGCTGTTATATGATACAGTACTACACATTTAAATCTGTTCCATAAGGGTTTAGAATCTGTGATCATCCTTGTTTTTTTCCAGGACATTTTTATCTGTTGGAGGACAATGGGTCAAGCAGCAAAAACTAAACAGTTACTCAAATATAAGCTTCTCAGTTATTTGCCATCTGCAGTTATTTGCCATCTGCAGTTATTTGCATTCAAAGCTAGAAGCATGGAAGACTAGAATCCAGTCCATGGATAGCTTATGAGATAACTTGGGCAATCTCATGTCAGGGCCACAGTAATGAAAAAGGCTAACAAAAAATTAAAATCCAACAATGAGAACTTGTATAAAACAGTTTGAAATGGCTATTTTTCACTTTTGCCTCCTATTTCAATCCCAGTTTATTTATAACTAAATACAGAGCGCAAGAAATCTCACACACAGTAATGTAAATTCAGCTTCAATAATGCACTGAAAAATGTCTTCTTGTTACCATGATCAGTGTCTTTCTGGATGTAAGAGAATTTATAGGATTCTGAAATAAAGCTCCAAATCTGTTATACTTTTCCTTCAGAAAAATAAAGGTTGATTGCTAAGGACAACTGTAACAGTATTTTTGTGAACTACAGACCCCACTTGTCATTAGTGGTCAGAAACTAAATTAAACCTCCCGATATATTTTTCTGTATATATTCTAAACAATTTTCTTGCTATTTGACCCATGTAATTTTAGAAAATAGGCTGAACACCAGTAAGTTTGACAAAGCTGCAGTAAAACAGACTGCTCTACCGCTCTGTTTCTGATATTCCTAGATTAAAATACCTGGTAATTTACATCCAAAAATGTAAAATAAACAACTCATGAAGCATTCAAGTTGGAAGCACAACTCCTTCTTGAAAACTATGAATAGCTTATCCACTAGCATCAACAGCAATTTCATCTATATTGCAGTCTTTACATTGTAGGTACTGAAGAGATATTAAATACAACAGTATTAACTTCTGCCTTTGTTATCAAGAAATGCCTCTTATTCTTTGAAATTGAAAACAATAGCACAAAATAAAAGTAAAGAAAGAACAACATGCTCAAAATTAACTCAGCAAATCCAGAGGATGTGGATAAGTGTTTGTGAGTCTATTGAAATGCTTAAATGAAAAACTGTAAGCCTTAAAAATACAGCTAGATTGTAGCCCTACTTATAAAGGAAGAATGATATTTCTGATGCAAAATATTAGAACATGCTGAGTGACATATATTAAACACTTGTTCCAGTTTGAGATCCATAAAGAATGTTTATTCTTTGTGTTGTTTAGATACTTTAAAGAACTCAAATTAAAAGCTGGGAGGGGGGATAAAATAGAGACAAACATCAAGTATTCAGTATTTTACTCTCAGTTGCTTGGTTTCATTTAGTGTTAATGCTTTGTATGTATATGCTTTGGTTCTTACAAAGAGGGTTCCAAGGAACATTGGGTGTTATTAGATTGATAACCAACTCATATCCCCAGCAGGTGGCTCATAAATACTTAAACATATGCAAATTAGTTGGGAGAAGATAGTCTTTATTTGTGGTTTTAGGTCATAGTAATGTGATTTTCTCTTTCAAACAGAACTAAATAGATGTGTCAGAAGGGGTAAAATTCTTAATGGAAGAAAACACAAATAGTTTCTAACCTGCTGGTAAGGTTAGAAATGTCACGGGCTGTTGTCATTACCATGGAACAGAGAGTTCTTCATCATTTCAAATACATTTTCATATCCACAGGTAGTCAGATAAGTGACCATTACCACATGTAGCAAAAGGACAAACAGATGGGATGCAGCTCATTCATTTCTGCCTCTCCTCTACACTTCTATTGTTTTCTAAGTTTGCAGTCATCTATTGACTGTAAGATGGGAGTGGTTCACTCTTCTCAACTGAAAAGACACTTCTATGTGCAACAAGATGTATCATGTCTTTTGTAAAGTTACTTTCTTCAAATTTAAACAAACTCCATTTGGATTGTTGAGACAGATTCGCAACTGCAGGCACAGTTCTGTCACAGACTGAAGACAGAATCAAAAGTAAGATTTGAACAAAAAAAAATTAAAATCTTTGATGATGTTACCATTACTTTTAAGCAATACAAAAACACAGAACGAAGTTAAAATTTAGTAAGTTAAACAGTGATATAATCAGCAAATTTATAACACTGACAGATCATCTCAGAGTATCAATCATGAGTCATTATATGATCAAGGCAACTGACCTGATGCATCATTCCAAATATTTTAAAGGAAACCCATCATGTTCAGTAAATCACAGCTACTAAATAAATAAATAAATAAATGAATGAAATCCTTCATTTCAACTTAACATTTTAAGCCATTTAATATGATTTTGGTCAATTTTTGCAGGCAATTTATACAACTTGCCTCATGTATATATAGACATAGCTTGAACAAACAACATGCAGTGACCTTTGCAGTGTCCAACACAGGACTGCAAACAATCCATCCCTTTGCACATCTGCTTAGAAAATTATAGAGCGCAGGAGTCAGTGGTGCACATAGTTCATACCTATGGTTGTTGCTGCCTAAGGACAGACAAAAAGCATCCCTAACTAGACAACTGGGTTCCTTTAGGCACTAGCAGCATGTCTTCGTTTAGTCTGATTTCAGTAAGTGAGCTTTCAACAGTGACTGCAGCGCAAGGTTGTAATTACGTCTCAGGAGTGGAAAGACACTGAAGCCCAGATTCTGCAAAGACTTAGACATGTGCTTAGCTTTCTGTGCTGTAAGAAAACCCATTCATCTTCATGAAAACACTGCTCCCTGTGTATGAAAATACATGCATAAGCCCTTGCTGGACTAGGGTGCAGTCTGGAATTTTATTTCAGTCATTTAACTGTGCAAACTTGCCAATTTTGGACAAATTTTATCAGTCGAGTAAAAATGAAAAATTCTTGTCACCCCTGACTGAGACTAACGCTATGAACCCCTCACTGTTCTTGACCCAGTGATAATTCTAGCCCAGAATGACAGTTTTCATAGCACTTAAGAGACAGATCAATAGAGTAATATTCACATTGGCACAGATGGCCAGAGAAAGGCCTAGTGCGCTGTATTTACTGGCATTGAGGTCTGATCCTTCCACGAGAAAATGGAGTTTCATCCTGAGGTTTTAGGAGCTTTCTTCTTATGTCTGAAGAGGAGTGCCCAGTAGCCTTGATTCCTCTATGCCAATACTATGTACTCTGGAGGAAACAAGAAGAAATTCTGGGAAAGCTCTCCTAATGAAGCTTGAGGGTTTTTCCAAATCACCAGCTGACTTGTGCCTGGAAGCTCTGTTTTGTAAATGAGCCTGCCATTGAAAGAACTCAAACATAAAATTATAGCCACATATAAGAGAATACGTTACTAATCAAGTATTTCACTGAAGGTGAATGTACAAGCAGACTGACGTATATAAGATCTTTTCTATTGATTATTTAGAGGCACTGAACTTTTCAAAAATATGCTAGCTTTGAAATGGAAATTGCCTAGCAGTGGTACTTAAGTTGCAGCTTGACCGCTTACCATGTCAGATGCCATCCTGGTGTACAGCAATGTAGCTAAATTGGAAGCACTGTTCTAGCTTTCATGGTAGGCAGCGGTATCGTTATGGTCACATATACAGTTCTATTTAAAAGTTCTGCTTTCACTCACTGTAATTTGCTGGGGAAAATTATACGCGTAGTTGAGGAGAGGGGCAGAGAGGGCAACAAAATTTTTTATGCTTCACCTCTGCCAGCAAATTATTTATTTTGCTAATTTGGAATATGTACCTTACGATTGCTTGATTTATAAGTGTGCAAGAAAAGGATAATTGTTCCCGTTTCCCTTCGCTACACCATCATCCTCCATTATCCACACTGCCCTTTTAATTTTCTATTTATTATTAGTTATAGAGAGAAGTAATGAAAAGTTACACAACACAGTAACAAAATAGTAAGGGAGTTGCAAAATGTAAGCAATTTAGGGGACAGTTATTGCACCAGTACACTGCACTAAACTCACAGATGTGAATTTAAGATTCACATAAAGAAACCTATGAAATTAAAAGTTTAATGTAAAAACCTTCACAGACCCTTATCTTTGGTTACTAGTAGACTACACACACATCCCTTTTCACAGCATCTCTAACAACTTTTTTTTTCCCCTCCTTCAATTATGTGATTTCATCCAGGATATACAGAAAAGAGCTGAAGCTCTGCTAGAACAGTCTAATGGCTTGTAAGGTGCTGCTGTTTTCTGTTTTACCTATCACCACTTAAAAGTAAAAAGTTCTTTTATGCTGGTCATGTAGAACACACCTCCATTGCACATTTCCTCCTTTTCTCTTCCTAGCTAATAACCTGGAGTAGGGATTTAAGTTAAATGGTTCTACACCTTGACCTCCATCTTGATGTGAACCATAGGTGGCAGAGACTATATTAGAGCTGTCTCTGGGGTGTTATGCAAAAGACTGCACTGCTTATACAGTAAAGAAAATTGTGCTTTAGTGCTAGCCCACTGAGCATGCATTATAATTCTCTAACTATTTTCAGCAAGGTGTTTTATGGGATATAATGCTTTCAGATGCCATATATTTGATAGCAGGTGGCATTAGATTTTTCATGTAAGGTTCATTAGCTAAGTTTACATGTTAAATTTACATGTACTTTATACAGAAGTATGCCAAGTGTCTGAGAGAAAATCTAAATCTCAGATCCCAAAACTAAAATAATTATTCTCTTCCGGTTTGGTTTTTCTCTTTAAGAAAATGTCTAAACTGTGCAATTGAATATAAACGTGCTGGGAAAAATATACCACAGAGGAAACAACTGGCTCTTATAAACATAGAGACTGCATAAAACCAGTAAAATCTGCTAAAACCATTTCTGTTTTACTCAAGATCAGTCTGGCGATATTGCTCCAGACCCTTGTACAGCAATCAAAGACCTAACAGATTGTGGGCCTGGAGTTACTCTTCATAAAAGAGAAACCCTTGTTGAGAGCTGAAACTTGTCTTGTGAGACTCATCATGCCCAGTGCTACCTCATCATAACTGCTACCTCATCATTTCAGTCTTTCACAAGGGGAAAAAGCCAGCCTTTTCCTTCCAGTTATTTGACTTCAGTCTGTCATTACACCTCATCAAACCAAAACATGAGGTCTTCGGGGTAGAGATTGTGTCTGGGGATGCAGCAGTACTGAGCTCAGAACCATGAAACCAACGGTTGAGGTATTTTATGACATTTTGATTTACATAATGCAGATGCTTTCTAGATCTGCTTAGGTATACCGTATACAATTGCCAGTCACATGGTCTTTCTGTATATATACACACACACATTAACATGTCTACTTATGCACATACAGATATCAGACCCAGTGGACCCACGAGCAGAAATTCCACAGAACAGTAAAAATCCAAAATTATGATTCATTGTGAACCATCATGAGTAGGATGTCAAATTTGCCAAGAGACTTTTTCGGAATTACAGTTTGGTGTCTTTGTGTCTTTTAGTCCTTAGCTGTTAATATACTGATTCAAGCTTAAAAATTCATGTATGCCATCCATACAGAAGAGCTATTAGTGCTCTGTCAAAAAGCAAGCACCTCTACACTGCTTCCTATGGCATTCATAAATTTTTGAGTTACTTTTGATTCCCAAACCTTTTATGTTGAAATGCAAAATAAAAATAAATTAATCTTGATCTTGGTCTTACCCAGCTATGAGAAAAACAATTTTGCTTTTGTTCTTGAACTGAGGACTGTAAAATTAAGCTAGTTCAAGAAAAGAAATAAAGAATACTCCTTTTTCTATTTTGTTTGGAAGCCAAAATTAGAGCTTTCTGCCATTCATAAATGGTCATGTTTTTTTATTTTTTTTTTAGATGAAACATTATTAAAATTAGTTGCACATATAATTCCTCTTAATATTCCATTAGGCAACTGTGCTGAATGCAGTTTTATTTGCATGTGCTATTTACAACCTACATGTACCAGTGTTCTCTCCAGTTCATTTAACACACATTTAGATAGGAGAAAAAACATTAGAACTACAATAAGCCAGTGTGTTTGGAGAATGAATCCAGCCCATCCAGAGCAAATATAGAAGTCTACACTGAAATAGCTTAAACTGATACTTTAATAAAAGGAAAAAAGACTCGGGGAATAGGGTAGGGGGTGACTGACAGGTTTTGGTTGGACATCAATGACATATTTGTTCATCTAAAGTACTATATTTTCATTTTGCTTTGATTCAATGATTTCCATCATGCCTTACCATTACCTAAGCACTTTGATCATAATGAAATAATGGAGTGGGCTTATGAATCACTGACACAGAATACTGGATAGTCATCACCACCCCTTGCCAATCCATACCACAAAAGAGTTTGGTTTAGATGTTGTTTTTCCTTGTGCTCATATAATTCACGTTTCCAAGGAGCATTATTTCTACTTACCTAGTCTTCTCTCTTCATCTACTTTATTTTCCTCCTCTAAATTTTCATTGTTTCCCCAGCCTTTCCCTGCTTTGTCCTGTGTGTTCCAGCAATATGTTCTTTCAACTACTCTTTTTAAGTGTGATTGCTAGTCCAGAATATTTGGGTGTTTTATACCTAATTCAGCCACTTCCCGGCATACGCATTTCAGAATTTCTCTGAGTCATTTTTAACCTTTGTTCAGCTTTTACTGCCAGGACATAAGTCTCAATATGTATCAAACGGTTTATGTACCATTAAAATACTATACTGTCCTATTAACTTCCTTTATCTGAGTGCACCAGTTTTTCAAACTATATTCCACATGAATGGTAGTTTTTGCTGTCTTCTCACTAACTCTACAAGTAAGAATTTCCCCCGCTATTCCAGAATAATTGCATCTTGGGATTCTGCTCAAGCATGTACTTCAATATTATATTACCACATTACACTGTAACGCAGGTGCCATAACAAGACAGGAAAAAAATAATGAAAAACCTTATGCACTACAGTTAGTAGTAAATAAAAACTAAAAGAATCTTGAAAATCATGATAGGGGACATTGAATCCTAGTTATTAAGCCAGTTTAAAATTACCTTTCAAACGTGTAGATGTGGCACTTCAGGGCATACTCTAGTGGCCAGGATTGTAGGGAGTTTTTTGTGCATCTGTGGTTGGAATCGATCTCAGAGGTTCTTTCCAACCATGATTCTGTGATCTCCCACTCACAAAGTCCCGCATTTAGGGGACAGAGGGAGGAGAGGCCCTTACACAGACATATGCCAGAGATTCATCACAAAGCAAGAGAGTAAGTAAAAATGCCAGTTTTAGAAACATGAAACACCAATCATGATTAAGATATAAAAAAGTCACTTTTAACTGTTTCATTAAAATAATTACAAATACTATGCATAACAATTTACCATAGTTAGCTAAGACCTTGCAAAGCTGTGTCCTTAATAAATGAGGTTCATCTGTAGTAAATAGCTTGGTACAACACTGGCGTCTCTAAACAAATTTGGGACAGATGAGTTCCATAGATTCAGTTTATTTCATTAATTTACAACTGCTTAGTGCTCATGGTAGATGGTCAAATGATATTATTTGTGACAACACTAAATAAAATAAGCAAAAGAAAATGAGGCACATGATGTATTACCAGGATAAATCATAACACAGAATGTAGGGAGATGAAAGCCTACAGCAGCAACACTTAGCACACTTCATTTGATTCCCATCCGTCAGCTTCAGTGCCAGTGGCTCAAAAAAGAATGCAAAGGTAAATGAACACCAAAATATGATTTACAGTACTTGAAAAATAATCACACAGAAATAAATCAAAATTCTAGTGATATTTTAGGCCAAGGTTTATTCAGAATATGGGAATTTTATAATAATATACTGCTAGTGTAAAAACATCACAGTACAAACACAGTCATAAAAACCCCAAATAAAATAAACCTCATCCATAGCAAAGCCTGTCTACATAAGAGTCAGGGGTTGGATTATTTTTTTTCCTTTTGTAGATCATTATATTGATTCCATCCTAAAGAGCATGGATAGGCACCCAAAATGTCAGCTGTGGCTCATGATGCTGACTGCCTTCTCATTTTTCTCACTCTTAATAAACAAAAGGTCCTTCCTATTTTTTTTTTTATTTTTTTTTTTTTAGCAACAGGGTAGCCTTCTGAAGGGCTCAGAAGTCGTATGCCTGCGGGTCATAGTGCTGAGGGAGTACGAACAAGGGGACTTTGCCAGCTAGGGAGATCTCACTCAGCCCAGTGTAGTATGGTGTCTCTCTCCTATTCAGTGACACCTCAGCTAGTTGGCAGGCTGGTCAACCAACTCTATATTGTGCACATGGCTACCACTGGGGAAAAAGCTGAGGCGCTTCTCGCTAAGGTGTAAGGTATGTGATCATAAATTGTGGTAGAGCTAATAGGGCAAGAGACCTGCATAAAAAATAAGATTTGAAAAATCTCAGCCTACAGAAAATCAAATTTTCCAACAGCCTGCTTATCCTGGAGCAAGCAACTCAGCTGCTGGCAAGAGCTGCGTGTGGCAGCACGTAGCAGGACAGAAAGCAGCAGGCATTACGCAGACATGCAGAAGCAAGGAGCCATTTGTGCAGTGGCTTTTCCGTCCTCCACCTTGCAAGTGACACCAGCTCACACTATTGCCCTAGAAAAGCTCTTGCACATTTGCTCTATAATCCGTGGGGAAGGTTTTCTCCATCTCTTCTGACACTTTTTATGAGCCACTGTTGGGACATACTCGCCTAATTAAGTGCATAAAAGCTTCAGTAAAACCACCAGGTCTGAGTGAAATCTTCAGGAAAAATACAAACAACTATTGCAGGCTTGTCCTATGTGAAAGAGGAAAAAGAGAAAATGAGCCTTTGCGTACCACCCTGTATCCAAGTCAATCCTAGCTAGACTATCCTCCAGCAGCCACGCTATATTCCGTTCTTGGACTACTAATATTTCATAAGTATATCAAGATTCATTATTACACTAAGCTTACAGTGTTGATTGTTTTCGCTTTCAATAATCGGAGCTCTTTCTTGAGGTTAACTAATCCACGGCTGCAGCTTGAATGTTTGATTTCCTTTTTTCTTAATTGCATGTAGAACCAACACATTGGAATGATTTTTGACCACCTACTGCTATATCTCATAAGATTTATATCCAGTACTTTTATTAACAGGCTAAAAAGCAGCAGCAAAGAAAAGCTTTGATGATAATAATAAAAAACCCCTAACCCTTATTTCATACCTGTAACATCATTCCCAGAAAGATATTTTCCTAGTGTTTGCTCCACAAATGCTTTTTATATTACTGAAACTTAAATTGTAATACTGTTGCAAGTAGGGATGAAACATTAACAAATCTAGGCTACTAGAGCTGCATGAGGTTAAGATTATACATTTCAAAGGTTTAAATAGGTGTTTGCCTAAGAGCAGCAATCTCTGTGGAAAACAAGTTTGAGAAAGAAAACACCAGTTGGATTTTCATTTTATTATCGTTGAAATGGCACGGGGTTTTTTTTTGTTAATGACTGGATAAATCAGAATTTCAGCTTTATATTCACAACATTTTCTCCTAGTTATTCCATGTTTGATGCAAAACGGAACTGCAGCTGAAGAAATAACTCATTTTACAATAACATGTAGAGTCTGCAGATTTGAACTGGTCAGGCATTTGGACTAGATGATCATTCTAAGTCCCTTCCAACTAAAATATAATATGCTATTCTATTCTTATTAGCTGAACTACCTTCCAAGAAAAAAACAATCCCAAAATAAATGTGATTAAATTTATCATTACAGCTATAATAAGAAGAATCTTTAAGATTTCCAGTGTTGTTCTTATTGAGGTAGGAAAGACGATAAAGGTGATCTAGGCGAATATAATCAGAGGACCTTCAAGTAAGTAGCTAAGAATATTGCTGAGAGGCACAATCCAGTGTAGCTTTCTGTAAGGGTAACCTTTGACTAATGTATTAGAATTCTTCGGTAAATTTAAAATAGGGAATAATTGGAGAAGTGTTAGATATACAGTAACTTGAGCAGTTTATGCTGAAACAACTGTCAGTTTTATTATGGTGAAAAAAGGGTAAATTTCAGAAAATACAAATAAATAATTACAAAATTAATCTCACAGCTTTTGTCATGGAAGCTATTCAGCATCATTTCTGGCCAACACGTACATTTAACATCTTCCCTTCTACCCTGAAGCAGGCAGTCTCAGCTCCATGTGGTTGAGCCATTAGGTTTGTCTTAGGTCTTTATAACCCAGACAGCTTCCCACAACCTTTCTTTGACAGAAATGTAAGGTCTTTTCCTGCTCACTGTGAATTTGCAGCAAATCTTAACACAGTGCCTCTCCCACCAGCAACAGCCCTAACAGGATTTTAGAGCATTGGGCATAAAAAACACCCCATCAAAACACCACACCAGCCTCACACACAGATACAAAATCAAATTTAAATCTCATGGCTGGGGAGAGAATCTCTTCTAGTGCTTATAACAGCCCAGCATTATTTCTTACCTGCATGAAAATGTTGAAAATAAAATGCCTGATGTCTATGATTCAGAATTCCTGCTGTCAACTGAACTGGCATTTAAATGTTGCATCCAAGAAAAATGACCTATATATACAGAAGGACTAGTAGAAGTAATTATGTAGCAGGTTAAACTTAGAGAATGTAAAAAAAAAAAAACCTCCTGAGGTGGTTAATGTAATTTGCACTAGGCATCTGACAAAAGTCTTGGAGCCTGATCCCCAGTTTCAATCCCCCCAGCTTTTGCTGTTTTTCACACCTGCACAAGGCAGGTGTAAAGCTGCTGTTCAGATGTGGCAGTGTTTACATCCATGCAGCACAGCTGCGAATGTCGACAGAAATCAGCTCAAAGCACTGTCTCATCCCAGCTCATCTTTCAGTTCAACGTGAGACTTTAAGACTGGAAAGCTGCAAAAGCCATCAACTCTCTTGCCTTAAAACTCAATGCCCATAAGAAGTACAGGATATACTTTAATAACTTTCTAACTATTTTAGTAAAATCTATAATTAACTAAATGAGGACCATAAACGCTTTGATATTTTTAGATAAAATATGATATGATCAATATATGTAAATGACTTGTCCATTTTATTTTTGGAGAAAGCATCTGAGGTTCATAAAAGCATTAGTAACACATGGCTTCACTATAGTTTCCAACAGACAATTCTGAAGGAGGAGAGCTGTTTCATCGCTTTAACCATTAACATGATTTACAAATAATCCCTACAGCCCCAATGAAACAGGCAAACTCTATTTTAATCTAGTGCACTAATAGTCTGAATGATGCATGAGACTGGCAACAGCAGCACCAGAAAGACTGGCTTGGTCCCAGGAGTTATCCTTCCTTGGTGCTCTTTTTGCAGCCGGAAGGCAGTGCTACTGATGGGCTCCTGCCATCACCAGGAGTGGATGAACCTAGAGGTTGGCCATGAGATTTCATGCTCTCCTAGACCTCCTTGGTACCCTAAGTTACACCCACATATGAAACCAAGAAGTGAAGAGAGGAGCAAGGAGCAGCAAAGTAGCAAAACTCACCAAAAACCCTGTGAGTTTCACCGTGGGGAGCTGGAGGTGTGAAGTCGTGTGCAAGCAAAGGAGGCCACTGCTCAGAGCACCATGCAAACCATCTGAACTTAAATTGATGATACCTTCAAGAAGAATGGCAAATCCTACAAAACCCCCACAGACTGAGCCAGTAACTCATAAATTTATCTAAAAAAAAAAAACCTCCTGAGGTGGTTAATGTTTTTGCACACAGCTCAGTATGGTAAATATTTCATTCACCTCTGCTGTCAGACTGCTGTCACCTATAGCTTACCTATAAGCAACAGTGAAGCTGAATTCCACATTCAAATGTCAACATCACAGGGCGCTGACCCATCCTTAGCACAGAAGAACATAAATCTCAATCAGTTGCAAATGCCTATTGAGAACAAATTAACTTGGTGGTTTCCATGAAGGTTTTCCATTTTCTTTACATTAATTCTCTGAAATGTGCAAAGGGGAAGAAATGACAAAAAATAGCAATGAAAAATTCACTATGAAATTAGAAGGAATATTTGCACGTTACACAAATCAAAGGTAGGGGCTGTCCAATTTCAGCAGAAACCCCCCCGCACTCACAGGCATTCGTATGAATGGGAAAGCAGGGTACAACGTAAGGAAACGGAAGGGAGTAAAAAATGAACAGTAAAGAAAATATTCATTAATTCTTCTCACAATTTTGGAAGGGAGGAAGGGAGCTGACCATTTTAAAATAAAGAGATCACAAGAAACTGTTATTGACCCCAAGGGATGGAGCAGAAAGCAGATCAGGAAATGTTTACATAGATAAGGGAGGAATGTAAAATGGCTGGTCTATTGCCCATGAGAGGTTTCAATTACTTCTCCAACTGGCACAACAAGGAGATTACAAAGAAAGCATTCATTTTCTTGAAGTTGGGACAGAGTCAACAGGTTTCAAAAGCCATTCTGGAGTTAGTTTAAGGAATTAAACCAAAGAAAACGGGCAAACATCTATAGTTCAGTGTTGAGAACAAAGTTTCAAATACACACAGTTTAAAAACCCCCAAAGTATGTAAGTAGTAAAATTTTAACAGATAAAAAAATATAGGAAAAACTTGTACAGATTAACTAATTTAAAACAATCCAAATGTCAAGTTTACTTTCAAGATCAATGAAATTGGGTGCACTTCGGTTACAATCTAGTTTATAACTTGTACTTTGCCTTCATTTATACTCATCCCCAATGTGGTATTTTATTTAAATGTGAAACAACACATGGCCATTGAAAACCCTGTGAATACCTTGTACTCTTCAGCAAGATTACAGCTGTGCTACCGATCTTTCAATGCTAAAATAAATGAATGGAAGATGCTGTTTCTCTAATGTCTCAGTACTTTAGAAAGTAAAAGTGTAACTTCATGCAGCCTGTACATTTCCAAGAGGCTCCTGAGAGCACTGACCTTTACAATATCATAAATAAAACATTAGCATCTTAGCCCAAGGTCACAATATAAACTGAATTAGCTGACCTCTCACTAAGGGAATTAGGACCGTTCATGCAATGCAATACCCAAGTTGAGGGGTGTTAAATCGCAGGGAAGGACCAGTAATTTCTGTCAGCTCTTCAAGTTAAGATTCACAACTCAGCCTACACTTTACAGATACTTCTAAACCTCAGTTCAACAGTACCAGGAGATTCAAATTACATTCTCTTTCTCCCTTCTTCCCCGAGACTTTCACACATCTGTACACTTCGTCCACTCTTCACTCAGTCTCCTGAACTCCACACACACTCTTTCTCTTGTCCCATTTCCGACCTGAATAAATCAGTCTTGCACAAATTTTCCAGAATTATACTACATTTGGACACAAATCAAAGATGCAATACTTCTGCTGAAAACAACTGGTGGTCCCAATTGACAAGTCTTCTCTAATTGTCAACCTCAGTTGCTCCTTTTCCCCTTCATCCTATTGCCTCAAATAGCATTTTGAATGTTCATATTTTAAATTAAACTTGAATAGATACTAATTTATGGGTCTTATTTCCTGCTTAGATAAATTCTATGCATTTCTCTCCTCTAAACCTTCATCACAAGACAATCCTTTTGTTGTGGTGTTTGGCTGCTTGCTAGGTGAGCTGGCAAAGGCTAGGAAACCCATCAAGGAGAAAAGACAAGCAGAAATGAGAAAAGAAAAAAAAACAACACCTAAATAACATTTTATCTGGCTGATGCACTAGTCCTTCATCTCTGGCAAATTTCTTCACTTCATAAACTGATTCAAGGCCATCAGCTAAGGCACAGGGTTTCATTTTAAGTTTAAATGAACACCTGGCTATTACAGTGAGAGTGCTGTAGCATCTCCAGGCCTACACACCTGATGTATCTTTTTTAATCAGGAAAGCAAAAGAAATCCCAAGCTGGAAATCAAGTAATCCAGGTGTAAGAAGTAAAAAAAAAAAATACAGTTGTAAGTAGTAAAATAAAGAGGGTCAAGCCCGCATTGATGTGAAACAATTTAACTGGTTTATTTTTTAAGTCATTTTCCTTTCAAAGTTCAAGGCCAATTCCCTTCTTGTTTTGGTAAAGTAAAGTGATAAATTTTGTTCTCATGGGTTGTGGTGATACATTTGCAGTTACTGGAAAAATCTTATCTTGTAATTTAAAGCAACCGGGACTCAATCTCCCTTTGCCTGAAATCCTGTAAAGTGTGCTTAAATGGGACTGTCAGGGCTTTTCACTTGGCAGCTCAGGGGCCGTATCCCTGCTGCAAAGGACAGTCGAGTCATGCACAGACAGTCAGAGAAATTATAAAATTAACCCAGCGGGAGCCCAGCCTGGGCTCACTGCCAGGGCTACAGAGGCACCCTGCCCGTGCAAGGGCTGAGAGCTACTGGCTACCATTGTGATAACACTCATGTGATGGTTGCATAGGACATCTCATGATGTGAGGTGAAGGTGAGGGGGGGACAATGTGTCCTGCAATCAGATACCCTGAAAAGGTACCGCAGGCCCTGCCTGCAGCAGTGGGTGGAGAGGAGCTGGCCTGTGCAGGGGCCTCTGGCATCAGGTATAGCACAGGAGCACAGAGCTTCAGGAGGCACTCAGCAATCCAGGATTAGGCAGAACTTTGGGGATGGGTGTCCTGTTAGTTTGCAGCCTTGCCTCCTGCATTGAAAATGGGATGGAAAGGCAAGATACCTACTTAATGTGCAGAACAAGACACTTGTGGCCCATTTGTCCTTATAGGGCCAAAACCCATATATATATATATATATTTGAAAATTGACGGTATACTCAAGTCCAGTTCAGGTCAAAGATCCTCATGCTGTCACAATGACAACATCAGTCAATTAGAACACAGTCAAGAGTTTTTTAGGGCCCAGACAACAATGCTAAGCAAACTCAAGTTCAGTTCTTAGACAGTCCCAGAAGTCTCCACTTACATAGAAAGATATAACATGAGAAGCATATGCAATTTCTAATCTTTCAGTCATTTTCATACATTACATTTTTCAGAGCCTAGACCACTTTTCCAGATGTAGCTGCACCACAGGCAGGAATGACTTACTCCTTCTGTGATGGAGTGTTTTTAGATATGTTGACCAAAACTCAAAGGACTCTCTGTTCCTGATGCTCACTGAACAATTACACAAGATCTTCTGTTCATTATTGCACCCCCTTTCCACTCCCACCCCTGCTTCAGTACTGTAGGAAATCTTCTGCTTTCCAAAATACTTATGCGAACATATTGCTTGCATACTTTCAAGCTGAAACTCATTTTGGTATTTACGGGGCATCGTTTAATTCTCTGTAGATGCTATTTCATTATTTCCTTGTCATTCTGGTATTTGTTTCTTCTTTCCATTTTAGCATCCTCCTCAAATTGAATAGGAAAATGTAGATTTATTCCCTCATCTCTTTGATGAACAAAGACACTGAATATGTTCTTGCAAGAATGAGTGTCATCATGTTACAAAAGTATAATCATACAAGTCTCAGTAAAAAGAGCACTTAAGAATTAACAGTTTTTAATGGGTATGAGAAATAGCTTACAGAAAACAAAATATAGTTAAGAATATCTTGACCACAGCCACATGACAGCATATATATTTCCCTTACATCTAAATGGTATTCAGTAAAAGAAAACAGATTTCTCCTGAATCACAGACAGATTGTATTTACTCCTTCTCACTAGTTATGTTGTTTCTCACCAACATGTTGCTTTCCCCACATTTTAATCCAAAAAAACCCCAGCTGTTTATCGCAAGAACCTGTGACAGTGACTTATGCCAATACAATTCTCACAGGGAACGGTAACTTTGATTTTTTACACTACAATTTTGACATTTACATTGGTCAAGATGTAATATACGTGGAACACAAAGAGGGAAAAGGTCTTTGTAAAAAGAACATCTAAATAGGAACCAAGTGACAACAGAAAACTCAACAGAAAATATGCATGAGCTTAAATGTAAAAATAGACAGAGTTTAAGCAGAAAGCCTGGATCAATGAATTAGACAGGCCACCCCCTAGCGTGCCCATCAGCTGGATCTCCCATAAGGAGCTTGGCCTTGTCCCAGCTCATCACTGAGAAGGGACCCAGGCTGCCTTGCCCTTCCTGGGCAGGGATGAGCCTTGCTGTGACTGTCAAGCGTGTGGCATGGGGACTCTGCTGCAGGGATGTGGTTGTGGTGAGCGGGGATGCCACTAATCACCCCTGCCTCACAGCGTTTCCCATTCACAATGAGGAAAACAGAATTTAATCTCCACAAGGTACAGTGAATGATATGAAATCTTCCCTGTTATAGCTACACTTCCCTCGCACAGAACAGATTTACTATGCAGGGGGCAAGGACTGAAGGTATAGGAGTGCAAATCCCTTTTAGTAGTACAAGGTACAAACAAAATAAAAGTGAAGCATGTACTGTGCTTGTATTTTCTATGAAGAGGTCAGGAGTTTGCTTTTGAAGGAGTAAGATTTTTTTTTTCCTTTAAGTCTGCAATGCTAGTAGCATTATTAAAATGGTTAGACGGTCTTAAAAAACATGGCCAGACAAATATCCAAATGTGCTAAGGAAGTGGGGAGAGAAACTAAGGAATTAGCAGGCACATTCACAAGTTCATTTAGTTTAGAAGAGACCCCTGGGGACTAGAAAGTGGCTAACATAACAAAGTTATTTTAAAAGTGCCTGGAGACATAACAGGAAACCATAGACCAGTTAGCTTGATATAAAGTGGGGAGAAACTCCTAGAATATCAAATGGGAAAACACTTGAAGAAGCACAGCTTGATTAAGGATTGACAGTATAAGAGTAGAAAGAGGAGGGAGATCAGGGTTCATGGCTCGCTAACTTGCTGGGATTCTTTGAGGAGATTTCTGCCATGGCAGTCAGGGAATGCAGTAGGCACCACCAATATAAGCCTTTATCTCTATTAAGGAAAGCATATGCTTTATTTCAGACGAGGATTAACTCTTTCCTTGATGGCACACCACTACAGCCTCTGTGCAGAAAACCTTGATCACGCCGAGACACAGGAAATATTCCCTAGCAAGTACCACATTTGTGGAAACCGATCCTTCCATAAATCCATTTCTTACATAGAAATAATCTAAAGTAAATCTAATGAAGAATTTAGTGATATTTTTCATCAGCTGTTTCTGGCAATATCAGTAGCAATGCTGCTTATCAGAAACCCTTATTAAATGTTGTAAAATGCATTGCAAGAAGAAAAAAATAGAGAAAAATTAAGAATTGGATCCTGTTTTTAAATCCTCAAAATGGAAACAGCTTGAAGTTTGATTTCTTTATATTTTACATGAAAGCAAGCACATTCTCTTGATACGCCACAGTCTGTAGATAATGAACCAGGCAGAAAAGACAGCACTGAAAGTCTGCTTTGATTCATGGGCGAGACAGCACAATAATGGCAATGAATACGAAGCCATCTACCATTCAGTAAGCATTTCAAATCAGTTTCATGATTATAAATAATTGTTACCATATTTTTAAAACTGAACACTAAATTCCTCTTTTTGTTAAAGAGATAATTGTTCAATTCATATGAGTAGAAGTTATTCTCCTTCCTCTCCCCCTTTTAAGTAGCTGTTACTTGTGCTATGTTTTATTACATGAAATAAGAGAGCCAAGATACTGATCAGCACAGTTAACTGAACTGAAATGTTACCCAAAAATGAAATGTTGCTGCAAAGGAAATATTTGGCAAATGCAGAAGTCAGATTGTGGTCATGCAGAAGCATTTTATGATTAGAAATGTCTCATTCTATTCTTCTGCCTGCCCTTGAGGAGCCAGAATTAACTTGGATTTCTAACTATAGGTTGGGTGCTTCCAGTCTGTGGTGACTGCTTATATGTTTCAGGGAATCAAGCCGGTTGATAAGACCTGCCATTTTCAAACAGAAGTAGCCTGGATGTAACAGCACACCCAACACACACAAGTTCACATGCCAGAAGTATATCTGCATTACCAGCCTTTTGTAAAGTATGAACTAAATTTGTTTACCTTCTGATGAATTTGGTGCTATTAGCCTTGAAATCAAGAGCTTCCATATTAAAAAAAAAAAAAAAAAAAAAAAAAAAAAAAAAAAAAAAGAAGAAGCATTCTGCAAAAGCTATTTTAAGGATTCATTTTACCAAATTTGTGTGACGAGGCAACAAAGAAACAATTTACTGAAGACCATGAACAATAATTAAATATTTAACTTGCGTCATTGGCAAGCTCATCTGTACCCAGCTCTGGTTACAGAAAGGTGGGATAAACCTAATAGGGCAGAATTGTCTGCTGAAAAATCTTCTGTTTTGCAGAAAGCTGATGAGATTCTCAAACAAAAGTCAGCAACCCTAACAGAAACTCAAGTAGAGAAGAAAGGGTCATAAGGAAATCTGGGATTTGAGACTGAAAGTTGAAACCTCTACAAGAGTTGGAAACAGATAATTTAAAAGATCAATTGGGAAGAATTCTGCAAGCTATTCTGTCCTGTCTTTTTTTAAAAGAAGGACGCTAGCAAGTATATGGGCTGCAATCTATACTTGCCATCAACCATGTGCAGCTAAAACCAGTAAAGCTACCCATGTGACTCAAAACTGAGGGTAACAATGTAAGCTGGAATCAAAAGTACCGTATGGTAGTCTACATGGCTTACGTTGTAAACCACCATCATTTATGCTAGAAAAAGACAATTAAAAAAATGCAGCACAATCTGTGATGGCTTAACTTATGTGTCTCAAGAACTGCGAACACAGCAAATGGAAAGAAAGATTTAAATATCATCTAAAACATGACATTCACAGCTACTGGTATTCATGCCTTTTCTCAGGCTTTCCTCATTCTTTCACCAGCCTGAAAAATATCTGGTTTCCATTCAAAGAGCAAGTGTCATCACCTTCTCTATAAAAATCAACAGCAAATCTGCACGTATGATATGGAGTGTCATGGCATGCTTTTGCAACAGTTTTTGCAGCCAAATATTTTCTGCTTCATACTCTACATTTTCCTGCAAAAGTGCCAACATGGCTTTCTCCCTCTCTCTCCCTCTGTAACAAAGGAATAGATCCCACAGAGGTTCTATTATTATCAACATAAATCGGTTCTCGAGATAATGTCTGCCAGTCACATCCTTTAAGTGATGATCTTCGTCAAGGACTAAAGTCACCCGCATCCTTTCTTTTTATTTTGTGTGTGTGTGTGTGTGTGTGTGTGTGTGTGTGTGTAAGAAGAAATACCATGTCACTAGCCTGATAAAGTAACAGAATCACAGAATTTAGGTTGGAAAAGACCTTTAAGATCATTGATTCCAACTGTAAACCTAACGCTGCCAAGTCCACTACTAAACCATGTCCCTGTGTGCCACACCTACATGTCTTCTGGCTAAAAGAAAAACTAATGGGGCTTGGCTGTACCTGCTTCCAGATCTCTAGGTGTCACTGATTCTAGATGTTGATGAAAATAAATGGGAATTAATTCTACCTCAGGCCATATTCTTTAGAAAATGTAGCCCAGTCCAGTCATTTCCAAAGAAAGTTTGCTCATTCACCAGTTTTCATGGTACTGATAATTTTTTCATGTCCCAGTTCCATCTAATACTGTGCCCACCAGAGAAAGCACACCTCTATCTGTTCCTCTTATATCCATAGCTGTAGACAAACACCTTCTTATCCATAAGCACTGCTTGCCTGCAAGCAGTCACAAGCCAGTTTCGAGGTCCTATCACTGCCTGCAGGTTGACACAGTCACAAGCCTTCAAGCCAGGTCATCTTATCACCACCTGCGGAAAATTAGAGGTGGGAGACAGCTCCTAATTTCTAACTGCTCATGCACATGAGTTGCTAGAAGCTGGAAGCAGACTCCCAGCTCAGCCCTGTACCTCTCTGAGATGATTCATGTAGCTCAGCCTGAAAAATCTGTAATTGCAATTACCACTAGCCATAGCTAAATTGCTAGTTTGAAGGCTTTCCTCCCAATTACCTTCCCACAGCTCATCGCCAAATTACACGATATTATCTGAAATGTCATCTAAGACTTCGGAGGTTTATCAGACTTGGCTTAACTGGTTTGTATGAGATCTTTTTAATGAGATGATTAGCTACATAAAACAATGACAAACCTTGAACCTTTGTATTTGGCTGGTAATATGTACATATATAAAACATTAGTAAGAGTTTTACTCCTGGTAAAGCAGTAAGTGGATAAAACTGGCAACTGCTATAATGAGATAACAACCTAGCTGAGAATTCCGAAGAACTTTTAAACACAGACTATGAAAATACCACATTATTTCCCTCCCTTCTTTACCCCTTCTTGCAAATCTCTGCTTTCTTCCAAGTATCAGTGACAGTAGATGGCTTCCTCTACACAGCTAGCTTCTGGTTATAAAACTTTACACTAAACAACTCTGAGAACAGCCAGACAGTCTTTCCAGATATAGCAAAAGGCACCCATCCTTTCACAGCTATATGAAAAACAATCCCAGGGTTGCTGGGTCAGATTGTTTTTCAACTGCTTTGTTGTAAATAAAGTAGTAAATCAAACAATATTCAAACAATGTAAAACACTGCATTTTTTAGACTGGCATGTCTCATAAACACCTTGTCCAATTTATTTCTTTCACCATCCTTTCTTAAAAAAAAAAATAAAAATACAACTTCTCCTGTGGCAAAGGAGAGCACATGAGAAATGTCTTGGCTGCATGGTGAGGCTGAAAATGAAATCAAACTCAGATTTATGGCAAAAAAGCTAATTACTAGCTTAAACATGGAAACAATTGTCTCATATAATATATTGTGATGAAACAGCAGAGCAGCCACAGGTCATCAGGGACAGTGTGAGGAATGAAGCTGCCGCTTGTATCAAGGGGTCATACGTCATCAAGAGACAGATTATTTGGGAGAGGCCAAACGATCCTGGAGCAGCTGCTAGAGGGGAGTTGCCCAGTCTGGAACAGGGACAGGCCAGAACTCCTTCAGAAAGGGACAGGCCCAGAGATCAGTGACAAATGTGTTGCATCGCATGATATTAGCAGGACTGAAGCAAAAGCCCCTTGCACTGCTCTGCATGCCCTTGGCACGATACTGTGCCAATGTGCTGGAAAAGCCTCATGAGACCCCCTGGCATTGAACCCTGGCTGGCAGAGACACATGATGCCTGCTCGGCTTGTACAAAAGCACAGACTGATGGAGGATAACCAGTCCTTGGTTGGCTCACTTTCGACTAAGCTGGAAATTTATTAATTGCAACTGTTAAATCTAGCAAGATGAAGTGTATCCACAGCTTTGCCAGCTCTACTTTATCATCTTTCCTTTAAGACATGTTCCAGATAACCACCAGAGCCCAAAAGACTGCAGAAACTGTGAGCCTGCCAGTTGCTCCCCCCGCGTTACAGTGCACACAGGTGCTTAACTGGCACATGAGGAAAAGGCTGGCACATCCCACCAGTCTGCTGTCCTCTCTAAAGAAAATTACCACCTACATAGCAACAAATAAACACCAATATAGTCACCAAATATTTTGCAATAGGAATCTTTTATTAGAAATAAAATAAAAATTTTAAAAATAGAAAAAGCCCTTTCAAAACTTGCCAGTTTGTTTTCTTTCCTAAACATTGCTTATGCTGCTCTCACCTCCACTACTGGGGTATTTATACACAACTCACCTATTGGAAGCTGAGATCTGTCTTTGGTATTGCAAAAGGGCCCATTTTGGGGCTTTGTTTCAGAAGGCTATTTGCTTTTTTCTATTTGTAATTGAACAAATCTTTGTCATTTGTCATTGTCTGTCTTTTCCATTGTATTTTGCTGATTTCTCAGTATTTGCTTTTTACACAGGTGTGGTGCTGAATGAAAAACAAATGTTCTCCCTGCTCCCAAACAGGCTGTTTTCTCAAAGAAGTCTGTATTTTTCAATAAATGATAATTTTTCCTCTAATTGTGTAGCATCATGAGAGACCCCACTGATGACAACATACACGAAGGAGAAAGGAGGCTCTGAGGAGAACGGGTGAGAGGCTGGTATTTTATAAAGAGGAAGATGTTACCATGCCTGTCCACACACAGCCCTACCAGATAAAAATTAAGTCATGTCCCACCAGAAGACCCACAAAGTACCTGACACGTGCACTTCTCAAGTGCACTTGGGCACACTCTGCCTGCCAAGTACAGCATTGGGAACACCGCTCTGCCTGGAGTGCTCTGCAAGTCAACACAGCTTTTGACCTGAAAATTACTACTATTTCTCCGTTTTGGGGGGGAAGTGGATTTTTTTTTTTTTTTTGTTTGGGTTTTTTAAATAATGAGCTGTCACCCCTCTTTTTACACAATTTTGTTTTTAAATCTCCATAGATTCAAAGATGCTTTATGAAGCTTAGCTCAAACTTTGGTCTTTGATTTGTTTTTAACTAAAGGAATGAAAAATATTTGACATCAGAGTTGCAGCTAGACCTCAGGGAGCTAAGGAAAAGCTGTGTAAGGAGTAAGGGTGTTTTTTCTTTTTTTCCCTTTGTCTAATTGCTAAATTCACACTGACATAATTCTTCCCCCATTCATTTTTATTATACTCCTTAGCTTTCTTGTCACATTAGCAGGAAATTCCCATGCCTTGTACCAGTGCCACCAAGAAGAAAAACTGCACCATTTATTTGATCTGTTACAGAGTGCTCTCTCACACGAAGACCAGAAACTCTGGGCCCTCTACCTAGCTGTATCTGTATGAATCTGTTTTGTATTGGTAGTTACATGAGACAGAAAAGCTTTAATATCGTAACAATTTTTGGCAAAAGTATAGTCTCTAAAAGTAGATTTTTTTGGCCATATTTTTGCAGGTAGAGAAAAACATCCCTGGCTTTACCACACCTCTTATTGGAAAGCCCACTGGTTTCTAAAGTGCAGCCCTTCCTGACACAAAAATCAACATAAGTGTGCTCAAAATCTGTTTTAAAGAAGATATGTGATGAAAAACAAAATAAAAAAAGCATTCTGGACAACTCTTTTATGCAGTCACTGCTCTGATACAGTTAACCTTCAGAACTCATTCTCTTTAAAGATCAGCCATCAGTGTGCTCCAAAATCCACAGCTCTGAAAGGTGATATAACCACCAGAACTAAAAACAGCATTGGCAACTGGGAATATCCCAAAATACAATCACACTAAAGAAGAAAGGTTTTCCGTGGAGAAATATTCCTAAAATGGTGAAGAACTGCACCCCAAAAAGTAAAGATCTCTTACTGCAACACTGGTACAAATGCATTAATGCCATGTCTCTACAAGCTGAGTAATTAAAAGGATTTCCAGTCATCTAGTTTTCTCAGGAACTGGGAGGATAAACATGGGAGCTTGTAGGGGGTAGCATCAATTTGGATTAATCTTAGGAATAGAACACAAGATACCTAGCACCACAAAGGTATCTTACATGATAATTAAGATAACGTAAGTGATTTACAAGAACAGACTTTCATGTAGAAACAAAAAGGGAAGGGGTAAAAATATAGTGAAGAGCTTAGCTGTTTATTAACAGGTAAGCTTGCTTGCTGATAACTTCTTCCTTCTTCAGCTTCAATTTCACAGTGACTCAGATTTCTGGAACATAGACCAGAACAAACTGAGGCATCACTGCCTCATGACACACCTATATCCATTGATCTGTTCCACCTACTTTCCCCAGTATTTAACATACAAAGAAAATTCAGCAGGATTGCATCCTCACTGACTGCAATCAGCCCCAGCTCTCAAATTTCAAAAGACTAGGTCACTAGTAACTGCAGTGACATCAGATTCCAAGATTCTTTGGCTTCCGGCTAGCCTCTATAGTTTTCCACCTTCTCCCTGCACCCTAATTACATACACAGCATCTCTGTCTTTGCTCATTTCTCACAGCTACCCATATCTAAGGGTTTTCACTTCAGTACTCCGTTTATTGGACATAATCTTCCACACATGTACTATCATATCATTTTCCACCATTTCCATACATTTCAAAGGTACATTTCTCTTTCATTTAGCTTTAGCTCTATCACAATTTTCTTCAGTCCATCCCTTCCAGAGAAGCCAAGGTCCACAGCAACACAATATTGAGCTGTTACTGACCTGCCCCAGATGTTCCAACTGAGGCTGAGAGAACTGAGGAAGCACAGCAACTTTACCAGTTTCAGGTAAGGAAAGAGAATTAGACATTAATACAGGCAACAAAAAAGCTTCTGTTCTTCTCAGTTAAATTTATTTTTTCCTCAAAACCATTATTTTTAACATCATTTCAAAGACCCCTTCTGCTGAAGGAAAAAGTGAAAAAAAAAAGGTTCTTTCAATTTTTCTTACTACTTACACTTCAGGTAATAGCAACATTATTACTGTGGCAGGCTAAGGACAGACGTAACACAGTTTTTACAGTGAGAAAGAGCATCATCTCACTGCTGTAGTTGAGGAGAACATAGTAAAAACTCTTCAGAGCTGAAATATAAGTAGTGAACTTCAAGCTAACATGCATAGTAGTAACAACTGTTCTTAATTAAACTTACCTATCCTAATTTAGTGGTTGACTTTAGGCTGTGTGGCACCTGTGCCTGAAACAGGTTTTTAAACAATTAAGTAGCCTTTTGTTTCTTGGGGTTTTTTTTCTGTACTTTTTTAAAGATGTGGAAAGGCGTTTAATGATGGTTAGTTACCATGGAACTAAGTTGGTAAAGATTTCTGCACTAGAATCCTTCAATCTTCTTTTAATGCCCAGATTATAATATTTTTGGCCAACTGTTCCATGAGTACAGAAGTTGACGACTTTACTTTAGGAATGACTTTAAGAAAATTATATGCCAGAGTAAAGTTTGGTGCAGTGTGCTATTGGAAACATCAGCTCTCTGACACAATGTCTAAGCTCTAGCAAAGGACTTGATTTTTCCCCTGTGAATTTCAGTATCAAAGCTGTCACTGCTCTTGACTGGAACACTCATAAATCTGTTTTGGCATGTTAGCTAGTATATGAGCAGATGACTGTTCTGTTCACCTACACTTTTCCACGCACTTTCAGTCAGAATGGCTGAACTACAAGAAGGAAATAGCTTAGGCATCAACTTTCTAGCAGTCCATAAACTACCAAGTAAAATAGGAGAAGAGTTAAGAAGGAAATAAAGCCCTCTGAGGAAGGAGATGGAGGGGACTGAGCAATTCTCTGAAGACATATCCTTCTTGAAGTACACGGTTATTGGTACAGTCTGGAGCATACAGCAACAAAATACGTGTGTGCTGTCTATGAACTAAGTGATCCTTTGAAGGGATTTCTCTACTGTATCCAGACCAGAGGATAAATTGGAACTGATGCAAAAAAAAATTCCTTTCTGCTCCACCTACACTATGTAATTATGATATTACTGAAACAAGTTTTTATTTACATGTATTTGATTGAAAAGTGACAGTTATATGTTTTAAAATTGGATTTTATAGCATAGATTTTTATGGGATTACATTCCCTCTCCTCTCCTCTCCTCTCCTCTCTTCTCTTCTTT
>VXBW01002380.1:2659282-2669954 GCA_013400375.1 Thinocorus orbignyianus | reverse complement strand
CTGTCTATATTATTTTGCCTCTTTTTGTTTCTCCTTTCTATCTTCTTTCTGCCTTTCATTGATATTATATTTTGAATAACATAATTTATTTTAATTAAAGCCCCAGCATCAAGAATTGAGTGACCTCAGGATGATATCAATTTCTACCTACCATAAACAAAACTGATTTCCTACAGTTTTCTACCTTTGTCTAACTCCTATCCCCAAAAATCCACAATAATTGCATGTTCCCCTTTAAACCTAAAAACATGAATAGGGAAGAGACAGCAGTACTGGGACTAGTTTCGATATGCAAGTACTAACCAATCGACCAGTCGCTATCCAGAAAAATTCATTGTGATTGAGGACTGTCTACTTTCTTCTCAGAAAAAAAAAAACCTTAGGAATTTTATTATTGGTATTTTTTTTTCACATGTAGAATTTCTTAGTTTTTGTGGTTAGAAAGAAAGCTTGAAGAAAAAGGAAATTATAAGAACCACAACCACAATTCTATGATATCATCATCTGACGAACAAATTCTGAATAACCAGGATTCATAGTGTCACTTAATTGATAGCTGAACACATCTGTGTGCATATGGACACAGACATCCTCTTTACTTACCTTTCCACCAGTATTAGAAATATTCCTTGGCTTCTCACTCTAACACAGACAGAAAGCTCCCCTTCCCTTGTATGGGTAAGTTCTGCTACCAGCTAAGTCTCCCAGCAAGCAAGAGAAAGCTCCCAGGATAGGGAGGACAGAAAACTCTGTCATCACTCTGCAGACAAAATCAGGTGGTGCAGCCTTCCTTCCTATTGTCATTGCACAGCAGGACTACCCCCTATCCCAAACAGTAAGACAACCATGGGGCAAATAAGTGATAAGCAGGGACACAGGCTTAGCCAGTCACATACAAGGATCCTTTCTGCACCATCTCTGTGAGGTAGCTGGTACTTTTGTCCATCTATGGAGCAAAACATAGGGACATGAGTCAGGTGAAGAGCAGCTCTACCTTGGAACACAGGATATAAACATACCCATCTGCTTATCAAGTCCTTTTGGTTGTTCTAGGAAGAATGGTGATAAATATATTCATACACAAAATAAACTATTGATTGTTGTTGATGCTATGAAGGTTAGTTTCCTTCTATGAAGAATACTTAATAAACTCAGGAGAATGCTTTGATTCTCAGAAAAACAAAACAATACACTGCATGAAGCTGAGCTTCCCTTATCCTATGGAAAACACAGTGTAATACAAGTTTTACTTGTTCCACTGCATAGATTTTCAACAATGAATTAATTACATCTCACATAAATGATTGTAGAATTCACAAGGGAAATCAAGTAGTTCTTAATTTGTTGATTTTCCCCACTGATTGTAGCACATTCCAGTGCTATAGTAATTGTCATAGTGAGCTTGTAAACATTTTCCAAGCCAGAATAGCCCTCAGTCCTGTCTCAGTCTAAGCAGAAAAAGCAGTGGTTTGTTTGGGACTGAAAATTACTGTGAAAAAGAAGAAAAATATCCAGAAGATAATTCCAAACAAAGAACATCGGAAAGCAATAACAGTAGTAATAATCTTCTTTCATTTTTAATACCTTTCACCTTGAAACTTTCTAAAGCTCTTTCAAAATTATGTATACAGGAGTAGCTTTACCAGCTGCTGAAAAGGAGCGATACCTGAGAAGGCACACAGCTAGCAGCAAGAGAAGAAAGAACTTGCTGTATTCTTCCACTGCAACCTCCTTTTCTCCCTCCACAATGTGTACCCAGTACAAACACCTTTTGTGAAGTATATTTCAAGGCTGCTATCCCATTCTCTCCCATAAATCCACTTCCAAGAGGTTTCAACATTCTTTACAAGTGTTTGACCATTTGAGACACTTAATGCAAAAATACAAATCCCTTTTCCCTTCCCATGCAGACTAACATCATGGTGCTGAAGTAACTTCTGCCATGCAGTCACATCATCATTCACCTGGAACCTCCCCTTGTCCTTCATGGAGGCCACCTACAGCAACAGATTCCCCCAGCAGCTTGGAGCATGCAGTCTACAAGTGTTTCTACCAGTAAGGTCTAACTCACCAGCTCTTCAGGGCAGGACTGTTTTCCATCTGGGCATTTAAACCAACTCATTCCAGTATGGAATCAGGAGCGATGCAAACCTAACAAGTACAAAACCACTGGATTAATAATAAATTAACACCTAGGTAAAGTTTATTTATGTGTAATATTAGATCATATCAAGATATTTCTTCATACAAAATAGAATCCTGTCATTCAGTCCTTTTCAAAAACAAGAAGGGTTAATTTGCTGAATAAATTATTTTGTCCAAGGTCTACAATAATACTGACATTCCTTTCACACAGAAGTGTTAATATTTTATTTATATTCTCGTACGGCCTTCAAATTTCAGTCAAGAATCAGGTTCCCATTATGCCCTCTCAGCAAATAAAAAGACAACCACTGCTAGGAATATGGAGCAGCTAATTAATTTTTTTAGGGACTTTCTCCTATTTTTCAGAGTGCCTTTGTAAAAGTAGACCCTGTCAAAGACACTAACCTGGATTTTCTCTAAAGCCACCCAACTCTTTCTGAAACTGAATTTGTTTCTCAACTAGAAATTAATCATTTTCTCTTTTCGAACTTATATCCAAGGACACTTTCTTTTTCTTTCCTAGTACTTTAACCATGCACAGTCCATGGAGTCAACACACCAAGAGACATTTCTTTAGCAGCCAAATGCAGGCCAATATAAAAAGGAACCATATGAAAAAGAGCATCATGCATGATCCCTCACCTCCTACTCAGTCATTTGAGAATCTTACCAAATTTCACTGGTGGACTTAGTGCAGGATGTAAAATAGACAGAATCATTAGACAAGCTAGCAAAGATCAAAAGATAAATCTTCCATATTTTTTTTAATGGTCATAGTCTTTATGTAAAAGAATCACAATCTAGAGAAATATGTGAAACCTTTCTCCCTTGCAAAACGTCTTTAATACTCATCTCACCCACAGCACTAGAGGGGATCAATTCTCATAAGTTTGGAATAAGATAATAGAGGAAAATTTCAAAGTTTTTTCATTTGACCATAAACATTTTGGGGTGTTTATAGATCATGTAGCAGAAACCACAATGCTCCCACTGGAATGTGACCCTCCACTCTTCAAACTAGACAAGAGACCTGCAGTGAAAACGTCCCAATTTCCCTTTCTCTCCAGCAGAGGCTTTTCACAGCTTTCCTCATAATTGCACATAAATTATGTATTTCCTTCAAAGACAAGCTTTCCAAAAGACCACATTAACAGCTCATGCATCTTCTTTTCTTTCACATGCTGTGCTCTTCTCTGGACCAACATCCACCTCCTAATGTGATGACTACACAACACTCCTTTCTTGGATTTTTTTTTTTGTTTGATTCACTCTCTCTTCCCTGTAATGAGATTTCCTCTTCATTAATTACCCTGAATTAATAGGAAGTGGTCATAGTGTTGTACCCAGGATCTTACCATCAACAGCCAAGTAACAGCGGGAATCCTGACGTCACACACCCACCTCTTACAAGATACAAGAAAGCAGAAATCTAACTAAATTCTATTGAAGTTATGCCCACATGCAGGAGCTCATGGTGCAAAGGCCATAAGGACTGAAATCTTCCTACAATCAGTTGCAGCAAGTGCCATTTCGTAGTAAAATTGTGTTTAATTTGACCTTGCTTTTGACATTCAGCAAAGCGTTGTCAATATGTCTTTTTGACTGCTGATTGGTTTTTGAATCAAGAATTGGTGGCACAACTGACTTTTCACTGAGTTGTTTCCATCATGGTTTCTTAGGTGAGGCAGCAGGCAGACAGCAAGACCAATCTTTCTGTTATAGCTTAAATTAGGACATCCTTCTCCCAGCCTGTTGCCAGCACTCAGCAAACTCTGCCAGCTCCAGCTTAGAATTTCCTCCTCCAGTGTAGGTAGATGTCTGCCTCTATATCACCTATAGCAGTTCCACTGAGATGGGGTTTTCTCAGTGCATTATCTGCTGCTAGGACAACATATCCACTATTTAGAAGTCAGTACCACAAAAGGAGGGAGCCTGTCCAATCTCATTATCCTGGACTCCACCATCTGCAGTTATGAGACTCGTATCGTAGGTGGGGAAAGCTAAGGGACTTACCTAATTTACATGCATTCATGAACACTAGTTAGACTTCCTCCTAAGCTACTTACGAATTTAAGTCTGTAAGTCTGGAATTAAATATTACTTTGGAAATAGGAGCATTGCCTGAAAATAACGGATGAGAGATTATAATATAGAAAAATCAGTGATAGTTACCACACAATCATGTATTCAGGAAAATGAGCCCTCTATCTCCTGCTGCATGTAATCAACTGTTAGATAGTAGCAACTCTCTACTTACAACATAGCCAGCCAATATCAATATTAATTAGAGTTGAGGAAGCAGCTCATAACAAAGAATGCATCTGATGAGTTCCACATATTTTGCAAATGTCATTGCTCTCTTAAATTTATAATTTTCCATTATTTTACAAAACATACTTTCTTGCCAGCTAACTAGTGTTGAAATTTTTACTTAATTGATTGTGGTTTGTCACAGAAATCATTTAAGAAATATTCTCTTTTAAATTTGCTCTGTATGTTACAAACAACTCCCATAGAATACAAGTTTTAACTGGGTTTATTGGGAGTACAGAACATTTCAAGATAAAAATGAACATTCTGTGAACATCTGCACACACATATTTTGAGTAATCGGGGAAAAGGCACAGAGAACAGAATGATATGACTAAAAACAATGCAATAAACTACTGTGGAACATTCTGAGGAAATTTTGATTGCATTTAATAGTACCAATTCCAGCCATATTCTGATGCACAAAAATTAAACTGTCAAAGGAAGGAAATACATGCAAAACAGTGTTTCTCAATTGTTTTACTGTTTACAAGGTCTTTCACAGCCTCTGAAGTCCTGCCAAGGAATCCTAGAGATCACCAGGAAGCCAGAGGCAATTGCAGAGAAGCCCCTTATCTCTAGGCCAGCTCTTGGTCACCATCATTTGCTAATTGACAGTATATTCCCAAGCTATTCACACCGCAGATTTTGTAGCTGAATTGAACAACACTGTTTAATCATTCTGAAACCAAACAAGTACTTCCAGGCAGGACTTGGAAAACCATTAAAGCTTTATGTTGTATTACATTTCTTAGCACACCTCATTCAGCAGAGAAAGTGCATGTCTCAGTCCTCTCTGTCTTCTCCTCAGTGCCTGTTCCATCCACACACTTGGACTTCAGAATGTGAGGTACAGGCAGATGAGTACACTTCCCTGAAAAGTATCCATTATACTTGCAGAGGGGAAAAAATGAAGGATGGGAGAGAGCATATAACACCTAAGACTTCCACTGATTTCAAAGAAAAAGTCCAATACACAGTAGCCAATAGTGCCAGAGCACAAATACTTTAGAAATGTAAAGTCTGGCAATCACAGTCCACTTTACTAAGTATCTGACTTGTTCCAAGATTTAAATAAAAATATCAATACTGAAAATGTTTTCTATTCTGTTTATATTTGAGAATACCCAGCAGCATTTTAAGATTTAGAAAAACTACAGTTTTCAGTCAATTTTTATTTTGAATAAAAATATCCTACATCACTCAGCAAAGATTTCTCCTGCACTATCGATAAAAGTTTTTCAGTGAAGACAACTACCATTTATAAAAAATGGACTCAAATATACGTATTCTTCTCAACTCCTCACATCCTAAAGCATTCTGCAATTTATTTCCCCACTTTCATCTACTGAGATTCAGAGCAGCCATGGTGTGATCGTATGTTTTTTCAAGAATAGCTGATGAATACCTGAAAACTCTCCCACTGTGGGACATTCTGTTTTCTCAGGAATGAAAAAAGCAGCCAGAATGACACATTTTCTATTTCTAAAAATAAACTAAAAGGCCAGAGAAATCAATGAAAAAAAATATCACTGCTAAGACAGCACAAAACACAGAATACCAATTACATTTTGGCAATGTGACTAATGAGAGAGCCAGCTTATTACCTGATTCTGATAAACTTTTTAGCAAATAATAATCTTACGGATAATGCTTGCTTCCTTTCTAACACTTGCCATCTTTCATAATGAAAAAGCGTAACTAATAACATACGATAAAATTCCGCCCAACCTAAGTGAGATTTTGGTTCTTTGCTCTTAACCATGTGAAGACACAACTGGCTAAATGGATTATTGCTGGATAAGAAAACTGGAAGAAGGGGTTTGGCTGGGAGCAGGCTGATCTTTTCCCTGTATTGCCTACCATGAGAAGGTAATTTAATTTACATAGCCTTTTCTGTGGGGATTTCCTACATTTTCTTGCTCTCCTGTCTGGAACCCTCCTGGGAGGCAGGAAAGGAAAGGATCTCTCTGTAACCCCCATGTCTTTGCACAGGAATTCACTTCCACATCCAAGACTTGCCTCCTAATTTGATAATCACCAAACACTACAGAATGAAGATAAGGTTAATTCAACCAACACATGCTATACCAGAGAGGTGACAGTAAGGGTAAGCTTTTTCTTTTGCAGGTCCCAGTGCCCTACTCTGATCCATGAAGTCAGATACATAGGAATCATTCCACCAGCTGGAGGATTTTTCAGAGGACTGTAGATGTCAGCAAATATCTGCCACTGTCATTTCTACACGTGTTGTAACACTGGGGTACAAAAGTTATTCTGGTCTATAAAAAATACCTGTTATCATGTCCCATTCAAAGGCATAAAATTAATTCTTCTGAATAACTCCTCTCTGACAGGAGAGGCACTGATCTAGAGGCAACACTCCCTTGCCCCAGCTCAGGAATGTGTGAGATTGAGGAAGCAGGAGACCAAGACAAAAGTGGCTTGAAGTCTAAGGGCAAGTAGAAACTCTGAAAACCTCAATTATTACACATTTCTCGCATTCAATCTAACTCAAGTTGCAGAAAGGACAAGTAAAATCAAGCTTTACTTTTAAAGCATGAACCCTCATTGTAAATAATATAGCTTCATCATTGCTCTGTATCCCACTGTCTGTATCCCCTTGCTGCCTTCTTGATGCCTTTTGTGCACGTTCATGCAGCATGTAGCACTCTGGGATCCTACTCTATGGCAGGAACACCTAAGCAGCGTTTTACTAATACACTTCGTAATATGGCTTCTTGGATATCTAAAGAATGCTGCAATTCTGTTTTATTTCTATCTGCCTTAAAAAAATGAGATTTTACTGGGCTGGCAATAACAATTAAGAGTAGATATTACAGATCACTATACTTCTTTATCACAATAGAGATTCCAAACAACAACTGTGCATGAAAGGCAAGGAACTTCAGTAGAAAACTTGCCCTGCACAGTAAACAAACAGCTGTTTATCATTGGCCTAATTACCAAGTTAATGAGATACTAATTTCTATATTCATAAAGTATGCATGAGCAAGCATAAGCGTATGCAAAGCAGAGCATAGTGACAAATTTAATAAATAAAATAGCAAGGTATTGGTAAATAAACATTAATGATCTTTAAACCTAAGAATCATGTTATGTTATATAGGAAGCTTGCATGAGCAAGACATAATTCTAGTAAGTCTAGATGTTCGTATATTAACAGCATTGAACAAGTACAAAGTACTTCTTTTCGAACAGAAAAATAGCAAATGTATAAATATAAACTCGGGAATGACTATGCTGGCAGCAGCACTGAAGAGAGGTTTGGAAGTTACAGCACAGCACCAAAATAAGTCAAATTAATAATATGCAGGTGCTGCACTAATAGGAAAATTTTCTGGGAGGTCACCTCTAAGTACAAGCAGTAATTCTGCTCTCCTCTGACGATGTCAAGGCTGAAGTGCTTCATTAGAAAAGAGCTAGAGAAATTACTAGAACAACAAAAATGCTAAGAGGTTTGGAAATAGTAGGCTTTGGAGAAAGGTTGAAAAAAGTTAATTTCCCCATTTAGAGTGTAAAAATCAGAAGAGTAGACTGTAAATTCTTCAATTACATAAAATATTGCAATGAAGAATATAATGACTGATTTTCTCCCTGCTCCTTGAGGAATTATGAATACTCACTGACAGCAGCAGGGACGTAATATATCAGGAAATTGTGCTCAATAGTCAAGCAATGGACATTCAAGCACCGGAACAGCTTATCTATGAAAGCCCTGAAACCCTTGCTACTGGCAGGTTTTTAAGAAGCAGTATGACAACCATCTCCCAAGAGATTCTTGCATGAGAGCAGGAGGATGAGATCGAATAGATGACTCCTGCATTTCCTTTCCAGTCCTTCACTTCTGTGATTGGCCATTCTTTTGCTGATTCTATATCTATGACAAGTAGAGGGGAATAGCTCCCTAAGACCTATCTGCTACAAAACCAGGAATATACCAGCTTCCTCAGCCTTCCTTGTGCTCCACCTCTGAGGAAGCAGTGCATTGTTTAGGAATATTGTCTGTGAGGTACAATCTGCTTCTTGCAAATATACATGGTTGCATGAACCATGTTACTGAGACAGCAGAGATACCAATTCAGAAGTTTTTTCTTACTGACTGGTGCAGGTGTTTCAGTAGGATGATCAATGTATTTCCACAATTGTATTGGCAAGCATGAAAAATGAACAATGTGAAATCAAACGGTATGAGAGCTCAAGATGATGTAAACTCAGAACATTCAGCCTGGCAAAAACATGATAAAGAACAACTCTTAAAAATAGGTGCTGTTCCCCCTTTTTATCCTCCTCCTCCCACAGTTCTTTTAAAAATACTGTATGACAAACTGACACTGTGCACAACATTACAAATCCTGACCTGTCAGGGTAATCATGACAGCAACTGGCTACCATATACCTAAAAACAGTTTGGAGTTGTAGAAAATACTAGAATTGGGGTTAGTCTTATCTTTACCCTTATCCTTTTTAAGGAAGAATGGACAGTCATGGGTCCTGCTTACCTGGAGATGGTAACTGCATCCCAAATCTATTTAACTAAAAATGAGATTTCAGTTGTATTGCAGATGATGAGTTTGACACAATTTTCTTTGGGAAATCCAGAGCTCCATATCATCCCTTCTCATCCATTATCCAGGCTTAGCTGCCTTCTCTAGGACAAAGGAAATTCAATTCCCTCTTCTGCTCCCAGGGGAAGGGAAAGAGAAAATAAGTCTATGCCTCTCACATCATGCTGAGGTGCTTCTGAAATATCAGTGGAAAAGTTCACCTCAAAATCTATTTCTGTTTTGTTCAGGGTTTTTACCATTTTTTGGTTTGGCTGCTAAACTGAAAAATACACTACACACAGAGATCTATAAACTGCAGTTTATGGACTCTCACATAATTAGCTACCTACTTACAAGTAGCTGCCTTTTTTCAAAAGTTATGTGACTAATGGTAGTTAATAATGAGGTGTTGGTAGTTTCTTCATAGCTTCAGCTGAAACCAGCTCAGTATTACAAACCTTTTTCTCCCTGTCAAATTCTCCCCTTATTAAAAGGACATTGCATCCTGGAAAAAATCTAGAAATCAGTCAGATTTATTTTTCTAACCATCATCATCATCAGTTCAGTCACAGCCCTATTTAGAGTAAACCTTAAATAGAGATTTTTTATTCTTTTTTTGGTAAAAACTTAAAATCTCTTTTTTAGTACATATTTTGACTCAGAGAAAAGGATTTAGATGAGAAGTCCTTACACTATATAGCAGTTTACACATACAATGTATTTTGTTCACCACAGAAGTCCCACAAATTTCTTTATATCTTGTCAAACTTCAAAGCTTTATTTCATTAAGATTGTATTTATTGGAAAAAATAGAGAAGCTTCTAGACATTGTGTTTTAGAATCATAGAATGATTAGAGTTGGAAGGGACCTTAATGATCATTGAGTTCCAACCCCCCTGCCATGGCCAGGGACACCTCCCACCAGACCAGGTTTCTCAAAACCCCACCTAGCCTGGCCTTAAACACTTCCAGGGATGGGGCATCCACAACTCCTCTGGGCAACCTGTTCCAGTGCCTCACCATCCTCACAGGAGAGAATGTCTTCCTAATATCCAAGCTAAATCTCCCCTCTTCCAATTTAAAACCATTACCCCTCATCCCATCACTAGACTTCCTGACAAAGAGTCCCTCTCCAGCTCTCCTGTAGGCTCCCTTCAGATACTGGAAGGCTGCTATAAGGTCTCCCTGAAGCCTTCTCTTCTCCAGGCTGAACAGTCCCAGCTCTCGCAGCCTGTCTTCATAGGAGAGGTGCTATGGGGTATTTAGTCAAATAGGTAACAACTGGATAAACATCAATAAATTATCCCAAATATTTTAACTTTCCGTTCAACCTCTAGGACATTTTTATCTGAAGTAAAAAAATAATAATAAGGAAACACTTTTTAGATTCCTACCGTACTGTTAGACAGAAAGACTTTCTAATTTTTGAAGTCCAGCTCTGGTTTCAATGTCATGGTGCTCATTCCCTACTTTTTGATGTATAGAAGTCTTGTTTTCAGCCATGCTACAGCTTTCATGACAGAAGTTACTATAAAACATTTACTTGTAGAAGATGGGATCGTTGATCTTCACTGGTTGTTGCAGCTGTCTGGGATTGAGGAATTTCTGCATTTATTTTTTTTTTCCCTTTCAGAAGTTTCCTAACAAAA
>VXBW01002380.1:2393098-2659237 GCA_013400375.1 Thinocorus orbignyianus | reverse complement strand
AAAAGTAAAAGTATATTTTTCTATAGTTATTGGTTTGTTTTTCCATTCTTTAGGCTGCCTTGTAGTGATCAGAAATTGCTTTTCTTGCCCCATTCCCTTCAAAACTTTAACTTAATTTAATACAACCATTCTCCAACCTAATTGAAGTTCTAAACTTAAAGATCACTGATCACACTAATATTTCATATTCTTTTCTCTTTCACTTATTTGCTTCTCAATCTTAAATAAACTATTGAAATTGTAGGGACAACATAATTTTAGATTTAAATCCCCCCAAAACTATTTACAGCATCACTAGCTTTCAAATTAACAGTTAGTTCGTTCCTGATCTAACTCTTCTTCTGGTTATGAAGATCATAGAATCATAGAATTATAGAATGGTTAGAGTTGGAAGGGACCTTAATGATCATTGAGTTCCAACCCCCCTGCCATGGCCAGGGACACCCCTCCCTAGAGCAGGTTGCTCAAAGCCCCATCCAGCCTGTCCTTAAACCCTTCCAGGGATGGGGCATCAACAATTTCCCTGGGCAGCCTGTTCCAGTGCCTCACCACCCTCACAGGAAAGAACTTCTTCCTAATATCTAATCTAAATCTCCCCTCTTCCAATTTAAAACCATTACCCCTCGTCCTGTCACTAGACTTCCTGACAAAGAGTCCATCCCCAGCTCTCCTGTAGGCTCCCTTCAGATACTGGAAGGCTGCTATCAGGTCTCCCTGGAGCCTTCTCCAGGCTGAACAGTCCCAGGTCTCTCAGCCTGTCCTCATAGGAGAGGTGCTCCATCCCTCTAATCATCTTGGTGGCCCTGCGCTGGACCTGTTCCAACAGTTCAATGTGCTTTCTATGTTGAGGACTCCAGAACTGAACACAGTACTCCAGGTGAGGTCTCACAAGCGCAGAGTAGAGGGGGAGAATCACCTCCCGTGACCTGCTGCAAGGTCATGATGACATGGAAATTTTAAAGCAGCCACATTTTCTAGCTATTTCTGTGTCTCACATTTTCCAAAGTTAATTCTCATAGTTTTATGTCTTACGTGAGATTTCCAGTGGAGTGGGCACCATCTTCCTACTCAGCAGCAGTAGCTCATTTTTATTCAAGGTATTTCCTATTTAGTCTCCACACTTTCTGCCTCAGCTTAGCACCGTGAAGGATCCTTCACAACCTCCCTAAGTTCTTGCTTCTTTTGCGAAAGTAAGGCCTGCCACCAACTCACTTCCATCTTGACCATCCTCACCCTGACCTCAGCCAGTTGTCAGTCTGCTGCCATTTCCTATAGCCTAGAAGAAGCTACTGCCAGTTCTTTCCATATAAAAAAAGCAGTAAACCTAATTACTCGACTGCAACCTGAAGTGAAGTGCTTACTATTGTAACTTCATCTTCTATATAATTGTCTGTGATGTTGGAAGAGCGAGCCTGTGTCTCCATTTCCTAAGGCCCACAGCAATGTGAATTGTTCTGAAATCACTGAGTGTCACTGGAAGCTGGGTGCAGCCCCCTGACATGTGCCCCCTTGCACCCTTCCCACGGCAGCTTGTACAAGAGCCAGAATTTGGCTGGTGGTGGCTGTAATATTCATTCCCCCGTTCCAGATTCCCTGCCTTGCAACTTCTGTCTCGCTACTCAAAGCCACACGTTTTGCAGCGAGATAGAAGAGAAACAGTGGTGCTGAGCTGACATGTTGAGTGGTGCTTGCACTCTAGCAGAACAGGAAGAGATGGAAATATGTAGATGGGCCTTCCCTTACCTCAGAGAATCAACAAGGGATAACATTAAAGCACGGATCAATATGCAATCTGCCACAAGTGTCTGGTGGCTTATTCAGACCTTGGCAAGGAAGAAAGAATTTCCCTCCTTTGCTTTAGGGAAAGTGTTTATATAAAAACAATAGTCAAAACCATCTGATATTGATCCTTTCATGTCAGCCAGTGCTCTGGATTCTCCAAAAAATCAACACACTGTTTCTAACAATTGAAGCTATGCAGTGCAGAATTATTACACCAGCCTGTCTTAAAACATACCTTTCCCAAAATGTACAGCAATAAAAATCTAACTCCCTGTAAGGAAAGAGGAGGGGTAAGACACTCTCTCCCTCTTCTGAAATTTTGTCGAGAGTCCAATCAGGTTGGTCTCTCCACGGACCTCTGTGGAGACTACAGTGGTTCACAGAACTGGAGCAGCCCATGGAGCTACAGCCCTTGACTGCAAACCCATTCAATGTAGGGATTTCATTCATCAATTCTTGTAACACACGTAATGTTTGCTCCATCTCTTACCCAAAATTGCCCCTTGTCCTACCCTAAAATCACACAAATTCACCAGCAGTGTCCTGATTTTAAGTCTGAGACCTCCACACAAGGAAAAAAATAACAGGTAATGCATCTTAATCCTCAAAATCTTCTGTCATGGTAACAGAAAATAGGAGAATACACAGACTGAGAATTCTCACTCTTAACCTTCTCCTGACAAAATAAGTTAAACTCAATGTCCCTGTTGTTCAGAATCATATTTAACAGGTATTTGAAGTGAGGCCTAATTCTAAGAGCTCAGGATGACACTTTTCAAAGTGCATTTTCTGCTTTCTGGCACACAGGAGGGTCTATGTACCTATTGTCTTTTGATGGCTGTTTAGCTGTGACATTAAATATCCTCTTTTCTCTCTGCTTGCGGCCTTTTATTCATCTCTTAAATACAGCAGTACATTTTTCATAGCCTCCTGCATGTGAAATAGACTTCTCTGTGTAGTAATCTTGTTTCACTAACATTACAATAATTTAAAGTCATACTGGTAAATCTTCTGTTAAATACCTTGACAGCTGAGAACAGACAACACCATGCTACTAAAGAGTCCCTCTAAAAGATTTAAAATCTCTCCCAGGTGTGACAATAAATATTAGCTACTGTTAATTTAATAATTTTCTCTTAACTTGTATATTCAAGTTAATGCCAATCAATCAAGCTGTGTTTGAAAGCCTGTTTAATTTCCCAAATTCAGAAATTAAAGCTGGAAAGAAAATGGAAAGAATAACATCTCCAAATGAAAAGTGAGCCACAGATATCAACATCATAATATGAGTAAGTTGGCTAAGGGCTTGTGTTGGGAAATTGCTTTAAAATTCTGTATTAAGTGAAAGAAGGGTGAGATAAGCAAGCAATGTGATTTGGCTGTGATACAATGAAGCAGCCTGAAACTGCTGTGAATCTGCAGGACAGCAGGTTTTCCTTCCTCCTCCATGGAAAGTTTTGGAAGCTCATCTATAGCATCAGTTTCTGTAGTGCAGGAAGACGCTTTGAGAAAATAGTTGCATAAAAATACATGCCTGACTGCAAAAGAAAACAACAACAGCAACAAAAAACACACAAAAAAAAACCCAAAACCAACAACAAAACCCAAACCAAGCAAAATCTTCAGGGTACAGTTTTCCTCCTTTGATCCACCACCACCAGATTTCGTGGGGCTCAGTAAGAACCCTTGAAATCACAGGCTGACCCCTGTACCACAGACAGGGACACCTCCTGGCCATACCTGTAAATACCATTTCATTTGGAAAAGACACCCTGATGCAACGTCAGAACCTCCAAGGGCGCATGCATCCCAAATGATGCATACAAAGGGTTCCCAGTGAAGCTAGTGGGAGCTACAGGTGCTCAATACTCAAAGTAAATGCTGAAAGTCTTTTAGCCACACATGAACTAAGGGACTGAGCTTCAGGAAGCCAGATCTTAATATCTGCGGCTTGGCTCTTTCACAAGATAAAAGCCAAGGGATAAGGAAGAGGCTTGAACAGATTACAATGAAAAGTCTCTTCATTTTACTTTTAATGCAAGGGGAAGTGGTCTAGTTTTAATATGACCCCTGTTTATTATTTTTGTTTTCAGCTAATACTCCTCTGGGGCTTAATAATCTTCAGAGAATCCCCGCCTGGCAGTGGTGACCAAGCACTGTCCCAGAACTCACAGAGGAGAATTGGTGGGAGAGTCATTGTGGAAGGTGGCAGTTGAAAGCTCAGGTATGAAAAACAGGCAGAAGGACACTGTTACATACCAAATCCCAGTACACTCCATCAAAGGCACACTGTGTGCAGGTGTGAATTACACAAGAGGAAGTTTATCCCTATCTTGTAAAAACCTCTGTTGCCGATAAGCTGCTTGTACTCTCTCAGTGGCCTCCCTGTGACCAGCTCTGTGCAGTTCACCTGAGGTACAATTTATGTATTTGCAAACCGGTTGGTTATTAGTTTGGCTTCACAAAAGCCTCCTTGTGTTACAGTTGTTCACTTTAAATTAAGTTAGCTTGAGAAAATCAAGTTATCCATGAATAAACCATTTCTATTATCTGAGATGATCCATAGGTGCTGGGATGCAGGGAAGTTTTTCTTTCATCCCTCTTTGGAAAAGCAGTAGCCTGCGACGACAGAGGATTGCAATGATGCTTCCAGCCATCCTCTCTGTCAAGCAGGGACTGCCTCCTATCCCTGTGGACACATCAACAGGGCTGCCTGGGCAAACTTCTTTCTCAAAGACTGTTTATAATCTGTCATGAGGAACACAGCTCTTTTTCCCTATGGACTATACGAAAGGAAAGACACTTCTCAGAAGCCAGAATGTAAAAGTCTTTTGGCTCACACACAAAGTTTAGGGGGGAAATGTTTCTTTAAGTCATCCTTTTCCCCTCTTCTATCCATCTTGCCCAACACATATTGGAGAGTGGTCTTGTGGATGGAGCTACTCAAAACTTCCAGGTTAGTAGGTTTATTCTGATCACTCCACTATACAACACCTGACTGACGTTTAGGGAGCTTTTTTGGTTTTGCATTATTTCTATCTGCTGCCACATTTGTCAGTGAATTTCAAAAGACAGTTATAATTACTTATAGAAGGTGATGGTTTACTGAAGTTTTTTTCCATTTACCTTGCCAAAGATCTTTAGTGAGTTTGTAAAATTGCTTTTAGACCAAGCTCTGGCAATACACAGCTTAGTATGGGTTACCTGAACAATATCTAAACAATAATAGTAGAAGCCTGGCAAAAAGCCAACCAAGGTAATGTAGGCTGAGTCTGTCTGCAGAGCAGTAACAATCTAATGACTAAAACTGAGAAATGCAAGGAAAATCTGGGACCCCCAGATGCAATTAGGGAGTACGCACACCGAGATGCAGAGGAGCAACCCCAGAGGGAGACAGGCAAAAGAATGATTAATATCAGTATGTGTTATGCTCGATAGGACCAGTTGCAGAGACTGCACTAGTGATTCTAAAATGGGGGCAGGGACGTATGGTTGCACATAAGGCTCTGAAGTGTTATTATGTCCAGGTATCATCTAGATCATTGTAAAATAGTACCTTTAATGATTGCACCATGAGCTGTCCAAGAATATGCAGGCATGGAAAACACTATGAAGTTTGTTACGCCAAAATCGCTGTATTGCTCTTAAAACCACCATTTTTACAGTCCAAACTCCTCTCTGGCTATTAAAACAAAAGCACCTCTTCTCAAGACAAGACTGCCTGCCCTTTAAGTGAATAAGGTTTTTGGAATAAACAATCAGGATGATTATGCTTTCCACTGCTGCGGGAATTTATATTTACTTCTACAGCATATTAATATAGACAAGAAAAAAACTAGATAAACATTTTTTTGGTTGTATTAGATGGCAAAAGTATATAATTACATTGCTCAGAGTCTCATCAGCTCCCATCAGTCTAAGCTACTTTATGAACATATTTATAACTGCCGAGTATAGAGCAATTACAGGAAAACATTCTCCTTTCTGAATCCATCTGCACATTTAGCATGGCCTGATCTAATTAAAGTCATTTCCATTAAAGTCAACTGAAGTATTTCCACTTCAGGTTAAGGCAAAGACACAATAAGCATAAGAGGACCCCAGTTTCTACAGTCAAAGCTTCAATTTTAACCAAATAAGGGTATTTCTGGAAGTTATCTGAAACATGACCTGAATGCAAACCTTAGCTGAGACAGTAAGTTGTTTGGCTTTATTTTCCCAGTAGAAGTCAAAAAATTCCCTATTTAGTGTGGGGTGTCATGCAGGAAACCATACTCTAAACAAACACCATTTGGGGACAAGNGGGGGGGGGGGGGGAAGATGGAAGTTCCACGTTCCATTATTTACAGGCAGTTAAAATTGATCTCAATATTTCTCTCAAGTACTTTGTTTTCCAAGAGAGACAGTGATGTATTTTAGGGTCTCCTGTGCCCTGAAAGCTTTGTCAGTGCTAATATCTGGAAGACAGTGGAAAGTTAAAAAAAGAAAACAAACTATGAATGCAGTTTGATAAAGCTATTAAGATAGACTATTGTTTTTTAATAGAGAAAAAAAGAAAATATCTGAAGCACTTTAAAAGTGAAAAGTTAACACGACGGGCAAGTTTATCAGGCTTAATTCATAATTCCATATTAAATTCATATTGATTTTTTCTCACCAATGCTTCCTTTATCTAAACAATCTTTGACTGTCAAAAGCCTGGGGACATCGCCAAAGACCACTTCGTTAATAAATTCAACAGGCATTGTTAAGGCTCACAAATATAACTAGTTTATGTTTATTTCAGGATACGAGGCACAATTAAATATTGCAGCTTGAGCCAGCTGGGCAACAAAATTTTGTTTCAGAGATTTGTCATGAGGCAAAATACATTTACTCACATGACCGAGTATACTTAGCAAAAGTTTTTAATAGCTGAGCAGAAACTACACACCGTGTCATCCACTTCAAACGTCTTTCAGTTACTTATATTGAAGGAGAAGCTTTGTCTAACATGCTGGATTTGTTTTTTTTAAAGGAAAATCCATGGAATATGTCTGTTGACCAAATATCAAGGTAAGTACAGATGGAGATTTTTACTTTACATTCTAAGCCGGATTTTTCCATGAGAGAATTTTAAGTGTCATTAGAGTGGAGTAGTTTTTGACAAAGCAAGTCCTTCATTTTAAATAACTAGGTTGGGGAGTGTCTTTTAATGAAGCTGGTCTGATCTTCAGCTTTCAAAATAGGGCAGGCAGACAACAGATATGTGTTATGCCAAAATAGAGCACTGAGTGCAGAAATTAAAAAAGAGAAACAGTTTTGGACCATATTAAGAAGAGTAATAATATTTAAGGAATTCAAACTTGTAAAGGCTTTAATGACAATGTAACATTACTTTTCAGGACTCATCCCTATCTTCCATTTTCTTTCTCTGTACACTGCTAATAAAACATTCATAACGTTAAGTACACAGGCAGAATTTGAAGGAGATGTAATTAACTGTGTGGCATACCAGGAAGAGTTTCTCTGGTTCTTCTAGAAAGAGAAGGAGCACCCAACTCATTATATGAGTAGACAGTTTTGAGCAGGAGAAAGCCATTTTATCCTTGAAAACACCACTGCAGAGCGAAAAAGAACTATCGCAGTAGTGACACAGACAGAATCTGCCTAAGAGAAACCAAGCATTTCACAGGGAACAAGAAGGAAAAGAGAGCGTGGCACACCAAGTTCCAAAATGGATACAAGTTGGCATAGTACTTTTACCTACAGGTAGAAAAATTCCTCTTTCTCTTCTCATCTCTTCTCTTCTCAGTCTTAAATTTGAAGGGATTTCGGAGTTTAGTGTATTTTGCCCTAGGTACATTTAAGTCTTATCAACAACAATTACGTAAACAGACACATGGGACACTGAGCAGTATGATTTGCATTCTTATACAATCACATTACACAAGCCAGATTTACATTTAAGCACCTCAAATAAATAATCCTAAAGAAATAACGAAAAACATACCAAGTATAATTGGAAAGCTGCCTCCCTCTTCTATGCAGACATACATGCACACTTCTAAACACCTACATTTTCTTGATAGCTTTGAGTCATTATTTCTTAGTAATTGCTCTAGCTTAATTATTTTAGTTACACACTAAACCAACAACTTTTCTACATTTTGTGAGTGCCAGTGATTTTCTAAAAATTTCCACCAGAACAGAACATAACTCATGAGTCTTTACAGCAGGGAAATATCCTACTCTGACACTGTCAAAAATTACATAAGACAATTTTTCTCAGAAAGGAAGAGTATCTCATGATTAAGAGTGGATTGATAAAAGAAATCGGGTTGAGTTCCTGACTATTTCACAGTCTTTCATTATGGCCTGAGGGAAGTAGTTTAACCTCTGTGTATCTACTTGCTATGACTAAAATGAGTATAATAACATTTTTTTCCTTTATTTTCAGTCTGCCTTGCCTTTGGGTATTCTCCAGCAAGGCATGTTTTTCACTTTGACTTCAGTCCTCCTAAGGTGCACACACTTCAACAGAATTACCCATGTACTGACTGTTGCACACATTTAAGGCAACCTGCTGCACTGGGAAAAGCACCTACCACAACAAAGCTTCAAAAGTACTGTGATATGTATAAATAATACCTGCTTATCAATATCCCTCATGGTTATCATGTGCTGGTTTTTATAAAGAATTCATTAAAATATTTATGTCAGTGATATTGCTATATTATATAAAGAAGGAGTACAGAATTACAACTGAGAACTGTGAAATGTTAAAAGTACTCTTGAGCTTAGTTTCAGTGGTTTCACATACTGTAGTACTCCAAGTATACAGGACCAAGGCTCTAATAGGTCTATTGGTAATATCTTAGAAACTGACAAAATAATCATTAATTCAGCAAATCTAAAGTGTCTTCCAACAACTGTACCTTGCACAGTAAAACCTAAAAGGTTTACATCTGCTGTACTGTCAACACTGTGTGTAATCACCTTTTTATAGAGAAAAAAGACTTTCTATAATGTAAGATTTGAAACAGTTATTGCTGAAATACTGTCACTTCATTTTATAGATATGACTAATTTAATGTGTTAAAAATAATAGATTGTAGGAATCATTCAGCTCCTGCAGCAGCAGAAAAGGTGTTTACATAAAGAACATTTTTTCAGACTAATGAAAAAAAAAAAGTGTGATATGTGTCTAGCCTCTGGGTAATTCCTGACCCAGAATATGCATTACTGTAATATTTTTTTCTTCTTTTCTTATAATTGGTTCAATTTGTAAACAAATTGCAATATCACAAAGAACAATATTTGGTATTTATTAAATAGTATCTGCTCACAAAACTGATTTCCTAGTTGACAAGGTCTCTACCACTAGCCATCATAGCTGCTGTTACCAGATTACTCTGGTGTTTCACTGCTGTTTCAAGCATGCTGCCCACACAAGCATTTTTTCCTCACTCTCCTCCTCCTGGGCTACCTCAGACCAAACGTCTTTTGTCTCTCCATTTTCAGTGCCCCATAAAACAAATCTGTTGTCAATCTGAGGACACCTGGAATGAACTTAGCAGCGGATTCCTTGACCTTTTTAACACATGGGGGTCACAAATCACCATCAGCAGTTGGAAAGAAAAATGTGAAAGATCAAAGTCTTCCACTCCCACTACTGTTCTTGTTTTCCTTTGTTGATATGTGCACTGCTGACAGAAACCAGCAATTTTTATCTCAAAAGTGCAAATATTTGATAGGAAACTGAGGCCAGATGTATAAACCTAAAACAAACAGCAAATATTTCTGTGATTCTTTTAACGCCACTAGAAAAGGTCCTTTTTAACAAACAAAATCTTTCTCCTAGAGGGTTTGTAAATCAAACATTGTAGCTTTTATTAGTTGATAGACTGTTGATACTAAATAAGAGCTGACTTTAAGCCCAAGAGCAACTGCATAGAAACCTTTCATTGTTGAGCTGAGATATGCAAAAAGTAAACAGCATAAATCATGAACACTTTGCTTTCTAAAAGTATTTCATGATAATAATATAAAACATTTTGGTAGAATAGGCAATGTTTACTTTAAAAAAAAAAAAAAAGAAAACCCAAAAATTTTTAATAAGCCTATATCTTAGAGAAAATTATTCATCTTCTTTCACTTTCCTTGAAATAAACTTTTTCTGTCCTGTTTTCCAACTATCATTTTTCTCTGCTGACCTTTATGTGGCCCAGATTTTAAAGAAATGTAATGAAGATGACTCCAAGCCTCTTAACAGTTCCAAATTGTTTATATTCCAAACTGACTCCATCCCAAATCAAATGTCAATATATATTTGGTCATTTAAAAAAGCACAATATTCTATTTGAAGTATGTTTAGAGAAGTATTGAAGAAAGAAAAAAATAAGACTACAGAGTCAAAAGAACATGGATTTGGTCTACAGTTGTACCTAACTTGTCTTGTAAATTCAGATATTGAATTCCCTCAGCTATTGCCATATTTTTGCAACTCAGTACAAAACTAGTGAATATAACGTGCGAAGGTGCCGTTGAGGAAGCAGCTGATAAAATTTTAGGACACCTATCACAGTATCAGTGAGGTCCCCTCTGATAAAATTTTAATGTAAAGCCCCTTATTTTCTTAAATCATTTTCCTCTGCACCACTGCCGCATGGAGTGCTAAGGTCTCTAAATCTGCTAATAATCCAGGGATCTTATTTATGTTCAAATAAGAATTTTACACATGCAATTACAGTTGATATGACTATGCATAAAATAGCATAATTTAGGATTGCAGTTTGTCAAGGTTTTATTGTTTGGTGGCATAAGTGTCCTTGGGAGAAGCCAAAGCCTTTGTCCATGCCCCTTACCCTCCTGTTACAGAAACTAGGAAGATGCTGCACGCCATCTCCTAAGCGACTACTGGGAAAGACCAAGGCCTCTGGCTCAACAGCACTCTCGTGCAAGTAGACCTGATCCCACTGCAGGGATCCAAATACGTGTCTAATGACTTAAAAGGGTACAATCCAAGAAATCACCCAGTTGTTGAATGCATGATACATAATACCTAGAAATACATGATACAAAATCAGGCAATATACATTATAAACAGCTAACTCTTAAAATGTGTGGTTTTAAGTCAAAGTGTCAAAACATGGCACATGTTGAAAATCACTAGATGATTTATCAACTAACCAAAATATCTGAACAACTCCTTAGAGAATCTTAAGGCAGAAGCAATTTCCATACCACCTTAATCAATCCCCATCATGATTTCCACGATTTGATGTTTTTAGAGAATTTTGATCCAGTCTTAATTCCCATAGATTTACCATCTGCACTGCATTTTTATGAAAGGTAATTTTATCCCCTCTGCCAACCTGTTAAATATTGTCATGGGAGGATTTATTAGTTTCCGTGACTCTAGACAATATTTTATTCTCCCTGAGTTTTCAGCTGGCGGAGCCAAGTTCCTAATTTTATCAACTGAATGCACTGAAACCATTCATTAATAAAGGCTCTAATCTACCTGTTCTGTGACTCAGGAGCAACACTTGCATTTCAGCCCCCAGCTGACAACCTCTTTCACCAAAAGAGGAAGAGAAAAAAAAAGTATTTCTGTGTGATGTAAAATCTCTGTAAGTTAAGAACTCTAGGTAGTGCTCACCTACTTTCTAGTAAGTAAATCCTTCAGAAGTATGAACGTATCCGAAGTCTAATTGCTACAAAGTGTTGGAGAAATGGAATAGTCAATTAAGCTCCAAGCTTTTTAAGAGCACCCAACTCATTTTACTCTTAAAATTCTACACATGCTGCTGATGATCTTTCATTATTTTAATGCAGTGATTAATAAAAGTAGCAATGCGCCTTGCAGTCCAAACATATACAAACTCTTTCTGCTTTAGGGAAGCCTGAAATGCACAACAGTGGATTCTTTCCAAATGTATTTACCAGAAAGCTGTTTATCTTCTGTAGTAGAGCTTGATTCATAGTCATTCCATTCGTGTCAATGAATGCAGCACAAGGCCTTTAACACTCCCTGGTTGGGAGCTAATGCCTTTAGCTTTCCATTAGGTAATTTGAAAGACCTATTCATTTTTTTTCACAGTCAGCTAACTAATTCTTTAACACTTCATTTCAATACCACTAACACTTACTAAGGGATTGACTTCACTAAGTGAACAATCTCAGCTGTCTCAACATTTCATCGTTACCTGACATATATAGCTGTGTCTAAATCAATGAATCACAGTGAGGTAGGTCTATCCCCTTGAGCATTTNTTTTTTTTTTTTTTTAACCCCCACATCTAGTCCCAGTGCTCCTCTTTATTTTCCAATAGGAAACTTCCAAGATCTATGGAGAGTATAATATACTTGCTTTTTTACCCTCATTCTATACTGTACTTTTACTCAAATTACAGACCATCAGCTCTACATTTCAAGAGCAACGGTTGCATTTCAAAATGCTTCCCTTCTGATGTACCTCATGGCAAAGGTGACAAAGACTCAATTTCTTCCTTCCCTTTAGCCTGCAAAACCAGATACCATGATGACAGGCAGAGTGTAGGAAAGGCAAATTAGGGTTTGTCTTTACTCCCCAACTTGGCAGAATTAACTATCTTCCAGTAAAATTCTACCAAGTACACCAAGGATGAATATCAGGGATAAATTCATGAAACTTTTCAAGATGAATCAGTAAACATATATTGAGTTTAGATTTCTGTTGGCATCAGCTTTGACTGTAAAAAAATGCCAAATCAAAGTGTAGTCATTTATTTATTCTAGGCATGCTTTAGAAAGTGAAAAATGATAGAATTTTATCTTCTCACATACATACCCCACAGACAGCCGTATAAAGAAGTTCCTAGCAAAAGATAAAAAAGCACATTAGAAAGAAAACATCACTAAATTTAAACTAACCTTCTTTCAGTGCCTTCGCTAAACACTGTGAAGGGCCCAACCAAGATACAGAACATGAAGCTTTTGTTGCCAGCTTGTTTGAGAATGATGTCTTTGCAGTTTCTGCTGCAAAGAGAACTTATTGCTCTCTCCATTGCTGACTTGCTTATGTCTCAAATGCTTCACCAAAGTGCGCAAGAAGCTACTTGCTCTGAATCTTTTTGAATCAACTTTGTAGGGTTTTTTTGTTGGTTTTTTTTTTTTACACTACATGTAAAAAACTCACCAGTACTGAACAGGTAGTTTGTAACCTTATTTTTGGCATAATCAAGGTTGCATTATACTGTTTAAAACAAGCAAAGAAACCCCACATAAGCCCCAACACAAACCAAAAAACCACCAATGGCCTCCTGAAAGGAGAACAAACTGTTTCTGGAGTATTAGCTTTCGTGATCTAAAACATCAAGTGAGCTTTGTCTTTCCAAAGGAATGTTAGCTGAGGAATAAAAGCTGGTTGCCTAGAGGATGCCTGTTGCTGTGGTCTCTCCAGGTCAGCTCTAAATTCCTTGGTAAGTTTTGTTTCTATGAAAAGTAGAGGAGACCGAATCTCAAATACTTGGTTTCATACACTGAGGACAAACAGTTACCTTTCTACTCAAGTCTGTGCGAACTCTCTTGACAGCAAAAACCAGGTGTCAACTTTAATCCTACAATTTCTGCGTCTTTAATGAATCTTATAGCAGATATAGCACACTTTGATGCTTTACTGCCATCAGAATTTATGCCTTTATACAATTCAAAGCTGGTTTCTCCACATTTAGAGTTACAACATACTATTATAATAACTAAATAATTTTCAAACTTTTGTACTTTAACTTAAACCCCATTTGGTTACCTAAAGGCACCCCAGTTTTCAAAGATGACTAAAACTCAACTTCACCAGGAACATATAACAAAAGGAGAAAACAAACAAACAAAAAACCAAACAAAACAGAACAAAAAAAAAAAAAAAAACATAGAACACCCACCTTCCCCCCCAAAAAACCAGAAAAGTCAAATAAATGCAAATAAATTACATAAACTCTTTTTGAGTACAGAATAAACTACTATTGTGCTGGGTGTATTATCTTGGAATTTTATCATTGTGATGGGTTTTTACAGAGAAAAGGCAATGAAGTATCATAAATCAGAACCAATTCACTTTCTCCATGACTGTAAAGTGTCTTGTTACTTTTACTGTCAGAAAAGAGAATCACTTCATAGGAAATGGTAGAACCAGCTACACATGTTCAGCATTGTAACACAGAAATCACATTATAAGATTACTATTGAGTTCTTTTAACTCAGACAAAGCCCTCTTGTTAGCAAACGATACTTTGTGCTTGGCCATGATTTGTAAAAGGGGATAATATTTTCCATTTGTATCATAAATTTCATCACTGGATATGAAAGTCACCTAGTACTTATTGGCTGCTTACGTACAATATGATTCTTGAGAGAGTGTCTGGGGTTTGGGATACAGGGAAGGAAACACCAAATTAACTGTTATTCCCCAGATATCCCCAAAGCCTCAGGAAGAACAGGGAAGGAAAGCCAGTCTTCCTAACTCCAGGCTCCAGTACCTTCACGAGCAGAAAACCTACCCTAACCTTAGGGACCTTTGCTATTTTTTTAGATGAGAAAGACAGGGAGGAAAAGGAAGAAACGAAGCTAAAAAGAGAGGTCACGCATTAGTCAAAATATTAAGTAAGCCCATTTTGAATGTGTTTTGGTTTAATTGTCTCTTCACAGACTTCATACTTTCCCAGAGTAAATTTTAAGAAATTAAAAATTATCATGATGATAGTCCTGGGAAGCTAGACCCCTTTCATCAAAATACACCTATCCAGAGGGTGAAGAATTACAAGTCACTCATATTATTTTACAGAACTCCTATATCAATAAAATGGGTCTAGAAGAGAAGTGCAACATCAAAAATCCAACATGCAGTCTCAAATGACTCTGCTCTAATAATTTCGAAGACTTTCATAAAATCTAGAAAACAAAGCTGGATCTCAATTAAGGATTGCTGAAGGGAGACTGGTATCCTATAACACTGACATCTGGACTACTGCTAGCACATGTAATGTATATCTGTCACTGACAGCTTATCAGGTTATATATAATTCTGAATCATTAGTCATGTCTTTTTCAGCAAGTACAGGAGTCTGCAAAATGAACATAGTTATAGAAGGAGCACCTTTGGAGGACAAACTCACTTACATGTAACAATCTTAGAAAGTAAGCATAAGCCATTAATATAATGCAGACCATAAATGTCAATGCAAATAGCTAAGTGCATGCCAACAACCAGGGGTATAGGCACGACTGACCAAAACAATCAACTTAGTATGGCAAATGATAGCTCTGTAAATATTTCTGGCATTGTATACACATTTATTCTCCATGTGCTAAAGTTCCAATAGGGAAAAAGCAAAATCCAACATAATTTCATAAGGGAGAAAAAAAAACGAACAACTGTTCCTATTTCTACAGCCCTGGAAAAGAACTTCTGAAAAACGTCCAAGAAGAATGCAGTGTGCCCCAACACAAACTTATTCAAGATGTAGCTAGCAGATAAAACCCTGCACGTGACACTGACTGGTTAAACAGAGGCAGGCTCTATATGCCCTGTCATTTGATCATGATATAGATTGATCATTTCTATTACTGGAGTAGACTGTAATGAAAAGCCTTGCGAATGTGCTAAGACCATTTTAACAGCTCACTAGAGACTCAAGTGTGGAAGGAGCACGCCTAAGCCAAGGTCTATATGCAGGCCATACACTAGTATGAATAATGAAGTGTTTTAGGCAAAAAAGAAGACATTACAATGAGCACTTTTTCCTGTCACTGAATTTTTTTGGAGGAATTCTACAGATCATTCATTGGGAGGTTTAGGAGTAGGAGATGTGTTTAACCATTTCGCTGAACACTCAACCATCAATAAACTGGTTTTTTTGAATAGCAGCTTAGTGGAAGAGGCAGGAATTTATACAGTTTTAGGACAAAAAAAATAAAAAATAGGAAAGAGCCCAGTGGAAGACTGCTGTACAGAAACACTGTTTACAAACATCTGACTAGCACTGCTATTAAGTCCTCCTAAAATATGTCAGTTTTCTTTCTGTAAAAATGCAGTGAAACTGCTGTTGAGAAATGTACAGTAAATAGGTTTCCCATGTACCTTTGGTGCAGGACAGACATGAATATAGTTTAGTATAACGTTGAAAGAGACATCTTAAAAACACTTGCTCATTTCTTTCCATAAGAAACTGTAGTCTTAAATATATTAATTTAATTATTAACATTTCCTGTTAGCATATGAATACGCAGATAAAAACTTTAGAAATTACATACAATTGTTCAATCAACTTAGAGCCACAGTTCTGCTTAAAAATCTCCCTTCTGAAGCATATGCTTTAAAAAAAAGAACAAAAAGAGGTTTTCAGAAGAATAAGGACCCCCAGACTCTATTCTTCCCCAGTGTCATTATCAGCTCATGCCTATAACAAAATTAATTCCTCAGTTCTGCCAGGAATGACAGTCTCCATATTAAGAAAGATGACGACAAATAGGAAAATGTAGAGACCACTGAAAATTCTGAAAAATCAAAAATTGTTTCAGGGTGAATAGTGTTTTATTTAGGTGTTTGGAATGTGTTAATACTTTATTTAAAAAAATTAAAAGCGGAATTATTTTTTTAAAAATAGAAGTAAAAGTATTTTCAATAAAAATACTATATAAGCTTTTAAAATAAATTTCAAATGAGACATTTTATGAAAATAGATGTGGTTTTGTTAAATATTCGGGGGTAGCCAAAACTGTATTTATTGCTGGAAATGCTAGAGTGGAAAAATTTTGTCTCGCTCTTTTCCTAGGCTAAGGGGAAACACAGTTTCAAAGCAGACACATTTACTGATGGATGAAGTAGACTATGAGCACATAATGGTTTTGGAAAAGTCAAAAGATTAGACTGCAGTAAACGTATAGATGGTATGAATCTCGTGATACTTGTGATGCATGTATGAAACAAACTGTCTGCCTCCTTTTCCCTAGAATAGACCAGATTGATAGTACACATTTTCGTAATACAATGTGTTAGAATTGAAGGCTTCAAAGAATTGACCCATTTGGATTAATGATCCTTATCACACTGTTACACATTGGAACTGAAGCGGCATGCTTTATTTACTGACAGTATTCAGAATTGAGATTATGATTTAATTTTGATGAGATTTTTTTTTTCCCTAGAACGTGAATTACAGCAACAGAAATGTTAAAAGAAAAAATAGCATATGGCTAATTGACTGGCTGAATAAACAACTGCCCTTTCCTTTTAGGAGCCTTCTACCAAATATTCACTTGATGCCTATTAGCAGCAGGCATTCATGGAGTCTCTGCTCATGGCATCAAAGAGAATGCAGGAAACAAATGTTAATGCTTGCCTCAATGCAGGGAAAGTGCCATTCTCTTAAATTTATGCCACAATATCATGTGGATTAAATGACAATTCAATGCATTTTCATATATATCCAACGAATAGAGCTTAAACCAGAAAAAAAACATTCCTTTACAGAGATGTGGGATTTGGGCCAGACCCCTTTTGCAAGGAATGTCTTAGAAATGGGCAGTTAGAGCAAAGTAAACAGTTTAAGTGTGGGTTCCCCCAGCCAGCAGGAATGATTCATTAGGGGCCTTCTAGAGATAAGAGAAGTCCTGACATGCTTGGGGATAGCAACTAAAATTACACACTCACACTGCACTCCACATACATTTGTCACTATGAGATATAAACATTTGTGTCAATGATAGCAAACCACTTACCTTATTTGGCTATTTTGAACAGCGGTGGAATTTAAGGAATATCATAGCAGCGTCTTATGTTTCTGCTAGAGAAAAATTATATCACAACTGTGGTGTTTTCAGATGCTATAAACTAAATTGTACAGTATTTGTCTTCTCTCATCCCTCATAACTACTACACAAATATTCTTGATCACCACGGTATAATAAGGTGCTTGTAATACAGCTTGCTGTATAGTTAGCATGTGGCAGAAAATTCAGTATTTTCATCTTAAGGCCAGCGGGAGTTGATGATCAGCACTTTAACTGTGTCTCTTCATTGCTAACTTTTGAATAATTCCTAATGCTAATTCCAATTTTCACACTTTCCTGCAAAACGAAATCAACACATAGGAAATTTAACACATTGCAGCTTATGCCAGAGCCTTTCTCTAAAACTTTGAGCAAAGTCAAGAAAAAGTGTATTTAAGTGACAAGGTTTAAAATTAGAATCATAGCATTTGACTTCTCACATTTCCAAAAGGATTTCACCTATGAACACCAAACAGGATTTTTAGCCTTGCAGGATATATGACAAACATTTGTTGAGGAAGTTCATCTTGCAAATTCTTACCTATAAAGCAAGTTTGTTATGACTGTGGGAACCTTGTATTTACAAGGAAAAACTATAGTTCACTTTCAAAAAATCCTTTCAATTCAAAAATAAATAATGTGAACACTAAGTGCCTGTATGGTCTGGAGATGCTCTATGCCTTTAGTATTTGGGTGACATTTCCTGTGTATTTGCTTACTCTAAAGTATATTTGAATGTTGGAAGTTCTACAGTGTTCTCTTAAAATGCCACTACTCTGAAAAGTGACTTCAAAATATATGATTGTTTGATGTTTATTGTTTCTTAGAGATTTTGGTATCAAATGTGCTTCAGTTCAAACTTAAAAAGATTACTTGCTTTCTGATTGTTAGATCTGCAAATTGATCCTACTTCCAGAAAGTCAAGAGGTTCCATTGCTAAAACTTCTATAGGATTTCCGTAGTCTATATTTTTTTGTACTTATATTGATTGGGATGACACTGTCACATTGTCACTAACGTGCAATCTATCAATATTATTTCTTGATGACGGAACATAAAGAATGACATCTACTCTATACCGTAAAAATCTTTTTAAAAAATAGAGGCTATCTGTATTCTTGACCAGGCAAGTGCAAATATTTGCACTGCGATTTGTGGAGTGAAAAACCACCAAACTTTGAAGATACTAAGTGACATAGTTACTAATTTTAGGAACTTTTAGGGGGGGACATGTTTTAGGCAAATACAGCACAAGATTAAGACAAAGTTTACTTCACTATTGGTTTCTGGATTCAACAGAAGGGTCTTGAGGATGTAAACCAATTCCACAGTATCCCAGGATTTTCGTTTCACAGTATCTTCACCTTTGCTTTCAAATTGCCCCATGTTTTTTCAACCACATCTTCTTCCTCAAGGTTTAAGTGGAAAATACTTCATTGACAATTTTTTTTTTACTGTAGTCTTCTTGAACAGAAGCTATTTAGATGGAGTCCAATTTTACTTACATAAAGGAATCAAAGTTTTGACTCATGATTTTTCACCCTGCAACTTTGATAATTGAAAACTGCAAGAAAATTAATCAAGACTGTACATTGGGAAAGCAGATCACTAGGGCAGCACACTACCTCATTTGGCATAGAAAAATAGTGCCAACTGAATTTACACTATAAATGACTCTAGATCTGTCCTTGATAGCTACACCTTATCTATCATTAATGATCTGCTTACTATTTGAACAAAGTTAAAGTACTCCATTTACATACAGAGTAAACATCTCTCCCCTTAGCAAACAGATTTGACTCTGTCATACACTGCACTGGACTCCTTAGTGCACACAATGATCTCAAAAAAGAAGGTTATTCTCTAGAGTCTATATTTTGGGATAAAAAACTGTGTTATTTTAAGAACTGAAGTATTTCAATCTCTTCTGTAGTCTCAATGTAATTTTTGATTTTTATTACTTGGACTCTTACAAAAGAAAAAGCAACCCTATCAAGTTTCTGTTAAAAACTCACCTTTAATAACACGATGCTTAGCAGGGTGCTCTGTCTAGAATTGTTAAACATACATTCAAACTAAAATACTGCTTGGTGACTAATCTTTCTCTCCCGACAGCTGTAGAGTCCTCCTAACTCTAGTCAAACTTCTGTGGCAAAGGTGAAGCTAATTCCTTGACTCTTCCTTTTAAACACTTAATGCAACCCCCTGTAGGCTGCTTTTTTAATGTCAGTGTCCAGAGGTTACTAGATTTTTCAGGTGCACCATTTCCAGGCTGACTGGGTGATTTTCAAACTTTTTCAGCCTAAATATGAAGGGATTTTCACTCTTTATCCTGAATGCCGTAACATCCATGTTGTGCAAGGACACCCAGAATTTTATACAAGTGAGAAGTCAGTATGATACAGGTATAGTCTGATGCAGGTACACCCTCCCCTGCAAAGTATAAAGAAATGCCGTGATAACTCAAGGTTGTTTATCAGTAACTTAAAGATAAAAGTGCTTATGGAACAGTGGAAACTAAAGTAGATAAAATCTTGCAGGCTAAAAGAAGTAAGCTTAACCTTATTCCTATCACCTGAGCATTTTTTATCATTGTCACATGCTTGAAATTAAAATGTTAAAGACAAATCTTAGAATGCAAAGCATTTTCCAGAAGACAAATCCAAAAGGACTGAGATCATCAGATGAGTTACATTCATTATTGCTGGTGCTATTATGGCAGATACAGGCTGCACAGCAGTCCTCAGGAGAGTAAGAATAGATGGAAAGAATATCTAGTTTCTTAGTGAAAGACTGTTTCCTATAGGGTTGCTTTTATCCCATCCATTAAAACTCATACCCACTGAACTCAGATTATAGTGAACTAGGATTATATTAAATCTTTCCTTACTTTATGAACACTAGCTTGGTTTCTTGGTTGGTAAACACCGTAATATTGCTACTGACTTCAGTGGTGCTACACCAGCTCACTTTAACTTAAGCTGGCTAAATAAGTATTAAACTCTGTTGGTTTTAATACATTATTAGTCTAGAGGTTTCCCCATATTCCCTTTTCATCTGTTAGTTGAGATAATTTTTATTATCTATTTCTCTCTCTAGCTAATGACTCAGCATCTCTTTCACTCCCTTCCCATTAATGTTTTATTGTTGTGAATATTGACACACCACATGTTTATAATTGTTCAATAAATATCATACCATACAGAAAAAACAGTACAAATAACTTCTGGGAAAGTAAAGGACTATGACTCCTTTATGGAATCTCATTTAAAATGGATCACAGCATCCTATTGTATCCTGTTACAATATCAAAGGCATTACACTTAAATTAAAGAGGCAGAAATAAGGGAAACCATCTAGACGAATGAAAATACTTGCTCAGGGGAATAGCTTTATTCTAATCCTGAAAGTGTATATATATGAAAATCTTCATTATCAAATAAAATCCTAGACCCTGTGATGAGGTCTCTTCTACTAATCCACAACTGAAATTATTTTGGGTAGTCCTCTGGGTCAAAAAAGGCCCCTTGGCCAATTTCTGTCAAAGGAGTATAACCATAGGAGAAAGAAAAAAGACTGAGAATTTGAGGATTTGCACTACTTTAGTGGTTGTACACCTTTGTTTCCATGTCACCAGCTCTGAGAAACTAACATTCACTACCCTCTGTTCCTTTATTAACTGTGCTATCAAAGGCCTAAGATCCCTGCATGACTTCAAGATCTCACTTCAACATCAACTTGGTTCAAGATCGATTCCACTTTTTGTCAATATTATTCAAAGACTCTGGATGTGCATCTCATCTTTTATTTAAGGCATCTATGTACTTAGTCATACCAAGGTAAGTACAGGTCTGATAAAAGCAGGTACAGTTCTACTAACTTCAGCTGAGCTGAATCTACTGAAACTAGAACTGAACTTGGTCAACTGGTGTTCAAACTACAGTCCACTCATATGGGTAAAGTCCACATTTATCCTGTTGCCATCTCCAAGTAATATGTCACGAAGTATGTTTTTATTAGAAAAATCTGTGCTACTAATAATTAGAGGGCATAACCTTTCAACATTTCAGAAATGAATAAATATTAATGACTGGCAAATCCAATTAATTCACAGTCTTCTCTATTTAGAAGCTGATCACAAATAAATCAAAAATATCTACCAACTTATATTATTCAGCATTTTCAAATCCTTCTTGGTGTTGACTATGTGCATGTAACATGTTTGTTTAATATATAAAATAAGAAATACTCAGGAGGATTTTGACTAAATACACCACTCACACTAGATTTTATTTTTCTAAATAGAGAGCCTCAGAGTAAAATTTCCAGCATATGCTCACATTCCCAACTGTAATATCATCCCCAGCATTCACTTGAAACTGGCCACTTCCATTGCTCTTCCTGTTAGAGATCACTTGTTGTTACACTGTCTTTCAGCAGAGGGTAAATTATGCTTCAAAGCAGCAAGTATGTCAAAAAAACAATAAAAAAGTAGAACAAAATCAGTTTAAAAATTCAAGCAACACTGTATTGTAGCATTTGCTCAGTTCTAGCAACAGACTCCTAGGATCACACCCAAGAACAATGTGCTCTGAAACTATAACAAACAGACGAGTTTAATAATGCAGCTGGTTAGATAGGAATGAGACCCTAGAAACTTCCTAGCAGGCTGTTGTTAATTTAATAGGTTTCATTCTCCATCAGCCCGGCCGTGGCCTAGCCCATCTCAATGCTGGGACAGCAGAAGATGTGAGGCTGAGAGCTGAACATCCGCAGTGGAGATCTTTCGCAGCCAGCCCCTCCCTGCTCACTCCCACACTAGCCTCCTCGTTTCATCCCCACCTGGACCACAGTACAGATGAAGCACATACAAGACTGTTTACACAGTCTTGGCATCTGTCCTGGACCCTACACCTCTCCCTTTGTGCTGAGAAATAAGCCATCGACTTAATGAAATCACTGATGGCATTTCAAAGGTTAAAGCAGCACTGCAAGAATTCCCTCTTACTTTCTCTCATCTCTCTAGAGAAGACATCACTAGTTCTTTGAAACAGTAAATAAACCTTAAACCTTTGTGTGTTCAAAGGAAATGCTGGCTTGTCTCAGAGAGCATTCCTTTTGACACAGCCTCCAAAAGCCTGCTCCCTGGCAAGTTCATCCTGTTCCTCAAGCAAGACCTGGGTATTCCCTGCTGTGAAAGAGCAAGCCCTTCTTCCCCTTCTCCCTCAGTGGAAAGTACATCTTCTTTCTAGCCAGGCTAACCTTTGACTTTGTCTAGAGCATAACAATATTCTCTCCTTTGAAAGCTTCCTGGAGGACTTCTTCCTTTAAAGCACAGAATTGCCCTAATTGGACCTCCAAGAACGACTGTCATCTTTTTTCACACAGCTTTACAAACCCACTATCCTCCCCACCTCTCTATTCTGTGGTGCTAGACTCTGTTAGGTTTTAGATTAAAACAAATTAAAGGCAACTGCATGAGGTTAAAGGCACTTTAGGGTTTAAACCACTGTTATTGCAGTAGCTCTCTCCCCACCGTGGCACTATCATGCATCCATCACATTGTCACTTCTCCTTTCAGCGTACAATTGACAGAGAACAAGATGGAAACAGTCCATCAATCTAGTGTCACAGCTGTAATAAAAGTCTACAGAAAACCTGTAAAACTGCTTACACTCTCAGCTATAACACTGACGAGCTGGCTGGGTTAAAGTATTCTACAGAACTGCAAAGAGGTAACATGTCATATGGAAAAAGAGCCATTTGAGTCATTTTGCAAGTACTAACTGCTTGCAGACACCACCCTACAATGACAGGAGACAAGAAGGGCAGCAAAACCAAACACTTCTGCAGTGTCCCCACAAAAAGCACAGAGAATTCTTCTATGCTTTCATCTACTCTACACACTAATACGCTAACGGACACGGTCACCCAAGACACAAAGCACTCATCTAAGTAATCAAGTAAATGCAGAACTCTCCTCAATGAACAGAAAAAAAACTGATGTGTTTTTTGTGTGCACTATATGTTTGCCCCACTTGGTAAATTACAGACAACACATCTGAGTGTGTATTTCTTGTGCAAAAATACTGAAAACCACAATAAAGAGAGGACTGCAAGCTTCCAGAACAAAGAACATGTAATACTTAAATCCTTATTTACAGTTCACAACATACAAATTCATCACATGGAATGCAAGCCTCAGATGCTTTGCTTATAAATGAGAATCATGCACAAGAAATACGAGACGCGAGCTCCTCTATCTACTATCATTCCTGTTGTTGGGAACAAAAATGCTAATATCAAAGTAAATGAAGGAAATACGTAAGTGAAGAGATAAAATCCTCAAGAAGGTGCACTTTTAGGAGAGAAATAAAGAAGCCTCAGAAACCGAATAAACAAACAATATGTCTCAGGAGAGTGAATCTTAGAAATAGTATGTGGAGTAAAATTCTACTTCCAGAATACCAGATATACATACACAGGTTATACTGAAAATAAAAATAATAAAAAAATAATAATATTAATAAAAAAAAATCCAGCATTAAGTTTTATATGAATTATATTTACACTAAAGGAATCACAGTTATTGTAAAAATGTTCAGAAAATATCCCCATCATTCTATTAACTCACATGAAGAAAAGCAGACAGTGAATTAAAATNATGCACAAGAAATACGAGACGCGAGCTCCTCTATCTACTATCATTCCTGTTGTTGGGAACAAAAATGCTAATATCAAAGTAAATGAAGGAAATACGTAAGTGAAGAGATAAAATCCTCAAGAAGGTGCACTTTTAGGAGAGAAATAAAGAAGCCTCAGAAACCGAATAAACAAACAATATGTCTCAGGAGAGTGAATCTTAGAAATAGTATGTGGAGTAAAATTCTACTTCCAGAATACCAGATATACATACACAGGTTATACTGAAAATAAAAATAATAAAATAATAATAATAATAATAAAAAAAATCCAGCATTAAGTTTTATATGAATTATATTTACACTAAAGGAATCACAGTTATTGTAAAAATGTTCAGAAAATATCCCCATCATTCTATTAACTCACATGAAGAAAAGCAGACAGTGAATTAAAATGCTCCTTTGCCAAAGTGAAAACCAATCAAAGAATATCTTTACAGGCATTATAACATTACTTTTACTAATAAAATGAGCTCCTTTGCCAAAGTGAAAACCAATCAAAGAATATCTTTACAGGCATTATAACATTACTTTTACTAATAAAATGAGAATTGCTCTAAATTATTTATTTCTTACTCAGTTTTTAAGCGTTTGGCCCTTGTTTAGTACCACAGTACTAGTTTCCTCACAAAAAGGTTGTTAAAAAGCAGTTAAATTCCACAGTTTTGTCCAGCTTTCTTCATAGACTCTTTGTCAAAAATTCACTGGAGGAATGGTTTTGTTTATCAAATCATAATCAGATGTTTGCAGGGTGACCCAGAATATGAGTAATGACAGATGTGTCTCAGTCTTTGTGTCACAAGATAATGATTTGAGTTAACAAAAATTGTTTTGGTGAGGTCACGGATCTTTCTATCATCAAATAGGAGTTCAGCAATCTGGGTAATGAGGAGCAGCAGGAAAAGCAAGTGAGAGAGCAGAATGAAAAATAAGATTTCTACTTTTTTGATTCATTGAGACTAAGCCTTTAACTGTTCTAAGAAATAAGATTTTTCTTCTTGGTTTTAAATAGCAGTTCCACTTCATCATTTATATGGACATAGAAAAACGTGCTATAAAGCCAAAACCAGAGAACTGCTAAAATCTGGGATTTAGGATAATTCTTACCATACTGGCAATTGCTCTTTTTCTGATAAATACGAAGGCTTTTCCTTGAAGAGGATAACCAAGAGTGACAAGGAGGAAGGTGAGCAGTCTTTCATCATCCCAGCAAACACAGTGGTTAAAATGTTAAAAGACCCACAAAGCAAAGAAACATGAACGCAGCATTATGGAGCTGACTTCTACATATAATCCTTCCCCTCCTGAGCCACATGGGAGACTACATCCATGGTCATGCCCTGGTTCTTTTGCACTGTTAATCACTCTTTTAGCATTTTTTTTTCTTTGCCCCAGGATCAACAGCCCTTAAATGCTGCAAAATCAGCTTTATGTCCCACTTCCAGCTACCTGAATAGGCATGGATTGACTGGAGCAATGGGGATTTAAGGGAATTTCAATGAGCTCATCCCCCATTACATTACACCACGTAAATACACGGCTGTGTAGGACCCCACCTTAAATAAAGATTGAATTCACCTCCCCTGCCAACAGAGATGCAGTGACCACAGTATAAATTACCCAATGCTTTTATAACCAACAGTAAGATTGAAGTACCACTTTGTTAATAAAGGCATTCAGATGATGGAAGAAGTCCGCTTCCAGAAGTTAAATAATACTTAGGTGGTTCGAGGACTACGGATTTGCAAAAATGATGCAAGATTTCTCTGATACTGCTGCTTAATGAGACCATGAATGCAGGGCCTTCACAGGTGCAGGAAGAATTATCATGCTTGGACTTGCAGTCTCCACCTGCCTAAACACCCTCCAGGTGTCTAGGGTTGGGAGCTGGCACTACAGTCTAGTGCTCTTTGAAGTCCTCTTGCCTCCAATGTGACTGCCCCTAGTCTCTCCAGCAGAAGAGATGGCTACCTATCCTGAATTCAGAGGATTAGCACTGATCTCCAAGATGTTGCACAACCCTTTCTGAGAAAATCAGTACCAAAAAGTTACTGCCTTTGTATACCTCTCAGAGCTGAGAGCACACAAGTACACTCAAATCAAAAGAATTCATCCATGCCATATCCCTGCTTATTTTCACCATTTATCTTGGAAAGATCTCTAGCCTTAATTCAGTGTCCTATATATTCTTCTCGTATCTCGCAAGTTTCCTAATCAGCAGATTTCTCCTCTTTCTCTGTCCAAACTGGATTCCACTAGCCATGGCTGGGCTTCCCTTTTACAAAAACATGCTCCATTCTTTTCTGTCCATAGCCTCTTCCTTTTCTCTGTGAGTTCTCACACTCCCATCCCCCCAGTACCAGTGGTTTTAAGCCCAACATTGACACACTGTCTACCTGTGGAGAGATTATCTTTTCTATGGTGCTCCTATCAGTGAAGCCAGAGACGTTTAGACCTACAGATGTCAAGGCCACAGTTCTATTTTGTCATTCTAGGTAAGATTTGGCAACCCTTTAAACCGACTGGTTCATGGATAAATATACAGAAACTATTCCATCTTCTTAGCACAAGGTGCTTCAGAAACTACTCAATTAAAAGGCAGTTTTAAGAGACAAGAATACAGAAAGATTGATGAAAATAAATTGGAAGGTATAACTTGCAATTTTGCCTAAGATGACAGGCAAAGGTTTGATCCTCTGTAAGCAGGATGAAGATCTAAAATGTTTGGCCTATTTCAATTCTGAACAGGTGGCATCACCTCGACCATTTAAAGAAGTATTAAGCCCTGAAAGTCAGTGGTGCTTGTTCTTGTGACAAGTGATTTTTCATGAACTCCAACATACAGGAAAATTCACAACAACTAGTGGATATTGCTGATTGTGTACACAGATTTTGCATTATTTGATGATTGTAATTGTTAAGTCTCACCCAAATGGGATTTTTCTATTAGTCTTTTATCTATCTGATGCATTGTCAGCACAGTGTTAGGCAGGACAGCTTAGATAAAGAATGTTCAGATGCTTGTCTCATATTAAGTAGGAGGGTGTTAATTGGCAAAATAGTCCCTGATTTTTATATTAGAGTATCATGCAGCATACTTTCAAGTTTATAAGGAAGCTGTGCATAAGTTTTGCATGCTATATTTACTTTGCAGGTCTTGAAATAAATGATATATGTTCTTGCTAGTGTACAGATGGTCATTTATTTCCACACCAAATTGCTTATAGTTTTTTCCCTACCTTTTAACATCTGCCCTGAATTTATCTATTCTTGTGTTACACTTAGCTTTCTTAATGAGAGGAGAGAGTGAGTATAATTTGAAGGCTCAGCTGGGATGCATTTTCCAAACTACCCCTTAGAGTCAGAGTCTTTTTGACTCTTGGGAAATCCAAACCGCTTGATGTTACTTTGGCAGCTTCTATTTCCTAAGTTCCCTACTTTCTCTTTACAACAGACACTGCAGGTCCCTCATATGAACAGTAAATGGGATGTTAACATCCTGTGTGGCTGCTAAATTCTAGTTTGCTCAGTTCATGGGAATATCATGTCTGATAATTTGTAACCACATTTTTTCAATGGTTTCTGTGACAGTCCTTAGCTCAGGACCAACTCATTAAATAGACCTGTCAATGATTTCTTTTGTCCGCTATTTTGGAAGATTTAAAAACATTCATATACTTGTTTGATTATACAGATATGGATTTTCCCATTTCTAGATTTTCTATTTCAGTTGTTATTTCTTCAAATATAGTTTATCAATTTTCCCCATATTTCCCTTTAGGGCATTAACTGGTGATAACTTGTGTTGACTCACAGCCCCAAGCTGCTGTACAAAGCATCCTACGAGGACACGCTGGTTGGTTATTCACGGAGATCCATGTTCTGCAGACTGCTCAGTCCTGATTTTTTAAGAAACAGTTTCATAAACTAAAACTACATTAAAAAGCTCTCTCTCCACTGCAGCAGATGATTTAATGTCAATTATCAAGATATTCTGCAACATTTATGCAAATATTCAGGAAACAGAAAGGTAACATCTTTCTGTTCGACTCATAAAATGTGGCAAGCTTTACTCAGAAGTATGATAGACTTTTTGTAAAGTCTTGACAGCAACAAATTTTCATCATACATTCCTGTCCATATGTCACAACCCTAATTGAAGGGATTTTGATATTTTCAAAGTCCACTCTGAATTACCTCAGAGGTACTGAAAATGTTTATTATCTGTATCAGTTTTCTGTAGCTATTTATTATCTTATTTAGATTTATTTAAAGTGTTCATCCATAACTGTTATATTATTCTGCTATTCATATCCAGTAATCAGAATATTCAGTAAACGCTGTTGCTATAGCAATTCTGCAACTTTTTGTGTGACCAAATTCTTGTCTACTGTGGTCTGTGCAAAGAAGTTGTAAAATAATACTATCAACAGCTAAAGCAGTCTAGGGGTTCACCTAGAAAAGATTTTTTTTCACTTTAAGAGCCAGCTTGTGTGCAGGTATCAGTTAAGGGTACACATAGATATACTTTAAGTTTACTGTTCACCCTGATATATGGTTCACTTAAATGGAGGACTAATAACAGAGCATGAAAGGGGCTTCTCCACCTTTGTGCACCACAGATAATGTTTTTCATCCTCAGATCTTCAAGGTGAACTGGCAGAGCCCAGTGTTAAAGGTACTAGAAGTAGGTCAAAGATTCTCCATTAAATATGTAGTGACCCAAATTTCTGTGCAAGTGGCACAGTGCAACTGTTAGTCCAGACTAGCAAGTAACACAGAAGTACCACTCTTAGGACCCAGGTTCACCGGTCCCTGTTTTCCCCATTTTCGTTGTGCTTGACCCACATAAAGCCCTCTCAGTAAAGATTTAGTATTTGAATTAAATTCACTGCTCCACAGTTGTATTTCTCCAGTGTGAGTTACGCTGACATAAAATGAAGTGGCGAATTGGGCCCTGAGGGCTTTAGGAATGATGGGGCCTTTTGCACACCTTTTGGCTTGGGATGAGTTTTTGCCCACAGTGAATACATAAAATAACCAGCAAACTCTTTTACTTTGAATATCAGTTACAAGACCAAGGAGTCGTCATTACTCTAGTGGCTGGGGATTGAAAGTTCCAAAATTAGAAACGCTACTCAAGGAAAAAAAAAGAAAAAATCACTGCATGCTATAATTGAACTGGTTATGAAAAGAGCTGTGAAGAGACCATACAAGTGAGGCAGCAAATGTACTACTCAACAGAACAGCAGCAGCAAGAGGAATAGACAGCGTAAGCCATTTCTAGGCCAATGAGGCACAGAGGGGGATAGCAGGCCAAATAATGAGAATGAAAGAGAATTAAAAGTGCTTTATCAAAAGATTAATTTCAAATGTTTATAATAAAGTTACAAAAATTCTTCAGTTCAGTAACTGTCTTAAAATAGTGCTGAGTAATCATACTTAAATTTGAGATCACATGCTCTCTTATAGAATTTGTGTATGTTTGTAAAATAAATTTATCTTAATGCAGAGAATCATATTTGGTTTTCTTACCTGTGGCCATTCCTTCTACTCACAGAAGTTTTACTTCCCTTTTCTCCCATTTAACCCATGAGGTCCTCTGGGATTCCTCAGGGAGCAGTGGAGGAAGAAGAATGTCACAAACCTTTTTACCGACACTGTGCCTGTTGAAAAAAAAACAAAATTTAGTCCAAATACTGAAAAAGTAGAGCAATGTACACATCAGAGGCAAATGACAATAGTTCCTTCACATAAATTTCATGTCCTGTTCATAATTCAAATGATACAGGCCTCCTCCCTAGCTGGCTTTACTGACAGAGCCTTCTGGAAGTTGTTCCAACAGCTTGGGATCTGGTAGTATCATTTATTAAAACAAAACATGTATTTGGTGTCTCTGTGCTCCCTTAACCTTGTTATCATTAATTATTGTGTTGGAAATCAAAATATCCCCTTTTTTCTTGGATTAATTTCATGGAGATATCTAAAGCTGGGTGGTGCATATGTACTTCTGCCAAGCTGCTTGGCTCAGCCTAGAGTAATTCTGCTGCAGAGCAGCAGTCTTTCTCACTTCAGTCCTCCTACTCCATCCCAGCCGAGTATTTTCTTCTGTGTAATAGTTTGTATTTTCCTTTGCGTCACCTATTTGTTATTTTCTGTGGCTGGCTTAAAAAGCTAGAACACATTAATCAAGTCATTATTTTCTATAATAAAAATCCCCAAACATGTTTTCTTTCCTAGGATTTAATTCCATTCCTAGTGAGTCTACATGCAACATCTACAGCACACGCTCTGCTTAGCAATGAGGATGCTTGCAGCAGGCTAAGACACCAAATTCCGAAGTATTTTTGAATTAACTCTACCTGCCAAACAGTGTGAGGGAATAAGTTCATGCCCATTTATGATGACTGCCCATGCATAATGATTTTTCCTTTTGCTTATCTACATCCCAGAAGCTGTGATGAAAACTTTCCTGGTGATATACACGACATATAGGAACACACACTGGAGCAAGCTGGGGCTTACATTCCATTTCTCTTTGGGATTTTACTGTATCAAACCAAATTTCATTAGTACTGGATCCCCTGACAGACTCCACTTACTTGCTTCTCCTACACACTCCAAGTATTTATAATGCACGAGTGGTGCAGTGTCGGAGCACCACACAACCGGCATATGGAATAAATCATTTGTAAAATATGAGACCAGCAATCAGCACAGAAAAATAAACGCATTCTGAAGCATAACTGTAAAGCTCATCCCACAGAGAACACATTAATAGTTGTTAAATCTATCAGTATGCATACAAATATCCCATTATGCTGTATCTACAGTCTTATTAAATACCTATCTTTCTTCCTATCAGTTAAATCAATCCCTCTTTCCCTTTTCTGAAACAAAGTACTCCATATTCCCTGTAGCTGGCACTCAGCCTAATTTTATGTAAATCTGACAGACAAAATAACTTAATTTTCTCTATGTACTGCATTCAACCAAGCCTTTGGGCTGTATTTGGAATGGTAACTCTCCCCCGCACCCATTCATTCATTAATCTGTTTTCCATAAATCTTGTTGCATATATAAAATTCATTATAAATATAATTAATAATTAATCTAGCTCTAAACTATGAATAAACTATGCTCTGGAGTTTTTCCAGAGTTTCAAAGAATAAGAATCTTGTCTGAGAAATGGCTGAAGAACCAACTATTTTGATCTGACACAACAGAAAATTAATATTGTAATAGGAAACTCTTAAAATCAATATAATAGACAGCCTGTGCTGGGTGTATATAAAATCCCTGAGTTAAATGACTGCATCCCTGAAGCACTCAGAGACAGGGGATGGTTGGGGCCCAGCATGTGTTTGCTGTAGCACTCTGCTGAAATGCAGCTTTTATTAAGCCGCATATCTTACGGAAAGTTTCTTTATAGCCCTTATTTTTCCTTTGTCCTAACTCTGTTTTCCAGAACACACGCTCAAATTTCAGAGGCTGAGACAGACTACTAGGTAGGGGAATAGAGAAAGCCCTGCATGTCCTTTTACCAATATCAAATGAAGCTTTGTAGTTGGGATATTTTTTCAAATTTAATGAAAAAATGCAGATGAAAAACTACTTGCAGACGGCCTAATTGTCTGCTTATGTTTAAAACGCTTAAGTTTGAGGGTGCCTAAGTTATCTTGGTATGAGAAAAATAAGCAGACGATTTTCAGAGTTGTAGTAGCAAGTCAAAGCATTAAGTTTGCAATTCTGGCTCAAAAGTTTTTCCTTCACCTTCATTCAGAATCAAATAATTACAGAACTTGCATATAGTTTATTCTGAAGTACTACAGTTAATAAGAGATTCTACGTAAAATTAGTATTCATAGACATCAAACAAAAAACTGGCTGAGGATGGCATATTTCCCTTCTAACAGGAAAATTGTTGTGTGAAACTGTGCATAGTTCAAACAACTTCAAAAATAATGTTTAATATTTAAAGAAAAGTACTAGTCAAGGGTTCCATAACTTCAGTAGATTTTATCATGTATTATTTACCTATTGGAGACTCTGAAACCTGTTCTATAACAAAAAATGTAAAGATGGGGCTGAAGTAGCCCTTCTAACTCTGTGAGAATACCTGAAGGAGAGTTTTTCAGATTATGATACCTTAACAAATAGAAAATGTGTGGGTGATTATGTTAGCAAAGAAAATACTTCATGGCATGATCACGTTATTTATGCAATTAGATTAAATTTTTTTCAGTCACACCAGACTGAGTTAAATGCTTCTGAACTGAAGCCTAAAGAATGGAGAGGAAAGAAAATATTGTCCTTTCTCAACACTTTGGTGTGGTACAAACCTCCCCTGCCTGGCCACTGCTCTCGCAGACTGATACAGCAGCCACTCATTATACGGGATCAGCTAAACAACTCTTGGTGATGAAAAGTCAAAACATGTGGAATTAAAATTGATTAAACCTACATACATAATTATCCAATGAAATAGCACTGTATTTGACAGGGAATAGAGTACAACAGAATTCCCAAAATCTCTGGCCACAATTGAAATAATGGAAGATCAAACAGGACAGCGGTGGGGGTTCTTAAGTGTGCAGCACAAAGACAATTAAGTTGAAAATTTTCTGTGTGGCCTTATAAATGTATTTTCTATGAAGGAGCCTCCAAGTTGCACTGGCCAAAAAGCCCATCTGAAATAAACAGGCTTATTTCTCCGCTCTTTCCCAAGCTGTTCTGCTCCCCCAGCCCCCAGGTCCGATCTGGCTGGGTAGTCCCAAGAGCAGCAGCAGCAGTTGCCTCAAACACGCAGCCCAGGGCGGGCAGCCCCCAGTAGCACTGCCTTCCCTGAGGCAGAAGGCAGGGGGGTACCCTGGCACATATGCTGCATTTTTTCGGCTGGGGAAGCACTCCTCAGCACATGGTTTTAGCTACCGTAGTAGCATGAGGGATACTGTAAACAGCAGATCTATCATAACACTAAGGTACGATAATCCCACCTGACTTGAAATGTTATACTTCATCTGAAGGAGAATCAATAACAGACGTTTCGCTTGCAACTAATCTTCAGCACAGTCTCAATATGGAATATGAAGCAGCAAGAAAGGAATAGATTTACCATGCTTGAAATTATTCAGAAAATATCAAATAAAGACTAACTTTAAAGACTTTGCTATTTGTTCATGGTCATCCTATAAGCAGAAAGATTTATTCAGCATCTATTCATTGAGTAAACTGCTGTTATTAATTTTTCAGTCATCAGCGTCTTTTGCCTCAAGAGACCTTTAAAGAGTATGTGCAGTGAACACTTTAGTAGTTGCATTTTCTTTGGCCAGGAAGTTGGACAAAAGGAAAATGACCTTGCCTGACACAATTTCTTTGTGAGACCATCTTCTCAATGATCTATGGCTCCACTGAGTAGAATTATGATTTCAACGCTGCCCTTGGAACATGGGTCAAGTAATGTTGTGAACATACATTCTTCCCTGTCAAATATCTAACTGATCCCACGGTTTGCAGAGCCACTACTATTACTTCCAAATTTGATTTGCATGTTTTCAGCAAAGAGGTGCCTATGTCTGTACATGATAAGTAGCTGCACCTGCCTTCAGTTTGCTTTACTACATCTAATTTCCTAAGTGAGCAGATCAAATACTATAAGACAGCAATCAAAGACTAGCAAGATTTCAGTAGCAAAGGTAAGGACTAAATTGCTGTCAGCTTTTAACCTGTGTTTCCCTGGCCTTGTCCAATTTCTTGACTAAAACTGGAGAATAAGGATTCAGCGCCACTAAATAGAGTTGTCGTCTGTTCGCTGGGAAACTGCAAGGTAGAAAAATGTTTTATCAAGACATGATGCTTTATTTTGGTAACTCAGAGTTTTACAACCATTGTCTTAAAACTGACAAAGAAATTATTCTACAGGGAAGGTACAGTTACATGGTACATGTTTGTGTGAATCCCAGAAATATGTCTGCTATTTTGCTTTTAACCATTTTTTAATTTATTTATTTTTTTTAATGAGAACCAGGGTGCTTGTTGTTATAACCAAACATAAGAGAAAGAAAATTCTAATATCTTTTGTATGGTTCATGTCTAACATTTGGTTTAGTCGGTATTGCCCTGTTGCCACTACATGTTTGAGTTCCAACTGAAAGCAATTTCAATCATCAGGATGAACACACCTCAAACGATCAACATACCACCATACAATCCATGCTGGTACATTAAGGTTGGTCTTCTGAGGGCAAAAATTTATTTATGTCCATTGCTTTCAACTGGAGTCTTTGAAATCACACAAGCAATATAAGATTTCTCAATATGTGAAATAACTTTTTTTTTTTCCAAGAAGAAAATGGTACTTATCATTTGATATAAGAAGGTTAATCCAAAGTCCAGTAGAGCTTTCCAACATGAATATCTAGAAACTATCATCCTCTTAAGAGGTTTTGTTGTTGGATCTATGAATTGTTGTATAAATCATATGCTGTTTCTGGCAAAAGAAATTTCTCTCTCAAATAATCTAAAAGATAGAGTATGTATAGAGAAGCAAAGCACAAAAATAACTAACACGCAAGTCCATGAATAGAGGGCCAAATAATACTAATAATTTTCTATTGGTTTATATTATTAACCTCTTGTTTTACACTGTAACATTACCTTATACTACACTTTCCTGATTTTCATAATATATTTAAGCAGGCCTGAGAGCTCTACCTGTTTATCAAATTCTGAATTCTGTCATTCCATCACAAAAAGAAGGATAACAATATATTTCAGTGCTATATTTCAGTGCTACTGAAAATTAGGTTAAATGTTGTAACATCAGACAAGAAAAGATAAAATTTGGGTGAATTAAATTAGATAATTTATCTAATACGATCAGATATAATAATTAGTAAAAATGTATCAGTTTTAATATATGTCTTCTGAAAAAGGTAGGAGTGAAAAGAAGAGAACATTAAATACAGGTTTGTCACCAGAATATGAAATGTCTTATTAGTTGTGAGGAATTACTTGATTAATTTTTCTTCATACCATTTATATTTAGTTGGGCTTAATAGTCACCATGTAGTAGCAGAAATGTCATAGAGAGCGTACTCTACTGTCTGACCGAGCGTATCTGCTCTTCAAGATCATGCTACCGTTTTCAGGATCGTGCTGGCCATTTGTTACCCTGAAGGTGGAATGCAACATGCAGTGTTTCTCCCTTAGAAAATCTCCTTGTCTCATACAGTTCCACTTCCAAAGTTACAGCTACAGTAATTTTCAGAATATGGTCTCTAATGCAACCTCAGTGCTTACAAATGGATTCTCCTAGCAACTAATTCTTTAAAGACACATAATGCATGCTTGAATAGCATTACCTTCTAAGAGGCCTCATGAGTTGTCCAAGTTAAAAGAGCAAGGAGAGAAATGCACTTGTTAAATAAAGTCAGAATAGCAGAATAAATTTACTACCCACTAAATTAATCATTTTATTAGTAATGTCATTCTCTTGTTAATTTCTGTTATAAGAACTGTTCAATTGCAGGAAATATTGTTGAAAAAAATAGTTTCGATTTGAAAAAATTATTAATACCATCATCAGATACTCACCATGACAGAAGGTCAGTACCTAAGATCTTTTTGCAAGTTTAAAGGAGAGATGGTACTGTAGTAGCAGAGCAAGCTAAAATGTGACGGGAGAGCCCACTGAGCCATTAGTCTCTAGAAATTAGTCCTAACCTGAATACTTGCAGAAATAATTCCACCTGATGACTGTTCACTAAGCCCCCAAAAACCAATTCGCTAATTTCAGTAGTTTCAAGGTTTCATCACCACAAATTGGCATTCATACTTATCTTTTTATCTCAGGAGAGAAAGCCATCCAGTTAAAAACAAACTTTGCAAACTACAGCCAGCAAAGTATCTTTTAGCTTTCTAAGCACTTGGGCTGTGTTATTATCAAGTCACTGACAATAATTTCTCTGTCAATAATAAAACACATATCACATGCGATATGCAGAGACATTTTTATGTAAAAAATTGTTGCTACTCAAGAAAACACTTGGCTCCATGAGATACAAATTCAGCTCTTTTATATTAACAGTAAAAACCAACTCTTGATGTCTCAAAAAGAGCTGTGAGGAAATTAGCAATGAATGCTTTATTTCAGGAACCAATCACGAAAGGCTTTAACCAGGCACTGCCAGTCACAAGACAGCAACCTGCCATGGGCCATCTGGGTAATGCAGACTCCTCTTCACTTTGAGCAACTACTCAAGCTCCAACAGAAAGAAAAAAAAAAAAGAAAAAAAAAAGAAAAAAAAAAAAGAGTAAGATGCACTTCAGGAACTGGCCCAAACACTGGTGGTTCAGGCTTTTGTTTTTAATTAAAACTTCATAAAAATATATTGATACTGCTTTATTAGCAACTTCTTTCATCACACTATTTTCTCAAATCTCAGCTACTTGAAAGGGACAAACTTTACACATTACCAGCTCTTTCAACAAATTAGAAAAACAAATCTGAATGTGGTATACCATATTCCTATATAATGAAAAATTGATTATAAGCAAAGAATTGCATACTGTGCTAGTGTTGTAAATTACTTCCTCTGTGGCTTTTACAACATTGCCTATGAACATAATTGAATGCCACTAGTTTATGTTTGCAAATACAATCCCAATGACATTGCACCTGGGAGCTTGTAGGCACAGTCATCTGTTATGGAGAAGGATCTAAACATATGGCCTGTTGATTGGGGTCTGGCCCCAAAGCTATCACAAAATCCTCCAGCCAGCTTTCTGCCAGACTAACCCATCACAGTAATTCAGCTCTATCAAACAGGAGCTTCCCAACAACAACAGAGAAAGTATAGAGCATTTGAAACAGCCACTCCAGATTTAAACACTAAACATTTGAGAAAGCAAAGGTCAGAGGCATACCTCTTACCAAGAAAAACTATATTGGGTCCAATCCGACATTTTTATTCAACTTACTAGGCTGGCCTATTAAGATAGAGGTTTCATTTTCTCCCTCAATTTGCCGGTAAAATCCTTCTAGAGCAAAGTTTTAACAGTGAGCTGATCTTTTGTGTGTATGGGTAGTATCTGTATGCTCAAAGTTAAGCTGATCCTTTAAGGATAGCTGGACACTGGACATAACGTGCATGGTTCCCATCAGCTGTTAGCAGGCAAATGAGTTTTGGCCAGGTCTTCTGTGGCTCACAAACGCAATGCACATGCTATCACTTTTACAGGCAAAACATTCTCCTTTTCTTCGTTTCTACATGTGTTTTTCTGAATAGAATAGTAATTAAAAAAAGCAGAAATTAAACTGCAAGTTTCTATTTGTGAAAATGAGCAAATGTTCAAAGGAACTCAAATAGGATAAGATATATGAACTTCACACAAATATCTTTGGAAAGAACATTTTTCACCACTAAACATAGGAGTCTGATGTATTTGAAATGAGATACAGCTTTTGACAATCACTAAAAATTACTGTGGGGTTCCAGACTTTAGAAATAAAGGTCTACATGCACATTTTTGGAATAAACAGCAATCAGACTTAAAACTGCACACCTGTTGGCAATGCCAGAATCTACAAATTAGGGCTGTATCTGTTGGTGTCTGTTATTACATTTGAATTTGAAACATCTACTCAAAGTAAATTGCAGCATTTGGGCTGCTTCCTTTGTCCTATCTTCCAGTAAAAGCTGGTGTAGTTTGATCTTGAAATGCTTTTAAATTGATAACTGTAAGTGAATGTGTGCAATGGCCATGCTCACGCAATTTTACTTTCTATAAAATAAAATAGTCAAAACTTGGTACTGTAAGCGATAGCCTGCTGTTAGAACATATTGAAAAGAGAAAGACGTTCTTTCTAATGAACTCTTAAAGTGAAATGTTCTGGAGGACAAAAATATTCAAGTTACTAGCTGACCTTTAGAGTCATATAGGAGAGGATGTGCATAATGCATTATTCTGTCAGATATGCATTACTTATTATAAAATAATAGAGGCTTCAGTACTTTACATGTGACCATTAGAAAGATCAGAACATAACCCAGCCTTCGTAATATAATTGAGTGCTGCAAAAATATCTCTAATGATTAATATACCAGACATTATGTAATGCTTCTACAAGGTAATTTTGTTCTGGCACAGAATAATGATTGTTACAGTATTTCTGCTGCTTAAGACACTTAGGCCTCCGGGCTTCCACTGCTAGTCGTAAAGCTGTACGTGGGTGTAGAAATTCCTTGTTAACATCAGACTATCTCCGACACCTGTTTACGTTAAGCCAACAAAATTTTAAATACTTGTCTACACATAGCTGCACAATTCTCCCTTCAGTGTGCAAGAGGAAGAGCCTTCAAAGCTAAATATAAACACCCTCATTCACATAGTGCCGCTTGCACGCAGCCAAGGCCCTGGCCTGGCACCAGGGAGAAACAGGCACAAGATTTTTCCTTCTTTATTGTGTCCCTGGGAGAATCTGGTGGTTTACAACTATAAGCCTACTTCAGTTTAGGCAGGGGTTGCTTGCTGGTAGAGATGAACTATGAGGGCCTACACATCACCCTGCCCAGGGTGCCCAGGTCACCACGTTCAGTCACAGGGAAGCTGGAGCATGGTCTCCTACCTCCACCAGTCCCTTTTCCCTGCAGCAGCCCGCGCATGGCATCACTCCCTCCTGTTACGCTCCTGCCACTGACCTTCCTCTCTCCACAGCAAAAGGGGAGGAATGAGCAAAGAATCATAGAATCATAGAATGGTTAGAGTTGGAAGGGACCTTAAAGATCATTGAGTTCCAACCCCCCTGCCATGGGCAGAGACACCTCCCACTAGACCAGGTAGCTTGAAGCCCCGTCCAGCCCAGCCTTAAACACTTCCAGGAATGGGGCATCCACAACTCCCCTGGGCAACCTCTTCCAGTGCCTCACCACCCTCACAGGAAAGAATTTCTTCCTAATATCTAATCTAAATCTCCCCTCTTCCAATTTAAAATCATTACCCCTTGTCCTGTCACTACACTTCCTGACAACGAGTCCCTTTCCAGCTCCCCTGTAGGCTCCCTTCAGGTACTGGAAGGCTGCAATAAGATCCCCCCACAGCCATAGAAAAAGCAAAACTATGATTTTATTTCTCTTTTTTTTTCTGGAACAAGCTAAGAATATACCAAAATATTGCAATTTGGGGGCAAAATGGTCAAATAGCTCAGCGACAGTTGACATATTACATTTTACAGTCTGTGTTAGCATTGTTCTAAAAAATTAAATCACTCAATTTCTTTTGGAAGTAGCCTTTGATTAGCATTTTAATCAGGTCTAACAGAGATCCTTTATATTGAAACTGTAAAAGTGCCAGTCCAAGAAAAATTAAAAGATACTGAATAAACTTAATTTATTTTCTTCCTGGCTGACGGGAAAGCATGCTTAAACTTCAGCATAGAGAAGTCCGTTTAGGGAACTTTCACATATCACCTCTCTTTCTTGCTTTTCACTTGAAGATTTTATTCACTTTTCCCTTTTTCTTGGCATTACAATGTGGATGGAGCCTTTGAACTCCATCTTTTCATGGGATTAAATCACCCAAAGAGGCAGTACCACAGTTACAGACAGAAGTGCAAAGGAAACTGTGAAATATGTGATTCAACAAGGATAAAAAAGTGAAGATAAGTCCAATGAGGAGACCTTTGTTTTTACAGAATCTACCAGTGGGAAGCAGAAATAGCTTGGGGACATTTTGCATAGGTCTACTTTTATGTACTTCTAATATGGACACTGATTGATTATATCACATTTGGCCTTTTCTTCATTATCTACAATTCACAATGCCATGGTTGGTCATTTTTCTTGAGATTTATGAATAAAACAAAGATTAGAAGCTTGCAAAATTTAGCATACTGTTAAATTAAATTTTAAAGTTGAATTTTAAATTACTGTTTTCCTGCATAACTAATACAGAAGATGCTACTAGCATTTGCTTTTCAAGTCTGCAGTTGTTACCACATAAACAGCAGCTATAGCGTACTCCCTTCTTTCATTAGCTTATTCATATCACTATCCCGGTAAAAAAGCTGGTGCATCTCTGCTTCTTAAAGTAAATATTTTATGGTATCAGAGCTCTAAATTCAACTCCAGTATTGATTACAAGGTGTATTACTTTGGAGCTCTGTATGCATAGAATAAAAATAAAGATCTCACTGTTAAAGTATCAAAGAAAGTTTAAAACCAAGATATCATGTCCTGTCATGGTGACAAGGTTGCACACACCAGAATACACTAGTAATAGGCACCAGTTTTCTAAGAATTATACTGTGCAACATTTACTGATTTAATCCATTTGGATACACCTGTTGTTTTTAGCTTTCATTTTGCCAAAAACAGATCACAATGGAAATATTTGGACACTATAAGATTATATATTTACAGATATATTTTTGTCTAAAGTAGGAGAATTTTGCAAATAGATCACATGAGTAAATCTCAGACTACAGTTGTCATTGCCATCCCAGTGCTAAAACCATTGTAGTCACTTCACAAAAGAGAGCTTAACTGTGATGTTCTTTTCAGTCATAAGTACTGACAGCGCTGACTGTTTTATTTTATGCTGTCAATGTGCACTTTCCTAGACAGCAATGCTAAAGAGTACACACAGAAAGGAGAAAGAAACCACAAGACTAGGTCATGCTTATATCTCAGGGTGAGATACTAGGTCTTGAATAGCAGAGGCACAGAAAAGAGGCTTTGGGGTGATGGTAAATAACCAACAGAATGCAAAAATACTTAAGCTAATGCCTGGCAAACGCAATCCTTAGATGCACAACCAGATAAACACAGAAGCTCCCAAACATCACTGAATCAAGCATCACCTTCTAATAAAACCAGTATTTGTGTTATTCCATTTTTGTTTCTAATTTGGGAATATACACTTTAGATCTTGTACAGTTTCAATGAAATGTTTCTAGACTTCATAACCAACCATGTCCCAGAGAGGTTTAACACAACTAGGGCTTTCCAAAATCCAAGGAAAAAAGATAAGGAAAAAAAAAAAAGTTACAACGTTGCAACATTTGGGAGCAAACAAAACCCGAAAACTAGAGCTGGAGAAAGATAACCGAAGACAGCTAAATAGCTCATTAGCTGGGTCACTCAGTATTTTACTGGATGCAATTAGGCAGCTAATCCCTATGCTGCTGTTTCATCTTTCTTATTTCTGGACCAGAGAAACTCTCCCAGTGGAAACTTTAGGTAAACAAGGATATGTTAAAATTAAAATTTATGGTTTTGATGAGTCAGTATTTTCAGGAAAAAATGTTCCATCGGAAAGCTCCCGCTTTAGTCTAGTTATACCTGATTTTTTAAACACCAGTATTTTGGATGGTGAGCCAAGGGGAAGACAATACAAAAGACATCATTATTTATGCCTTTTGTATCATTTCTATTACAAGAAAAATGTTTAAATATATCAGAAAGGTACTGAACTATTTTCAGTAGATTTCCTTGTTCAACTACGCTAGACTTGATATTCCTGCTAACTCATATTGAGGTAATTTCTCAAGCCAGAATTCACTGCATTTAGGTATCTACAAATTTAAATCAAGATAAAGAAAACACATTAATTATTTTTAACGTATTAGAAATGTAAATATGCCAAATCTACACTCCGGAAACAATATGTACATGTGTAACGATAAGAAGGCTCCCAACGCTAAAAGGCTTGCAGTAACAAAAACAGTGGTCATGAGAGCTTAAAATCCATTTTAAACAGCATATGTGCATAATGTACCATCTAACACCATATTCTGAATTTACAGTAGGATTTACTAAACAAAAGAGGAACTAAAATTTTAAGTGAAATTTAATAGTGAACTATGTCACAGGGCAAAATAATTATTCAAAGTAACTCCAAAGTGAAAAAGAGCAATTTAGCTAATTTGAAGACTGGACTAGTACAAAAGTACTAATCCTCAGTAATGTCTTTACTACTCCTTACCAGATGGCTAAGACTGTATTAGAGCTCCAGAATACTAGACTGAAGGCCAAGTGCCCAAAACAACATACCAAATGCTTTTATTTACTAATTTCTAGTCTCTGCCACACTATTGCCATAGTGCAGATATTAAGTTATCGTTGATGTAGTCACATGCAGATGAGACTTCAGAAATTAACTGCCATGTTCTTTAGCTACCATAGTAGCTCAGTTCTTTGGCGAGTATGACACTGTTATCACAAGAACTGAACTTTACTGAGGAGGTGTTTGAGGATAACAGGTAATAGCAGTTACTTATCTTCTCATCAGAGAGTAAAGAAGGAAAGAATGCAAATTCCACTTAAGGTCTGCTTCTATTGCTTCATTTCTTCAGGCATTACCTGAAGCGGCAAATTCCACCAAGGTATTCCATCCCACCTGAACAAATGTTATCACATCGGAACAAACATTGTAATATTACAGAGTTAGCTGTAACACCGCTAGGAGCATTAGGAAAACATGCTTTTACCTACATATGTGAAGACAAATAATGATATTACCTCTTGAGACCGCACTTGCTGATTTGGGTTACTCCAAGTTACTATACATTAATCTCTTTTTACCTGCAGGCTGCTCAAACGCGCATCCCATGTACCTCCTTAATGCGCTGCCTTTATTTCAAAAAACCCAGAATCACCTTTGTTTTATTCAATGTCATTGAACCACAATGACCTCTCTGATGTTCTTACCACTTACAACTTCCACTATGCACATCTCATGGACCCTACTACCAAGTGATCAAGTTAGGGAATAAAATTACGTTGGCCCACAGAGTTTAATGGAGATGTAACAACATGTTCCAAGCATTTGTGAAGAGCAGAAACAGAGTGGTTTGTGAGTCTTGTAGCACTGTGTGTGTTTTAAGAGAGTATAGGTCCAGGTTTTGGAGACTGGCAGGAAAGAGGTTTTAAAACTTTCAACAATCAGAACCTGGTGTGGAAAAAGCTAAGTGGACATTTTTAAGATATATTATAATTCTCAGTGCACTGGAAAACTCATTTGTTCAGCCCTCTTCAGAGCATCACCGACGACAGTTTAGAAAAGATTGTGAGTGAAATACAGACTTTGTGAAGCTCATGATGTACATGAATTTAGCTCCACTGACGATCTCACTGTACAGAGTTCAGTCGCATTTACTACTTATGAGACTGGTCTGATGTATTCAATTACTGAAGGAAGTCTGGTTTTAATTCTTAGGACTACTACTTCTTTCAATTTAAACTGATTAATAATAAAAGTTACAGCATTTCAGAGGAACAGCATACAAATTAACTATAAACTGAAGCCCTAGCCTATGGCAATAAGATACAAAGCTCTCCTTCATGTCAGCTTGGATGCAGCTTTCAAGCATATTCTAAAGGTGGTACTTCTTCTGGATAAATATTTTACTTTATAGATATAAATTACAGTTTATTGCCAGCTGTTTAAAATATCTATGATTTGGTAAGATGAGTCTTGCTAACCCCCAGCTGTCTCCCATTTACTTGAATTGGAAAAACACTGGGTAAATTGCTGCCCATGAAGCGCAAATATAAGCAACTGAAGTACCCATAATTTGTTGGAGTTTTAGATCATCCTAATTTAGATATTTTTCAAAAGACATAATGTAAAGTAGACTCCACTTAATCGTCACTCTGATAAATAGCTCTATTGGGAAGATAATACAGTTAGTAGAAGGGTAAATTAAAAGCAAAATGTAAAAGCCATTCTGCATCCATGATGTACCCCATGTGTTTGGAATGACGTTGTTTGACGGGCTGATCATAGAAGTGTACAGTGAGCTACCAGTATGTATGGCACAGCTGTTTATTATCTTTGGGGGACTTTGAATTGATATTTATAAAACTACATAGACATTATTGATAAAACACTAGAAAGTTTCTTACTTCACTGTGCTTTTGGGTAACAATATGAACACAGCATTCTGTGTGCTCTCAGTGGAGCATTTAAATACCTTATCTTCGCAGGTTCTATCATATGAAAAACTACAGTAAGTGAGAATGTTGTACACAGTCAGAATAGGTACCTGAGTTATATGCCAAGGTAGCAGCAAGAAGGGAACCTCAAGCAAAAAGAACTGACAGCACAGAAGAGGATATCTCATGTCTCTGCAAATCTGTAGCAACGTCTAATCATTTGTGATATTTTTAGTGGTTCTTATTTCTATATGTTAAACACAGACAACATATGGGGTGAATATTGGTTTATACCACACTATCTGTCAAAGGTGTCTGTAGACTGCTAGGTACTGTCACGATTAAGAAAAATCACAAGCTCAAGAACTGAGAAATATGGAGTTTTTCAATACGTTGCAGAGCCAAGTATTTTATTCTCCATCAAAAATATATTTAATATTTCCTTTTGAAGGCTATTTATAGCTACAAAGGCAATTTTGTCCTCTTTGACTAGTTAAAACCTTAATCTCTGGCTTTCTGGTTCAGAAGATATTCTTCATAGAATGATATTTAACTATTACAATCTCTTTCTGTGACTCTTAGCTGGGGCTGAGCCTTCCCTCTTTTTACAGGGCACAGAGAAATCCAGATTAGGAGAGAAACAGAAGGCGGCAGTGGCAAGAGAGAAGCAAAGGAAGGAAAATGTGCAAAGAAAGGAGACAGAACTGCAGAAGGTAGAAGTGTGGCTGACAGCCCTAGAATCCCCCAGGATCACAGTCAGCAGTGAAGAGAATTACCTTGCGGAAAAGACGCAGCTGGCAGGAAAGATGTCAACCGCAGGAGGTAAAGAAAAATGCAGGCAGGAGGAGAAACTAGTGAGCCACTCTGTGGACAAGAGTGCCTTGGGAGTAACACAACATGGGTAAGATGGCCAACGGCTTACAAATTAATATAACATTTGATTACCGCTATCAATCCAAAATGGTTTCCTTGGACACCAATCCAAGAGAACACTCCAATTACCTCTTCACTCACTGACAGCCATGGTTCAAGAGCAAACACCTTATAACCTCGCACCCAAGGGTATTAACCAGTCATCACCTCACATTTTCTTCTTTCCCTAATGGGCCCCATTTCATCTCCCTGGGTATTAAGAGCTGCTTCACAGCACATCTACGCAAGCAATCTGTAACGGTGCACTTAACCAGTCAGCAGGGGTACTGAATAATGAGCCCATCTGTACCGTCCTCCCAACCCTGTCCTGAAAGCATCAGTAAGCTCAAGGAGCAATATTTTCAAGGTATCTTCACGTAACTAAATTTCTAAGTAGCAACGGAGTATTCTTATTGTTAAGGTTCTTCTTGTACAGTATATAAAATAAGATTTTTGTTGTTCTGCCAGTAAAAAGTATTTCATCCTTTTTCTGTTAGCAGACAGCTAATAATAAAATGTTTGCTCACAATAACACTGTTATAAAAGGGAAGAAAAAGCAAATGAGAACTTCATTCTTTCTTCTTCCAACTTATGTTACAGGACATACCCAGTTAGTGGCAAAACACTTGATAATCCCTATGCTCACACTCAGACTAGACAAAAAAGATAAAATAACAATTTGGTGGAAAACTTTTTAATATAGGCATCCAAGAGTAAGAACCTTCTGAGTTTTGCAATGGAAAAAACTCAACCAAACAAGAAGTTAAAAACCATTGCTTTGATATTGCAACACTTTCCTCTTCTTTGTTCCTCCAAAAAGAAAACGCAGTTCTTTTTCATACAGAAGGAGTAGCTGGAGCTTTATACAAATTAAATACTCAGGAGTGAAATCTATCTTCTAGTCTCAATCAAGACATGGGTCAAGCAGATTTCTGACCAACAGGAAATAATAACTACAACCATATTTTCACTTGTCTCAGTTCCTGCTAGGATCAAAATCAAGGCTGTCAATTGTCATTTATGTTTAGATATTCAAAATATTTTCAGTATCATTCTGGATTTTTTAAGCAGTTTGCACTGAGAAATATTGGAAACTGTCCCGCTGTACTAGACTGTGGCAGTATTTTTTCCCATCAGATACTAGTACAGCAACCCCCTTCGTGTCTAATTCTTTGACAGCAATTCAGTTTTAGATGGCTTATAATAGGCTCTCCCTGAATTCTGCCAGGATTGAATTGTTATTGATTGGTACGAGGCAATGGTGTAGAAGGGTGCATTTCCACAGCTTGTATTTGGATGGGTCAGATCTTTTGACAGCTGATTTTGTTAGAAAACCTGGGGTCATTGTGGTCACTGATTATTACACACCCTTGCATTTTTTCCATCACTGCAAGCTCAGCTTCTTACTCTACAAAAGACACGAGGAATTTTCTTTCTAAGGTCTATATAGAGGTTCTTTCATGTAAGACATTATAATTGGTCTTTGTTTGTACATAACATTGCTTCATATTATTCTGAAACAGTACATTTGGTGCACAAAAATGAAACATCTACTGTTTTAATTTTTGATCATATTACCCTTCCTGAGCCAAATCCAGCCACCAGTGAAGCCAATCGAAGTATCCCGCAGGAGTAAGAGTGAGCCTGCCAATGCTCTTTGAATGCTGCTTTCTCACAGAAGCTACCACGTGTCAAAAAGGTCAGGTCAAAAACTCCAAAACCCCCCAGTCTTACTCTGCAGGCTACAACTTACTGTATTTTTTAGCTTACTTTCGCCATCAGTATCAGCATTGTTCTCATTTGTTTGAGGGACATATGGCTCTCACTAATCAAAGTAATGTCCCAAACCCTCCATGGATTACACAATCTTAGGTTTTCAAAATGAAGAGCGGGGGAGGGAGGAAGAAAGAAAGCGGAAAAAAAGCCCAAACCTCCCTCTACTATTTGTCTAAAAGTATACCGTGTTCTATTTGAAACCACAGCTGTCACAGACAAGTTTTAACATCACTGAGCTTCAATTCTGCTGTTGTCAGTCTTGTTGATGTAGAAAACACCAGCAATTATCAAAGACAGTCTGAGCGTATCAGCTGGGAGTTTTAATCAATCCATTGCAAGAGAGTTTAGGACAGAGAAACAGGTTGCAGGTAACAGATGCCGAGTGTGTTTCCTACCTTGCCACAGCCACCAGCCTAGTGAGGCTTCCTTATAAGTATATTTTTCCCTATCACTGTAGGCTCAGCTTCTCACCCTGTGGCAAAGGTATTTCTCTGCACTGCTGTGTAAGTCAAACCCATTCAGGTTCCATTTCCATACTTATAAATGCCAAAAAACACCAAGTCAACAAAAATTTATAGATGTGACTTCAGAAGATGAAATGATGTAATTAGTAACATTACACTTATTTTAGTACTGTTGTTTTGATTTAAATTGTTAGTGGTTTAAACATCTTCATTTCAGATTGAATTATATAATTGTTTTTGTTGTCTGTTTATCGATTTTTTGTATAATTAGGACACAGTAATTTACTTTGTATCTCTTTAGTTTAATTGAGTTAATAATGTCTGCTGAGAAGCATGATGTCACATTCCCAACTAGAAAGCTTTCACTGGATGTAAGAATTTCAAAAGGCAAGTTTTCTTCCAGAGCTGTAACCCCGTAGAAGTTAGCTTTCCATTGAAATGACAGCTGTTTCCACATTTTTGTGCTTCTGTTATTGCTCTTGTGATAAACCATATTAAAAAATCTTTGACTTGCCATGGTTCTCCCTGTTGATATTTTTTTTCACAAAACACTATCTGCTGTATCAATAACACCAAATGGGAGCAAGGACAGCCTGTATTGAGAAAGGAAAACTTAGCTTTTCATTAGCATCTAATAACTGAAATTGCCTCCCTTGAACTCTATCAATACAGTCTGTATAGCACATCCATCTCCACTGGGGAGGAGCATTTTATCAACCTTTCAACTTTTCATGACCCAGCCAGTCAGGAAAAGACCCCATCTCCACTTGGACCGTTTCAAGGAGTACAGGCTTGCCTGGGGAGGTGGGCCCCACAGTAATGGAGAGCATTTTTGGCACTGGGCTACAGATGAGAAGCACACACTTGCCAGCTGCTGCATGGCATGTCAGCCTCTCTACCAAACTGAAATTCCATCGGGAACATAAAATTGGCCAAGAGATGGTGCATCTATGCCTCTGGAGCATAGATGTGTCTCACACAATGAATATGCTTTGACTGGTCTAGTCTCACGGACATAAAGTTATTATAGAAAAAACCCAGGAGCCATATATTGAGATAAAGTACCTTAATGACAGTAAAACAGCATCTCCTTTAGACATTATACCACAAAAAAAATCAGCTAAAAAAGAGCCACCATGAGTACAATAACTATACTCACCAGACAGCCTAAAAGCCTAAGTCTTTACTTCCTCTAGAAGTTAAATCCCATCAAGATTACTGTTAATAATCCCCAAAACTGGTGAAGCTACCAGTAAATGAAAGAACTTGTTTTAAAAAACCACATCTGTTAATTGATATGAATCTAATATTGGCTCCCAAATGTTCAGTTCACGTATAACACTTCCCATCTCCAAACTGTGGATAAATATTAACTGACTGATCTTTATATATCACAGAGAGGAGAAAGTTATGTAATTGCTATTTTCCAGCTGGAATAACGGAAATGTTAAAAATAGGAAAACAAGGAAGAAAAATGTGATAACAACTAGTGAAGCCACAGAGCACTTTTTGTAAAACTGCCTGTGACAAAAAAGTAAGCACCACATGGTAAAAATGCAATATTATAACCTTAGCTGGGAAACAGAGCACTAAAAATGTTAATTCATAGATGGACCAATTCAATAAATGAGAAGTCAGAAAAAAATGAAGCTACATGATGTGGAGAAAAAAGTTCAGTATAATTTCTGTCATTTCAAGACAGAACCACTCTCATAGCACCTCAGACATCAGTCATCGGATAATCCATCCATCCTGCGCCTACAGCCCAAACTATGCTCTGCTGACTCTGAATTGCCAGTGTGGTTGATCTGGGTACCCTAAAGCCAGCACTGCCTGCATTCAGAGCAGTTACAGGCAACACTGTACGACTACTAGCAAGAATTCATAAGTACCCAATGAGTATAGTTAAGGTGACTCTTCTAGAAGGTGACTGGTACTAGCATTTTCTGCCCCACAAACAGTGGTGAGGTTCAAAACTAGCAAGTGCCCAAATAGAAACAGAACTCCTAGGAGGAGGAAAAATGGTCTATAATAACCTGTAAATGAGAATCTAGTAGCCTTAATCTAGACCATTCTGTTTTATAATGGACCAAGCATAGTTTTATACCTGAAGAAGCCTTGGCTTTTGAAACTCAAGATGCTCACACTCCAAGGCTGAGATTTACCCATTAAATGCAAGTGAATACTTAAATCCTGTATTCCGGCTCACTGCAATATTAATTTTGAAAGTATCTGTACAATTTAACCTTCCAGTGCCACAGCCGGCAGCAAGACTTCCTAAATTAGCAAAAGTAATAAACAAGAGCCTCATTAAATCTTCCTCTTCCCTGTTTTTTTATCCCTCTAATGAAGCTCTCTGTCCTGTAACTCCTCTCATTTCCCTAATTCTCTCTTCATCACCGATTTCTTTATCCTTTGATATGACGCAGTCTCCTGTCATAAGTAATGATAGAGCTACGTTTTCTAGAGGGCAGAGTATAAAAAGGACAGGAAGGCATGTTGTTCTTAAAACTGTGGCCCAGCAAGGCAGATGGCTCATTAATGTACCAGTCTTGCCCTCTCAGCAAGGAAAAAACACACACTCACTTACACAGAGGGGTCAGCCTGCAAGGCACGCTCCCTCTGCTTGCTCCAGTCTGGCTGCTTCTGTTCAAGCTGTCTCCTGTACTATTTAGGTTCACTCTTATGCCGCAATGAAGTGAAAGATTTTTTGAAAGGTGTTGGGATGGGTCTTGATGCACTCCATACAGCTTTGAGTCTGGCAAAATCTGAAACTCTTGACAGCCCTTGATATCAGCAAAAAAACCCAACCCTTGATATCATGTTTCTTTGCAGACATCATTAACTCAATTAAACAAAAGAGGAATAAAGCAATTTACTGCTTGCTAATTACACCAAAAAAATTGCTTAACACAAGAAGGCAACAATAAAAAACTAATATAGTTCACTCTGAAATTAAGATTTTTTTTAAAACACCCTCAGCTTCTATCAAAGCAAGCATTAAAATAAGTGTATTCTTACTAATTATAGCAGTTCATATCCTAAAGTCAAATACATAAAACTGTGATGACCTTATAGATTTTGACAAATGAAACTTGAAAGAACAAACAGAGCTCATCAGATCGGTTTCCCCAACAAGGAAACAAGGTCAAGGCTATATAGGCATATAGTTTTCCCTGCTTTTCTATCTTTAAAGAAGGTGTCAAAAGCACATTGACAAAGTCTGACAACCACAGATGATCCCAAGAAAGGCTTTGCCACTTTATTTTTTCTTCATATTGTCATTTGAAGAATGGAAACAAAATTCTGTCATGCCACGCACTGCCCCATCAGCAATCCATCAATAATTTGCTAATGGAAAGTATACTGCTCCCTGCGTTGCTGCCCCCGGGCTCTCCTTCCACAGAACCTTGGAAACAGTTGAACTATTTCCATACTCCAATACCACCATTTTCTTATGCTGCATTTTTTTTCTTAAATAATGAGGTTTTCTTGCAGTAATCTCTCTACTACCTCTGTACTGCAGAGTAGGCACGCCAAACCTACTTCAACGATGGTAAGGACATAATGGCAAATTGATCTATGGCTGAAAAGCTAAGGAGTGCATTAGGAGTGAAAGCACTGGAAATTCAGGAACAAGAAATTATCAAAGACTTCTCCCATTTCAAGTTAACTCCTCGTTCCCAAGACTGCCACCGGGCACCCCAGCATTCCCAGACCTTCATGCTTGTGATAGATTAGTGCTGTTTACTATCCCAGACACTGTGTTAATTAGCATCATGCATCCTGGTTCACAACATTATTTAACACCAGTGTCTTTTCAGATTTTTTATGTCTATCATACATTCTGCTTTTCACAAATTCAACTTTTAGTGCATTTCAGCTGAAGACAAATTCACATTTGCTATGCGGTCTTCATCAATCCCAGCAGTTCAATAAATGAAGCTTTACAAATGTCTTAGAAATTAAGAGACGCTTGCTGGGAGATCTCTGTGATTCTGAAGCCTTTAGAAACAGAACTCTAGTTTCTAATGAGAAATTCTTTTGAAGCTCCAATCAGAAAGAAAAAGAAGGTATCAAGGCATCAGGCCTGTGTTTCTTATATGTGTTTCTATAGATCCCTTATCCACAAATCTGATCTCAAGGGGCAATGCTCAGGATCTCCTGAGATTCACAGAAACTATGAAGGTTTCTAGCATTGTGCAGGAAAAGGCTGTTTGGGTTGTGGTTCTTTTTTGTTTTTAAATAATCTCAGCTTGCTAATTAACCAGTCCTGTCTACCTTTGCTACTCCACATCAGGATCTGGACAGTGGGTGGGGGAAAAAAGAGAAAAATGGCAGTGAGTGTGCCTTCCTCTAAGGTCACACGGATCCTGCGGTGGGTGGATCCCTGCTGAGTCACCCCCCTTCCTAATTGATTGTCTTGCCCAGCAGGAGCCTGCAGACTCTCCAGGTGCTAAAGGAGTGGGAGCTGCACTTTTTAGCAGTAATAAGTGTCGTTAACAAGGTAACTCTGCCAAGAGGGTTGAAGGCATCTGTTATTTTGTAAAATACTTAGATGGATGATATGTACACTCTACCTGTTTAAGTGTGTGCACTGATTCTTACAGATGTAATGTATCAAAGCGGCAAAATTACTGCCCAATAAGCCCAGGCAGAACTCTTGAGCAGCAAGAAAACTGATCTTATTTTACCCTGAGTTAAGGATAGTTGACTTTTTGTCTATTAGTGTAGCTTTTGATATTATAGTGTAATTAAGTTTGAACCCAATGTGCCCAACTTCTGCAACAAATGATATATATTTCTCTTTCTTCTCTTTGTGTTGAAAATATATCCTGGCTGACTGGAATCACTGTGGCAAGCTGTAAATGATGTATGAAATGAAAAATCCTTGCTCACTGCAAAGAGAGAATATAGACAGGGCTCAGCAATTGCTGCTGGGCTATGCTATTTGCTGAAATATTCAGCTCAAATGCAATCACACAAGCTTGCCAGTGCTGACACTGGGCAGCAAGTTGCATATATCATTTTTCAATCTTATTCAGGACCAAATGACTAAGTGATAGCTGGCATGATAAATGCAGAAAAAAATTACGGATATACTAAACCAACTCCAGTTATTAGGGTGTTTTTTATTTACTCAAATGACTAATGTTCAACTGCCTCCGTCTCACTAATGCTCTGAACTTCAGAAATTCACAGTGACACCAAGAAGAGCAGGACAGCTGGAAAAACTATTAAACAACAAATGCTTTGATCACTCTGGAACTATTTATAGACACTACTTAATAGATGTGGAACTGGTGCACTGCAATCACGAGGCTTCTTTGAACAACTTTGACCAGAGACAAAGACTCTCTCCATCCTATAGTATAGAGACACAGAAATACAACTGTATCTCAGCACAAGTGAAAAATAACTTACATTCCCGCACAGGACTGTTGGCATCACAGAATCACAGAATGATATTCTAAAGTGCTTTTAATACACACTTTAATTGCTATTCCCACTTCATCTAATCATCACCAGAATTACTGAATCTCAACGCATTTGATAACGTTAAGAAGACTTGTGGTAATGAACCTAGGTAATGTTTCATCTAAGTCAGAAAGCTTGTCAAAGGACTGTATATTTGACCGTTAATTTAACTAAAGGGCAGTTAAAATATTTTCATCTGTCCAAATTTGCAAGTCTAAAATAAACACAATGAAAGAACACTCAGAGAGGCAGGGATGAAACTCCTTAGTAAAAGTGTCTGTTGCTAATTTCTACAGAGGTACTGAAACAGGGATATTTTGTACCCACACTCAGAAATGCTAAAATGCATTTTTCCAGCTACAGATTGAACACCAAAATCAAGCAGGCTGCAAACTCCATGCATAGGTGTTGAAAGTACAAAAAGTGGTATTGAATAACCTGACATACTATTGCTTTATTCAGCAATGGCCCAGTTGAACTAAAAGCCTTTTGCTGCCGTAAACTGTGTGGCGTCACTGAAGTTACGCCAGTGGCTATGGAGCTTCACAGAATTGCAGGATGAGATGGGGTTGGAAAGCACCTCTGGAGATCATCTAGTCCAAATCCCCTGCCAAAGCAGATCCTCCTAGAGCAGTTTGTCCAGGAACTTGTCCAAGCAGGTTTTGAACATCTCCAGAGACGGAGACTCTACCCCCTCTCGGGGCAGCCTGTTCCAGTGCTCTGCCACCCTCAAGGTGAAGAAGTTCCTCCTCATGTTTAGATGGAACTTCTTATGTACAAATTTGTGCCCATTTCCTCTGGTTCATCAGAGATATTAGAGTTAACTGTTGGGACCGAGGCTATGATTTATTGATATAGAGACTTTTGCAATTATTGAGCTCCCACTAACCCCCCACATCCCCTTTGTTGTCATCCCATAGCTCATAATTTCCTCCATTTTACCAAGGCAACTGGAGCCCCTCCATGCTGTGAACCAAGTCAGGAATCTGACCTGACTTTAACAAACTGCCTAAAAATAGAAAAGAAGGGAAAAGAGTATTTTTGGTAAGACAGGCAAGTTCTCCCTAAACAGAGGGAAGAACAAGATGAAACATAAGGCCCTGCACAAGATTAATTTAGGGTAAGGCTGGGGCTCGTTCTGCCATTAGAAACATCCGGGGTCAGTATCCAAACATCACAAACAACTGTTTAGATGAGCTGTCAATTACAAGGTTAAGAGCTGAGGAGGGGAACAGGAAGGGAAAGGCAGAGCAGCAGAAAAGAGGTGACTCTGTTGGCAGTAAATCTGTGACTTCTGTCTCCTGTGATGATTGCAAGCCTGACTGACAAAATGCAGAACATGTAGCACCTATGGGGTTCTCTTTAAAGATTTTTATTCTTGAAGCTCTTCAAAGATCACACAACAAGTTGAAATTCGAGATCTCTTTCTGCCTCTGTGTTCTTCCTTTCCTCTCTTCCATTGAGCTGGCTGCAAAGGTTAGAAACTTGTCTCACCTCCCCTGAAGGCAACCAGCAAAAGGAAACCTCAAAAAAGGCATTAAAATCTATACATTTTAAAATGTATTAACTTTGGTTTGGTTCAGACATTTTTTACATACACATTTTCATGCATTATGGAAGTTTGGAAGTCTAGCTTTACATACTTAATGTTTAACCTTCCAGGCATATTTTTGACTTCTTACCCCCTCTAAGTGGGTGTTAATTCAAACGAGTCAAGGGGGCATGAACTTGAACAGAAGATCTCTTTTCCAGTGTTATTTTCTCCAGACCTTTCAAAGATAAGGTTAGATATATGCGTCTGATCCGAATGTGGTGCAAGTAGTTAATGGCCCTCAAAGCACTGGTATAGCACCTTGAGGCCAGAGTTGATGAACTGAAGGAGCAGGGAAATATGAATGTCTCTACAGTAACAGCAAAGCAGTCCTACATCAGAGCTGGCAATCCCCACCACGCAGAAGGGAACACAGCACATACAAGGCGAGTGGGGGGAAGGTCACTATTTTAAACATATAGAATGTGACAGAGAGGGAGAAGACTACGCTGAAAACCTACTTAAATCTATCATACCATATGGATATAGGCCCAAATGATAGAAAACAAAGAAGTTAGAAGCATCATTGTGTTACTCATCTCTTGATCAGGGTATGAACTCTTACTGCACAAGGTATTTCATATAAGTTTGTTTAAACAGTGACTAGTTCAATGACAGCGTGGTCTGCAAATAAGGCTGTTGTGCATTACTGTAGTCTGAATATTTCTCCTACACATTATTTATTCTGAGCATTGTTCTAACATCTACAGTCCCCAATCATGGGGCAGGACCCCACTGAGAAAACAAAGTCTAATAGTACAGCAGTAACAGGCAACTTCAGCCCTTTATATACAAGTTAGATTGCTTAATACTGTTACAGCTTGAAGTTGAGGAGAGCTCCATCTGTGCTCGGCTTTCTGCATGTTTGTGTGACCAGGTGCTTAACTCCTGAGCCATCATTTGCTGCTTTCCTGCAGCAGGGGGGACAGCTGAGAGCTCCCACTGTGACTTCAGAGTAGCTTACCAGAGAGATCTAAAACCTGGGATGTAGCCCCTGTGGCTAACAAATTTGGGCAAATCCAACTGAATGTTCTGAGAGGATAGGAAAGTTTAGAAGGGAGATTTTTGAAGTGACTGCTGTGGGGACATTACTGCCTTTATTCATGCCAGCAAAAAAAAAGCAAAATAAAGAGGTGATACAGAAAGATAGACCTAAAGAAAATGAAGATAAAATTTTAATATTGAAAGCAAAATATGGAAAAGGAAAGGGGAGGGGAGAGGAGGAGAGGATTACTTCTAAGAATCAACAAAACAGGGAGGGTAATGCATTAGAATAATAGAAAATAAAACACGTCAGAAAGGGACAGAAGCAAAGTCCACAAAAGCTTAATTACTTTTGGCAGGAGACTGCACCAGAGCAATAACTGGCCCAAGTACCTCTCCCTGGAGTGACTGAAGCAGGGTGCATCTCATGTGTGAATGTCAAAGAGGTATATCTGGGGTTGTGAGCTATCTCTCTCCTGTTCTTCTCCTTCAAGAGCAGGCATCTGGCAACACAAACCCTTGAGATACTCATTATCACCTTGACAGGAAAGATACCCCAGTGGCTTCATGAACCATTTTGGATTTCCTCCCTCCCTGGATATGAGAGCACTCCAAGTTTAGAACTTCCACTTTGATTAAACTTATCAAAAAATAAGATAATATTTGTTGTAAAACAAAGAAGAAATTTATTACTTAGTCTCAAGATTAGACTGTTAGCGGTGGCACCGATACAAAAGGTCACAAGTAAAACCCAATTTTAGTCTAATCTTGCTTCAATTGAAGTTTTCTATTTACCAGTGGAATACTTTTCTAATTGCTTACTCTTGTTACATGGGATTTCAAGATGTATTTGACACACTGGAGACAAAGGTTAAAGTTAACAAATATAACCTGTCTCCTGAAAGCTACTGCTAGTGATCAGTAATTTTATCTTACCTGACCCAAGAGTATGTTCATTTTAAATTCTAGTCTGAGATGTAAATATTAATGTTCTTGCTGGCTCTGCTGACCCGCAGTTTTGGGTATCATCTCCACCCTGTTATGCCTATCAGTCAGAAGATATATGGGCTCTCAAAAACCTTTTAGCGGCTTCCTCCTGGTCATTTTGGGTGTAAAAGAGGGTCTTTATACCTGCCAACTGGCTGTTTATCCTCAGTCTGATCTGTTCGTTATTTATAGGTTATTGACTTATTCATGTCAAGTATCATGATACATATTCTGTTTGGTTCATGACTTATTTTACCAGCTTTCTGTACTTGTATATGTGACATTCTGAACAGTTATTTCTGAAGTGCAGGTTCAATGCATGCATTCTGCAACAAGTCCCACAGTTCTGGTCCTCATGCTCCTCACACACTTCCTACCTATAGGATTTGAGACATTACATGTATGCTCCAGATATGTAGCTAAGGTTCTGTGTCTGGGAATGAGAACATCCTCTCTGAAATAGCCACATCCATAGACCAGGGTTGGCTACGGGAGGAAATACATATTAAGTGCAATAGCACATGGAGACGAGCTAATCTTCATGCAGATATCCCAAGGGAACTTCACAATGAAATGGCTGAGCTGAATACAAAAAAAGTTATCAACCTAAAATTATCTACGACTGCAGGGGACTTGGGGGCATTGGTAATTTGTGTTTATCTTTCAGAAAGGTATTTGGGTTCTGGAAGCCAGGCACTAGTAATGTGGTTTGTTGTTTTTGTTTTGGTTTTGTTTTTTTTTTTTTTTTTAAAAAAAAGTGCTGAAACAACTGCAACAAGAATAAATTACACATGTTAGGGACGAACAAGCACAGCTCCTACAAAAGAAGATGTGTCACTGTCATCTATTTAGCACTTTGGGGATTGTAAACAAAACTGAATGAGGAAGAAACAGCAAATATTTATATGGGCTTCTACAGCTTTTGACAAAAGAAACTAGATCTTGAAGTCAAACAATGTCATAGATTAGATACTGACTTGAATACAGGAAAGTATAAATAGAGGAACATTTTTCAACTGGATAACTAGATGAGATTGAAATCTACTGGTTATTCTGTTTGTGGTTTTCTAACTTATCTTGTAGAGTCTTCAAATTAGGAATATTCTTCTAAAGCACCCAGCTAACAAGACCTCCCAACTAACAAGACTGGAATTTCCATACACTTACCTGAGTGAAATTTAGATAAATAACTTAAACCAAAGAATTTATTGGTACTGAATTTTTGTGCTGGCAAAGAGACATCTCTAGTTCTGGAAGTCACCTTCCTCTTTTTCGAAGCACAGTGATGATACTTCTTAAAAGTAAGAGGCAGATGGAAAGTGTGAAAACTACTGCCAATCATTAAACCACTGAACATTAAGAAAGGAGTTTACAGGTTGAGTTGATTCAAAGTCCTGAACATTAGAAGGAAGACAATTTCCTAGGTAAGAGCAATGCTAGAAATATCACAGTTTGTCTGAATATTTTTTTAGACTATTTTGCTAATCTGATATTTTTTAGTTTTTCAGATTGTCCTAGGTGTCTACTTATACATATATTGGCTAAAAGACTTTGTGAAGAAGAAAGTTATGAATGCTTTCATGAGGAAAGAACAGAAATAGAAACTGTCTACTCCTTGCTGCTGAAAGCATATCCATTTTTAAATATTAACCAGGAGAACGGTGTGACAGAAAGCCATCTGCCAGTACTATGGTCTCTGATAATATATTAGGCCATTCATGATAATCAGTCACTCCAGTCCTTCAGCTTTACCATCTATCAATTCATTTGCATAAACAATAAAATCTTAATCTTCTTAAAAGATTTAAAAAAAAATCCAAGAAATTTGTGCTGAATCCTAAGAGGTCATCCTAAACTCGGTAGCCTTCTGTGTCTCAAGCGGAGCACACAGAAAAGGTACTCACTGGGAAGAAAAAGCATGGGAAGACAAGAGCTGTACAGCAACTGCAAAGCGAAATGAAAAGTAAACCAGAGCAAGCAGCGATAACTTTGAATTGAATGAAGGAGATAAGTGATGGGGGTGGCTCCAGTTAATACAGCAAAGAGGAGAAGATGTGTCTTGGATCTTTTACTACATGAAACTATTCAATTGGCATGCCTGAAACATTCACACCAACCATAAGACCATGTTACACTTAGCAGCAACCCTCACTGCTGCACAAGAGAAGTTCAAGACAGTCAGGAATATCAGGAGTATATTTTACTTCTCTGTCTATGCAACATCAAACATTTCTTTAGAGCACCGTTTCCCATTAAGTAAGCCAAGCCTTGAGACAGACTAACACCATACTCCCAAAACAGGCAAAATATGGACAGACTGGCAAACTGTTTTCTGCGTTAATATTTCGGCTTGTAACCTCCCTCAGCAATTTATAGTAACTTTTGAAAAGAAGTTAACTGTTCTTTTCACCTCTGGGTTTAAGAAAATCACATATCAGAGCTTCATGACCAAATTAACGGAAGGCCTATCCCCTTCCCGAAGGCCCCTTCCTTGGCATTATTATTGCTGCTAATATTGTAAGTGTAGTGTAAAATGGCCAATTCACACATGTGCCATGTTTTGCACATTGCCTAAACCTGCTGGAACATGATTTTTGTAAGAATGATGAGAGCAATAAACATCTTCTGGCAGAGGCTTGCAAAATCTGCACACATTTTACTCACGCAGTAATGGGCCATAAAACTCTTAGAGAACTGCAGGAGGAAAGCAATGTATACGCACATGCATAAATTAAAAGAAATGTGAACTTGGTGGAATGTTATTCTTTTAGACATTTAGAAAAGGCACGTATATTGGGAGGAAACTACATACATACTCAGTAGCGCTCACAACAGTCAGAGAAATCAGAGAGTACTAGTTTCTAACACCAGATTTTACAGGAAAGCTTTCATTGACTCAGTCTCAGCAATTGCCTCAGCTGGATCCTAGGTCTGAGTCCTCCACATGGGCTGTAGCAATGTTGCAACAGCAATCACGCAGGGAGAAGAAAGTCTTAAACTCTCCTACTAACCTATTATGTGGGTTAGCTAGTCTTTCACTGGATAATCAGTAGGGAGGACCCCTAGGATGTACTCTGCTAGCCACATACTTCTTACTGGAAGGGTTGCAGATATTTTGCAGCCTTTAGAGAAATGTAGAAATCATTTGCATTTTTTTGGAAAACCAGTCTCATGTCAGTTACATTCAAAAACTGTCTTCTCGTTAGCAATGAAAATTATCAGAAATGTTAGCGATCAGAACAACTACCTCTTTGCTATGTACTGCTGAACATTGTATGCACCAAGTGTGATGATAGCATTGAAAGTCCAATGCCAGAGTGTTCTCCTTGTAGTCCTGGCCCTCTCATTTGACTTACTTTTGGAAGCTCTACTGCTAAACTGCCACAGTGCTTTCAGAAGCACAGGTAATAGGAATTGCTGTCACGCAAAGCTAACTTTCTGGGATAAAGAGGTATCTGACAGCATTACAATACTGACACACAGCTGGATTTCCTTCAAACCAACGCCCAATCAGAGGGATAATAAAATTGCTGTGGATTTTCTAAAGCTGAGAGATTAAATTCAACTTTTACACTTGAAGAATGCTACCAAGAGATCAGGAAGGTCTTGGTAACGTGTGTGTAAAACATAAGGAAGAATGGGGAAAAGACTGCAAATATTTTTAAGTGAAAACTCTGATCACCTCTCTCATTCCCATTACCTACTTACACTGGCAGTGCAGCAGGGCAAGTTTTTGCTTACCAAGGAACCAATTTGAAGCCTGAAATTGTAAAGTAATTGACATTCTGCATGCTGCTGCTGCTTCAAAGAGACTGTGGGACTGCAGCTCCTGGTGTTGCCAACAGCATGTATCAAGTATTTCCTGCATTTCCTGAGAAGCTCTGAACACGCGGAGGAGCACTGTCTGGAGGACGACTAAGGTAAGGACTATAAAAAGCACAGTTCTGTCATGAAGTTAATGGAAGCACAACCTTAAGTGGGCATTGCTTTCTTATTTTAGGAAATTAATTTGAATCATGAAAATAACACTGGTACTTAGACAAGATGAGCTCTGAATCACAAATACTAAATACATGGAAGAAAAAGAAAAAAACGGGGGAAATAAAATTTTTGGCAATTAAATGAATGCCATCAACAGTAGTTAACCAAACAACAGGTCACCTGCGATCTCGTTTTCTATGTTAGAGATGTGGTGTTGAACCGTGGCATTCCTTCATTTCTCCTGAACTGCTTCTAGTCCTTTCTGTTTCTGACAGAATGTTGCTTTGGGCGTTTTTAACTACTAATGACTCGCAACAGGTCAGCTAAGTGACTAATTCCTGATGTAGAAACAAAACAAATGTACCTTCTCCAATGAAAAGTTGGGTAGGATACAAAATAGCTTTGTCATTTTTTTTATCTTGCTCCTTGTTGAATGTCCACTACATTAAAGTTCCATACTGGGTTTCACACCAAACAATGCTAGATGGAACTCTTCCATGTATCCATTTTCAAAAATTCCTCCAGCTGTCCGGTTGCATGTGTGCCATGGTCCCACCTGAACTGTCAACTATCAACAAAATGTAGATCTTTCATTGTACTTTTTGCTCAGACTTGCTGCGTCTGGTTTTAGTTTTTTTAATTTGCTCTTTCTCTTGCAATAAAATTGAGGGCCATGCCACATAGTAGAGGTGACAGAATGCATTATTGTTTGACACCACCATGACCCTGAAACATAGGCCTTTCATGCTCATGTCAGCTCCTGATCATGTCTTTTATTTCTTGTCTACATAACATGGTATTTTAGGAAGTTTAGTTATGACAACGGTAGAATATTTTCTTTAGATCTATTAAATGTATGGTGTTTTTTCAATATTATTTTTAAAGTGAAATCAGATTAACAGATGCTTTTCTGAAGACCAATGTATCTCCCCTTAATGTCTCACAAAGGGTTTGTTGTAATTCAAGATGGTATTACAAAGAAGCAATTACAACAGGAAGAACTGCTACACCTTTGCAATTCTTCTACGAACTTATGTTCAGTACTTTCCCTAAAAGGACAGTATTTCATTATTGTAATAAATTTTCCCAGTTTCTTTCTTTACTGAGATGTTCTGGGAACTTAGCAATGATAAAATTATCTCAGACAGTCAACATTTTCGCAGTGATAAGGCTTCACTTGCACTTTTCCAAAGTTTTATCTTTTTATTGCATCTTTTGAAAAAAAACCCTCAAAACTATTAGAAACCAATATCAGTTGAAAAGTAGAAATGTTGGCAACAGTCCTCCAGAGAACCTATTTTATCTTCTATGGGGCAGAACAGCTCTGTAGTTTATGAGTTTTGCAGGTTCAGAAATAATTTCCTTGGAAGCTTTGGTATCCTACACGACTAGAACAGAATTCTTTTGGGGGTACTGTGATAGGTAGTGCTATAAACAGGAATTTCCTAAGAATATATGTATGATCTGTAGGTATCTAATGGTAAAAAAAAAAAAAAAAAAAAAAAAAAAAAAAGAACCACAAACCCAACAAGTTCTGAGATTTAGAAGAGAGAATTAGTAAGGTATGACTAAAAATCTATCTGATTGTTAATGATAATAGCAGGATAAGGAAGAAACAGACTGACAATAAAAAGGAGAAGGAAAAATTCCCACTTTTCAAAGCATATTTTTCACTATGTTCTTTTACTATTCTATTAATATTTAATAATAATAACCACCATAGTAATCATATACAAAGAGACTGTTCTGGAATTTAGGAAAAGTGGGGTTTTTTGTTCGCATGCTCTGAGCTCCTCAGTTTCTTTGTCTTCCTATTCTAAAATATTCTGTCTCCAAGTCTCACACTCCATTTTGTAACACAAGAAAGTTCTGTCTCGTGGAATTTCCAAAAGAAAGACATATATTATTTACATCTGTAGCTACCATAAGAAAATGCTTTTTTCCCTCCCTCCCCCCAGTATCTTTTTCTTCAGTATTTTCACTGCAAAGTTCTGTGAATAAGCACACACTATGAAAAAGACCCCTACCAGGAAATACCACAAGAAAGCAGAAAGGTCTTTTCATGTTAACTAACTGTTAAGCATGTTTAGTGAAAAAAAGAAAAAGCCCACAGGAATGCTTTTTGTTGTGGCATTCATTAAGAACAAAGGCATAAGCCAGTCTCTCAGGCAGCCCCATTTGACAGATTTGAAACCCGTGCAGTTTCATTAACCCTGGCTCTTGCGAATTTACCCATTGCAGTAATATATGGTGTGGTTAAAGACTATCCATCAAAATGATGATATGTTTAAAACTGGATCACAATTCCTTTAGATTAAGAGGTTCCTTTATATGGCAAAGTGTTCCAAATTACAAAATGAGAAGTACCACTGCAAGTGGATTTGTTCTAAAGTGCTTTTAATACACACTTTAATTGCTATTCCCACTTCATCTAATCATCACCAGAATTACTGAATCTCAACGCATTTGATAACGTTAAGAAGACTTGTGGTAATGAACCTAGGTAATGTTTCATCTAAGTCAGAAAGCTTGTCAAAGGACTGTATATTTGACCGTTAATTTAACTAAAGGGCAGTTAAAATATTTTCATCTGTCCAAATTTGCAAGTCTAAAATAAACACAATGAAAGAACACTCAGAGAGGCAGGGATGAAACTCCTTAGTAAAAGTGTCTGTTGCTAATTTCTACAGAGGTACTGAAACAGGGATATTTTGTACCCACACTCAGAAATGCTAAAATGCATTTTTCCAGCTACAGATTGAACACCAAAATCAAGCAGGCTGCAAACTCCATGCATAGGTGTTGAAAGTACAAAAAGTGGTATTGAATAACCTGACATACTATTGCTTTATTCAGCAATGGCCCAGTTGAACTAAAAGCCTTTTGCTGCCGTAAACTGTGTGGCGTCACTGAAGTTACGCCAGTGGCTATGGAGCTTCACAGAATTGCAGGATGAGATGGGGTTGGAAAGCACCCCTGGAGATCATCTAGTCCAAACCCCCGGCCAAAGCAGATCCTCCTAGAGCAGGTTGTCCAGGAACTTGTCCAAGCAGGTTTTGAACATCTCCAGAGACGGAGACTCTACCCCCTCTCGGGGCAGCCTGTTCCAGTGCTCTGCGACGCTCAAGATGAAGAAGTTCCTCCTCATGTTTAGATGGAACTTCTTATGTACAAATTTGTGCCCATTTCCTCTTGTCCTCTCACTCGGCATCATTGAAAAATCATTGGTCCCTTCCTCTTTACATCCACCCTTTAAGTATTTATAGGTCTTTAACACATCCCTCCCCCTACTCCATCGCTCTCCCTCTCTCCCCCAAAGTGTTCTCCAGACGAAAAATGCCCAAGTCCCTCAGCCTTTCCTCATGAGAGAGATTCTCCAGCTCCTTAATAGTCTTTTGGGTCCTCTGCTGTACCCACTCCAGTGGTTCCCTGTCCTTCTTGACCTGGGGATCCCAGATCTGCACACAGTAATCCAGACGGGGTCTCACCAGGACAGAGTAGAGGGGCAGGATAACCTCCCTCAACCTGCTGGTCACACTCTTCCTGATGCACCCCAGGATGCCATTGGCCTTCATGGCCATGAGGGCACATTGCTGGCTCATGGTTGTCCTGACCAGAAGCCATTAAGGATCAAGCCCTTAATACTGTAAAATGGTAATTTCATCTCACAAAACAAGAAATACTGCCTCCTCAGAATTGCGGGGAAAAAGAAGATTGGGTCTCCAGTATGTATGTAAAATAGATAGGCCTATACTCACATTGCCCAAATTCCTGTTAAGTCATTTTGTCTACAGCTTCCCATGGGCACACCACCATTTAAAGTCTAGATAAGAGCCAATAGGTAATGTAAGGCACAGGGACAAAGTGAAATTTAAACTTTGTGAATGTAGACACTATTGAAAACAGGTGATGTTATTATCTTCTTTTCACCTGTGTAATAGAAACATTTTCTATAGCTTGTTGTTTGACATTAATGGATAACACGTATAAGAAAGCCCACTCCATCTGTTTGAGAGTTTTCTTATTATTTGTCCCAGAGGTAAGAACGGAAAGCCACAGTATTTATTCATTATGGTTGCAGTGACTGGAGCATGGGAAAGTGTAAAATACAGATTTAAGAACAGACTCCTGATAAAGAGATATACTGGATCTAAAATACAGTGCGGCCTAATTTTAACATTGTTGAGTAAAAGATTTTTCTTGCTGTGAGACAAATAAACAGAACTATATCCAGACACAAAACCAGCCCACTTTGAAACATATGTCAAGTATTTTCTTAAGCTTCCAAACATTGTAAATTTCAAAATATGCCTGAGGAAAATTTACCACACATCATTTTTTGCATAGTAAATTTGTAGGCTGTTATTTTTTTATAAATTAAGATGTTTTTATGAGAACACTATTTTTAAAATTGTAGGCCTGTATGCTAGATCCTCAGAGATTTAGGGAACACTTAAACTCACTTCTGGAAAGGACCACCCTGCGTGTTTATATGAACTATTTATTGTGAACAGGTAGCATGGTTTGGTTTTCTCTGCTTTTGCAAAACATCGGTGAGCAGCTTCTCATTTCAAAGAAAATATTATTTACAAACATTTGCTGAATAAAAAACCAGACTATACTGATGACCATTTGCTCAGTACTTGCCCTTTGTTATTTCAGAGTACTTGGACAAAATTTTTAAATAGGAAGTGAGGTCAGATCCTGAAAAGCCCAGATGTGTGGCAATGAGAAATGAGGTAAAATGGAGTCGCAGCAGAAGACCACACTTGAGTCCCTGAGGAAAAGCACTTCTGTGAGATTGGGAAGCTGCAGAGACCATGAAGAACTTTATCACATTGCTGTTTGTATGAGCAAAAGGCAATTTGAATGGGACCAAGAATATAATTAAAATGTAGTCACAAAAAATCTTTAATGAATGTATGAGTATTTGATCAAATTCCATAAAAATGAAACAGCATCAGCTGCCAGCTTCTCTCTGGCAAATCTCTTGATGTGAAGACAACAGCCTGAAGTAGCATTACGAACCTGAGCTGTCATATTAGAAAATCACAAAAACACTACACTAACTCGTTACGAATAATGCCTTCCAATTAGCAACAGAAAATGCATAGTCCCTAAAAAAGGACAATATCTTACTCTTAAAATCCTTTGATTACTAAAAAAGTCTACCCTGTACTGTAGCTATTAAAATCTTTCAGTATTTGTCTGCATTATCTCTCATGTCTATGTGATGTTTCCTTAACATGTCACTTTGATTTTATTTTAAACATTACTTTTATTTTAAACACTATTTTTATGACAGTACATATTTCTAAGTGCTGGCTGAGCCAGTTAAAGCATTAGCAGGTGATTGATTCCCATCATCATGGGACTCACTCTAAATACATTTGGTATTTAAATAGGTACTAGCCATTGACTCAGTAATCCCTTGTGCCACACTTGTCCTGCAAAAGGATAACGACAAAAGGCTAATACAGTATTTGTCAGGATACCCTCGCCGCCTCCTCTATCCCCACAGGCAGTGACTGTAAATTCTGTGACTTCAGGCAAGTTCGTATTGTGATATTACTGTGCACATTCCCAGAGGGAGCTCTGTGAAAGGACATCTGCATCCATGTTAAGACAGAGAATTCAGCTGCCTTCCACAGGCACAGACTGCCCAATACAAAATGACTGACTGATACATGGAGAGAAAGCTGAAGGACATAAACATACTGCAGGATGTTTGGTCACAGATTAAGGCACTTTTCACAAGGGACTGAATAAAACAAATAACCGAAATAAGACATATGTGTGCTGAGGCTCCAATGCTTAGGTAAATGCTCTGATTCTAAGTTTCAAAACTTACCAAATACAGAACTTTTCTATTTTATTTTTATAAAACTTCCCAAAGAATATATTTCTTTAAATGTGATGTTATAGACTACTAATCTTGATCCTGATGAAGTTCTGGGTTAACCGAGGTTAAAGATAGTCAACTTTTACAAGCCTTCTGTAGGTGCCACTCTCTTCCTCTCCAGAGAGCAGTTTCGTAGCTGAATCCATACTACATCAGGATATATTTGACTTTGCAAGGCTGAGCAGGTCCATGTGGATCAACCCAAAGGTCCCTGAACTGTCCTCCTCAGGATTATAAAAAGCGGGGGGCCCAGCAAGGAGGATGAAGGGAGCCATTCCAAGACCAGCACTGCCCACAGGGTAAATCCAAGTGGGTATATAAAAACCCAGTTTGGATATATCAGGAATCATTAGCTTGGGCATTCCTTCCTCCATTTTCAGCATCACAGAAAAGGCATGTGCTCATGACCTGAGGCACTATTTCTGGGGCAGGGTCTAAACCACCGTCACCCTCTAGCTTTGCCTACTTCCAGCTTCTTCTTCTTGGTATACCACCCACTATTTACTTCCTTGCCTGTTGCACTCTACATCCTCTGCCACTGCACTCTTCTGTATGATTTACTTTCACTCCCAGTGTAGACTCTAATGTCTCATCTCTTCCTTCAAACACCTGTAACAGAGCAGTCCAGCACAGAGAACAACCTCTCAATACTATGGGGACAGCCTCTTTGCCATTACTCACACGTTGCTTTCTTGCTTACCTGGACACACAGCGTGCAGTCTGTGCTGCTCATTTTCAACACACAGCCTATAGGATGGACACAACTGGCACTTGAATTCTCCCTTGCAGTTAAATGCTTATATCTGTTCATCTCACTGATATGCCTTTTAACCTTTCTAAATAAAAATGAACTACAGATGCATAAACCATTTCATGAAAGTGTTATGTTTATTCACAGAGCTGGACTGTTTTTAGGAATACAACTACTACACGTAAGCAAGGCGTAAATAGGGTAATTTTACACTATCAATGAAATCTTAATAAACTAAACACTTTATTAAGATTAATAAAAAAACCAAAACTAGCTGACAAATGACAGAAAAGCTCAACACATACAGGCACTTCAAATCACGCACCCAAGCAACCCCCTGGTATCTCACTGTGCAGAAACACCGATGTGTTAAAACAGCACAACTGCACTCAGTCTTGATCCTGTAAACACTTACATATGTATTTGTATTTACATACAAGAATTGGAAGGAAAAAAATCCTTCTTGTTAAAGATGCAAGCACATAGAGACAGTAATGATTTTCATGATCATCTGATATTTGTTTGTTATTAAGAATCATATCAATATCTGCCTTGAATTATGACTCACTATTTAGCAAAATTCCATTTTATTTCCCTATAGAACAGAAAGGCTGATGAGAAATTGCTTAAAAGACCATCTCCCTCAGTAACCAATTCCAGACAGCTTGTATGACATTTCCTTGGGAATGCAAAGGAAAAACTGAAAAAGAGAGCAAAGTCACTTGGGGGCTCTCCTCCAAGTTATGAGCAAATGAATCCCTGTTTGTGGTTCTGCTGTGGGCTCAGAATATGGTAAAGTTGTGGGATTAGCAGAAATCAAACATTCCTGTCTCAAAAATGAAAACTTTTCTAGTATATTCAGAAGAAGACACAATCAGAAAAAGTTTTGAAAAATACCATTCTGTAATTTAAATCTGTCTGGTGTGGGTCTAAATACACAGTTCTGGCCGTTTTCAAAGAATGTCAGTATAGGTACTTACCATGGGCACATCTGCATAAGATTATACAAGGATAGAAAATCTTTCCTAACTAATAAAAAAGGTGCTATTATGGTCCTTTAGACATATTTTTGTTTTGTATTAAATGAATGTAACAAAACACTTGTGAAAGCTCAATAAATATGTACACTTTTAATACAAAAGAAAAATTTCATTTCTGAATTAATACAGTAACCCAAGCCTGCAGAAGAAAAACTATTGCTTTGGAGACTGTTTTTTGAAGGACAGTCATCAAGTCATTACTTTTAAACCTCCAGAAAGTACTGTTAATACTATATACAGCCAAATACTGAATGGCATAAATGACACTACAGAGAACAAATAGTAGCATAAAAAGCCAGCATTTTCCAATTAGTCGGTCTACATAAAAGCCTACATTGTGATATGGCAATTATAGGAGAAGTACTTACTACAAGCCATGTAAGAGGGATAAAACCAAATGAAAATGCAGCACAAGAAAGTGCAAGAAGAAAAAAAATATTTTGTATACCTACAGAGAGCAAAATATACACCAGAAGTATATAATCAAACACTGTTTCCTTAAGACAGCATACTGAACAGACCAAGGAAGAAGAAAACCAGGAACTAGTATATGTAATCTGACTATATAATAAACATAATAACTAGTGTATTTGAGATTTGCTGTTATTACCTCTAATTTGCTAGCCAGACTGTCTTTTCTCTAACACATTCAGTATGTGACACTACACTAGAAGTATGCAATATTGCAAATCGTTTTAATGGACTTCATGGAAGTTATAAAATCAGAAACAGGGAACTTGGATTTTAATTAATATAACATAGGTGTCACATCTTTCCCACAGATTCAGGCACTGGTAGGAAATTCAAGATGACATCTGGTTGAGTTGGATATTTTTCAATTGAAGCTCTGTACCACTGAAAATATTTGGGTCACAGAAATCTTTTTTTTTTCTGGATAGCAAAGAATTTTGTTAAAAAAATTAGTTTTAAAATCTTGCAAATATTTGCAGCTAAAGGAAAACATGTTTTGGCCATGGCTTTCAGCAAGCTAAGCCGTTTCAAATTCTGCAGGCTTGGTATGTCATTGCAAAGACACATCAGATTTGATTATGTTGTCGTGTTGCATCCCTCAGCAGTTCATTGACAGACTGCAGGCTCTTGATTCAGTTTTCGTGCTTCTTTCTAGGTTTCTTTTTGAAAGCTCCAGGGCCAAACAACTGACAGCATTTATTTTCATGTGAAAAAGCCCTTCACTATTCAACTGCCTCTTGGACCCTGTTTTGTGGAAGACACAGGACATGAAGAGCCAGTCCATCAGTGCCACACAGTACTTACACTATTCAGTTCTGATGGTATTTGGTTACATCAATTCTCAGTACTCAAAGTCTGACATGAAATGTTGAGGGTCAAAGCCCACCTTTCAATTAAACCAGTAGTATAAGAAGCTCCTTGAGGTAAGGATTTTCAATTCTATTTAAAGTTTACTCTCATTCAGGCTTTAAATGGTATCATTCAATATGCCTGTGTATCCTATTTTAAATACTTTTGAAGTTGCAGTCAGTTTACTGTCGGTTAATTTTCAGATGCCGTCATATGAGGCCAGTGGGAATCATCTAAACATCCACGCTGATCTCTGCCTAAGAGACATAACCCTTAATGAACTGTGATCATGCAGGTTCTCTTACCCTGTGCCATTTCAGTTATATGACATACAGGCAACACATCTAGATTCCAAAATTAATTTTAACATAGTCAGGACATAGAGTCAAAAAGTTGCATGGGCCAGGCACAGGTAAGACTACTTTAGATATGTCCAAAATGCAAGCATTTTACAATTTTAAGACACAATTTACCCTCAGCTAATGTCTCAGAGGTTATTCAATACAAATTAAGGACGGATACATTCCCTATGGGTTTGGGTTTGGTTTTGTTTTGGTTTTTTTTTTCTGGTGAATATAGCTGATGTAACTACACCTAGATTATTTTCAAGATTTTTTCCATAGGAAAATGAGCTGTATACCTCGCAAAGATGTTTCCATCACAATATGTAGGAACAAAGAGGTCAAATTTCTCTAGCTTTTCCTTAGATTCTGAGGCCATTAAACGAGTGTGGGATCATAAACCAAAATTCCTCTATTGATTAGTAACAGTTCCTGGGGAAGATTTCTCTTCAAAGGTACTTTCAGTTTTCCTACTGTGCCTGAGTTTTAATCAGAATGTAAGAATATGAAAGCTTCTGCTCTACACCCTTAATATGTGCCTCTTTAGCTAACCAACATTATCATACTAATGTTAATATTTACACTTACATAACAGAATATTGTTTCGTGTCTGTTACTATAGCAGTCTTTGTTTTTAAAAATAATTTTGGCACAATTAAGCTCAAATTTGAAAATATTCTTTTAAAATGCATTAGCTTCCTTATCCTTCTAAATGCAATGTAGCCAACCAAGCTTATTTTATTTTTTTATGTTCTGTATTTCCCTTTTTTAAATCTTAATACTTATGTATTGTATTAGTTTGAGGCCTACAGTATTTTGTGTTAGTAATCAAACAGTATCCTGGATAAAGTTAACTTTATAAATAAGGAAACAGTACTTGTGGTTAAACACCATAACTAAACTAAATTGATCGCCATCAAGAAATGTTTAGAATGAGTCTTATAGTCTCTGTCCACCCCAATGTAAAGATTTCATTCAGCTACAAGATGACATTCAACTATTGTATGATTGCTGTTCTCAATGATCCAAAGGCCTACTTAAATCTCATTTCTTAAGAGTATTTTTTATAGAACTGGGATATTTGTCCTGTTTCACCAGCATCGTTAGTATCTTTGTGCAACCAACATGTCCTGCTTCTCTTCTCCTAATGCACTTTCCGTTTTCATTATCCTTGAGTTCAACAACACTTACACAACAAAGATAAAATAAGTTGCAGTAACGTACGTAGTATGGCAAAGGAAATGCCTACATCTATCTCCCTGTATAGTCGTCATCTAACCCCTTCCATAAAATTCCTCTCTTGCTTCTTCTTGAAGGTAGTTTAATTTCTGACCCCCACTGCTGTACTTTAGCCTATTTCTTAGGCTAACTTCATATTTCTAACATCTGATTGTTAAAAACCTCTTGCTTTCCATCTGCTTATGTCTTGTTTATGGTTTTTTCCTGTTTTTTAGACACTAGATGACAATTGGAGGTATTAAGATGCAAACACAAATATTCAAATATTATTTTATTTTTCAGAGCAATTCAGCAATTCAAAACTGAATCCCAACACTGAGCCCTTGGACAACTTTGAGCTCATCTACATTTCAAATACTGAATGAGGTGGAAGTGGAACTGTATCTTATCTACAGAAACTGCTTAGAAGCCTCTTTTGGACTTAACTTCTTACTTAAAGTTCTAAACTGCTTAATAGAGTTTAAATTAATAAACAGTAGAGAAAAATGACAAGTAGGATACAGTTTTGAACCTATTTACAGTCTTGCCAATACTCATTCCTTCTGCCAGAACTTTGGGGCTCAATGTGCCTTCTTACAATGTCAATTTGATTAATCCAATTGGGATTTAATCAGATAGGATACAACACCTGGTACTGTATATTTGGGAAGATACAAGTCTCTCATACAGTTCCTTCAATGCTTTCCTATAGAGACTGTGACTATACTATCATACAAGTTAGGTCTGAACTTTTGTATGCAGGAAGTCTGAGTATATTTGAATTCATCTCAGAGAAAATGGCTTGGAATTATGAATTCATTTGGGGAAATCACTGGTTTCTTTATGACATACATTTCTATTTCCATTAGTTAATATTTCACAATAGCTTCTATAATCTGCGTTCTTATCCTTCTGGTCTTCACATACCATAGCAATATTAATGAAAACAAGCACAGTTAAAGATTTTGAAAGTTAAAACATCCACTGATGGGAATGAAATCAACCTTAGAAATCACTATATGCATTTGTGTGCATATAAATATAACCTTGCATAAATATATTTGTGCATGGATGTCTATTTGTGTGGAGAGAGAAAGGGAGAGATAGATATGTATGTATATATGTGTGTCTGTATGTATGCATATATTGCCAAGCATAAATATTGAGCTGGTAAGACATTATGTCTCAGATCCCCTGTACTTCATGCAATGTAATGATAACATCTGAAATACTTGGTGATTTGCAAGTCCTGAAAAATAACAAGAAAGCACGTTTTCTTCCTGCTTCATTAGAGATGTTAGTAGTTAATGTTCACAGAATATCAATAATGCCATTTGCAGTTCTGCGCAATTAAAGACACTCTATGTTAATAAAATAACTTGGAAAGAGAGTGGAAAACACAAGACATAAACCTCTGATGCCTTTGGCCTAATTTTAAACAAGTTAAATTACAATGATGCCTCTATACTGTACCCTACAGAAATATTTTTTTGTCACTTAAAACTATCACAGTATACGCCCATTCATGAAGTTTGTGAGAAAAAGCAAACAATATAATGTCCCACAAGTGTCTACTTATGGTTTATGGATTACTAGAATACACAATTGCAGTAGAAGCTCATGGAAATGGAGGAAGCTTTCTGATGCAAAGAGCTACAATCCATTACTTTAAGGATCTTCTGATAAATGAAAGAAGCCAGGAAATTCAGAGACAGAAGTAAAATACCACCCTTATGCTGCATTAGACTCCGGTGCCTAGAGAGAGAGAAATCTTTTTGTGTTTTAAGCAAAACTTTCTATTGATTTCAGAAGGAAAACTTGTGTCCAATAAGAAAATTACTGGATCTGTCCCATGGAAAATGAAATAAACTGAGATTCCTTAGTACTGGTAATCTGCAACATCATGTTTTGCCATTTTACTGCAGTGTATTGTTACTACAGGCAATAATTTAATGTAGCTTTCTGGATCATTAATTTAATTATAGTTGGGCAGCTCACTTGATTTGGGGTTTTGGTGGGTTTTTTTTGAGGGAGGGGACAAAGCAGGTGAACAGAGATGGCTTCTAATGTGACCCTCCTTCTGCTTCTTTTAAAAGAAAGGGAAAAAATTGCAACAAATTGTGCACCTGAAAGCCAGTACTTACAGGCTGTACTTTTTTCATGTAGGGCTTAGTCTACAGCCCCCATAAGTCACTAACAAATAATCAAACTTTACTGAGAAAGTGTCCCAGCTCCAAGTCACACAAAGTAATATGATGATAATAAACAAGGGTAAATACTGTAATAATGTCATAATCCCTCACGTGCACCATCATCAAAGAGATAAATAATGGAAAATGTCAAAATAAAGAAAAGTGAGATGAAGGAAGTTACTATGCAGATGGGGGAAGAAATTAGAATAGAAATCATGAACAAAAAATAAGTGGTTCTTTTTTACTCACGAGAAGTTGAAAAGAAATTTACCTTCGAAAGCAGTAAAAGCAAGTGGCTTTTTGATAACGCACTCTCATAAGCCTCAAATTGTATAATAAGTTGTCTGTGAAAGCCCATGTTCTTATAAGTTATGTCCTCATTCCCACTTTCCTAATTTCCTCTTACTGTTTGTTACACTCATTCATTATATTTGTATTGTTGGCCTTGATCCTACAATTGAATTTTTAGATTTACTTGCTGCCAATTGCAGGCTGTAAAACACAGACTGTGTGATCTTGAGGTAAAAACTCAAATCTTCAAGTCATTTGTGTACTGTCCCACCAGGGCTCTCTCTAATCAGGACCTTTGGGCAATACCATTATTTGCACATGAGCAATGCCTATTGAGGCCTAGGGGATGGGAGAGTGTGTTGAACCCAAGGCTACCTACCAAAGATACCACGGGAGACAGTTAGGCTTAAACTGGTGGGTTTCCGTCTGAGTAACCTGGATTGGTTCAACCCCATTGATCCGCAAAAGTAAAATCCTGCAGCAATGTAAGGATAGGTACAAAAAAAATTACTCCGTTAATTCTGGGCAAAATTTCACCCTTACAAGGTTTCTTAACAAAGCAGGGCATAGGAACTGGGAAGAAAGTCGAAACACGCTGAAAAAAAAATTAATGATTAATAAATGAGAAATATTTAGTAGACAGAAATCCATTCTAACAAAATATTTTTCACAATAGTGAGGATCTTAGCTCCCTTTACAGGTGTGAGTGTATCTATAAGAATAACAGATATTTTCTATTTTGGATAATACACAGATAGAAGAAGAGGTAGGGATGATAGAATTGCTGTTTTGGGTCACTATTAAATTGCACCTTTTGCCAAACAAAAGGGTTTGAATCAGTCTGTCTGTTTAACTTGAACCAACTGGAGATTAGATTGATGTTTCTCAGCAGATAGTGTAAAGGCAGGCCACTTTCCTCTTAAATGTAGGTCAATCTTGAAAAGGTATTACTTTTGGAAATAAAAATATATATATTCATTTGAAAATTTTTAATACAAAGCTTTTATAATTTCCCCCATTTATAATTTCCTGAAACTATACATGAATTTGGGTCAGATTTAATACTAGGTTTATTTTCCTAAGACTCCATTTCCATTTTCTTTTCTACAATTTAATACCTGCTGAGGAAGAAAATTCACTTAACTGTACTTATGAATGGGCAGAGAAGTTGTGCTTTCCAACATCAACTCTGTCACGTCTGCATACTACTCACAGATATCTGTGCTTTCCAAGGAGAGACACAATTCTGAGGGCACACAAAGTTCAGATTAACGTTCTGTGGGCCAAGTAGAGGACCTGGCACATGGCCTTGTGGAAGCTCATACTGTTAATGTTGGCTTATCAATTCAATCCTTCCAAGTCTTTCTGTAAAGCCTCCCTATCCTCATGCAGATCAACACTCCCACTTAACTTGGTGTAATCTGTGAACTTACTGATGATACACTCTATGTCCTTATCAAAATCATCAATAAATACATTAAACAGAAATGGTCCCTACACTGAGCCCTGAGGAACACCACTTGTGACCCACCGTCAGCTGGATTTAATTCCACTGATGACCACTCTTTGGGACTGTCCATCCAACGAGTGCTTGATCCAGCAGATGGTACGCTCATCCAGGCCATAAGCAGCCAGCTTTTCTGTGAGAATTTCGTGGGGAACGCTGTCAAGTGCTTTTTGAAAGCCTAGATAGATGATATCCACAGCCTTTCCCTCATCGAATAATAAGATCATCTTGTCATAGAAGGAGATCAGGTTCATCAGGCAAGACCTGCCTTTCATAAACCCACGCTGACTAGGCCTGATCCCCTGGCTGGCCATTATATGGCTTGTAATGGCACTCAATATGATCTGCTCCATGACCTTCCCTGGTACCGAGGTCAGACTGACAGGTATATAGGGTGTAGGGGGAAACTTTGTAGAGTGGGGTTGATGGTTAGACTCAATGATCCTAAGGGTCTTTTCCAACCCGAGCAATTCTACAATTCTAGTGCTACACAACTTCTCCTGGTGCTTTCCCAATAGAACCAAGCTGAAGTGATTAGCAATTTGACAGCAAGAGCAGTCTGTAATTTGGGCTGCTGCTCATGGCAGTTTTAGCCTAAACTTACATATGGCTCCAAAAGCTACTTTCAACTCCATTCCATGGCCCTGTCTGTCTAAAACAGTGAAGCTTCTCTGCTCCGCCTTTGTTGGGTTCATCTGAAAACTTTTCTGTGTACTGAGTCTTCAAGCTGGATACAGAGTATATAAAATCCTTACCCTATTCCAAGAAGTAGAGGGATTCATAACAATTAACATTAAGCTTGTACTTTCACCTTCAGTGAAAATTTAGTTTATTTTTTTTCCCTTCATACTGATTTGTCAATATTGCTGGAGTCATGAAGATTTTTAGTGATCTGCCATGCAAGTAATACAGGATGAATCTGTAAAACAGATTTTTATTGGGTTTATTGGGGTTTCTTTCTCTGTTTTCTAAGCTTTCCCTGGATGAACATGGGTAAGCAGTTGTTTTATGTCAGTGCTTTCTTGCTTTTTCTCTTACAACATAATCTCCTATCAAACACAAATCATGGCAATGTCCATTAGCGCAGCAAGAAATATTCAAGGATGACTCTAAGGCATTTATATCAGTTGCTGAGAAAAACTCACATCATGCAAGCCTTTTGGGCTATTTACGTGAAAATAAGACTTATGTGAAGGAATTAAGTTCCCAAACAGATGATAATGAGCACCAGAAAGCAGAAAGTTTTTTTGTTGGAAAAATGGATAATACCCAGAGTATATACTCTCATTGACATGTTTTTATATTACAAGGCTTAGTTATTTTATATCCTTGAAGCAGAGCACATATGTTTACAATACGATACTCAAGAATTTATTGGTAAATGCACTTCTACAATCAGAGATTTTATACTCTCTCTATGCTTCCATTGTTGAAATGACTGAGAAAAATCTTCTTTTTGAGCTAAATGTCCAAATGAAAAAATATTTGATAAAGAACTAGGAGGTTATTATAGAAAAGACCAGGACTTATTTTGTATTTGAACTGAAACAGTGGAAGAGAAAATACTGGTAATCCGGAGGTTGATGGTCTTTGTGAAATTTTTCTAACTCCTGCTTTTTTACAAATGAAGAAACCTCTATAACTGCTACAATGATTCAAATTCTGTACTTTTCTCTATACCCACTAACCATCATGGACCCCAATGCTCATTCACTGAAACACAGAAACAATTTGATGCTTTGATGATGTGGACTATAAAAGAACATTCAGATGGACTGCTGAAGAAAAGAGAAAGATATAAACTTTCTGATACATAGAAACAGTGAAGAACAGAGATCTTCAGGAAATCACTTAACTCCGCCCCATCTTCCAGTCTGTAAAGTACTGGTTTTTACATGTTCTTTCATTTCAGAGTTTCTGAAGTTATGTAACAGTATAATATATTATAAGATATAGCATAGGTGATTAATGAAATTATATTTGTCTGGAATGGTAGAATTTATTTTACATATATTTTATCCCCCAAATATTACTCTTTATTGCTGCAAAGCAGTATTTATTATACTTCAGAGAAAGACAAGAGAGAAGAAGTGAAAACTGCTGGAGTTGATTCAATGAAGCAAAACATATCAAAGTATCTGAAAAACACGTTAAATAGGGAAGTCTAATCTAGCAAGCTGCGAAACACAGAATGTTTCCTGAGGGTCAAAGATAATCTAATGAAATTGTATTTCAGCAATGTAACATTGGTTTAGAGATGGAGCAACTCAGTCACCAATAAACTCCACAGCAACTCACCAGTTCTACCCATCTCATTTTCTGTTTTCTTATTCCCTGCACTTTTTTCATCTCTCTACCTTTCCTTCACAGCATTCCCTACATGCCATCCAAATATATGTTTCTTACACAAACGAGGTGTGTCTTTAGAGAAAACATTTTTGAAGTGCTTTATGGCCACAGATGTCAAAGCACTTTACAAAGGAAAGCAAGTATTATTGGTGTTCTGATCATGCAGAGGGGGGAAATGAAGCAGGCAGAGGTTAACTGATCAAGTAAAAGCTACCCAGCAAGCCAATTTCACCATCAACAACAGAGTGACAGTATTGTGTAACCTAAGTCAGTGACATCCATAGGACTCCTCTTAATCACTTATACAGTCTCATTTCAACATTGTAGATAGCAAAAGGGGAGCTCACCTGAGGAAAATTCATATATTATTAAAGAGGCACAGACATGCTTTGCAATATTCCCCCTACTGAGACAAGCAGATGTCATGCCCACCTCCTATGATGTGATATGAGCAACTGTGCTGTTCCACAGGATCCACCTAGACTCAACTGCATCTGGCCTTGTCTTAAGCTTCAAAAAAGAAGCAGCCTAAAGCAAGCATTAATCATGCTTACTGCCTCACTAATACTCATAATATTTTTCAAAGTGTTTCTATGTCACAGAGTTCTTACGGGAAATACAACTATTCCCCAACACACACTGACTAGAAGTTATTTGCTTACCCGAGGTTTCAATTGAGTGAAATGATATCATTTCACGGAAATGTAATATAGAAAAAGGAGACAGGCCTCCCTTTGATTGTACCTCTATTTGAAAATCAAGTTTTACCAGCACTAGAAGAAACTCTTGAAATTATAATATAATATGATTTATAATATTATAATCTAGTGCTTCAGGATTTTATCTCAATTACATCTCTCAGTACTTTTTTCCACAGTGAAGTTTATTCACCTGAAACACATAGTGCCAGTGAATGCATCTCTTCCTGACATTAGAAGTACCAGCAGCAGTGATGCTATAAGTGAAATAAAGACAAACTGCCCTCCTGACAGGCAGGAGAAGTGAGCTTTTGAAAGTTTGAGCAGCCTTATTTTCACTCAAAACATCTATGTAAACATATTAAAATATTAGGAAGTTACTTTTCATTAAATTAAAATGAAAAAAAAAAGACAGTCTAATGTACCTTATATGACACTGCTACTAAGCTCTCATATCAGCTATTTCTTTTTATTGAGGAAAAATTTCATATTTAGATCAACTAAACTGGGTATACTGCACTGAAAATAATGTATTGCATAGCTCAAGACTCATACGATCACGTGTAAAAGTTAGTGTGAATGATTCTATTACTATAGCGGTCTTTGTATCCCTCCCACAAAGTCTCATGCAACTAATACAATATTCTGACAGCCCTAAAACAGTCAGGATGAAAATGCAGACTTTGAATTCTGACCTGGGATTTCTCAAGGGTGAATCCCCCTTCTCATTTAAGCACTGCATTACCTGAAAGCTTAGCTCTATGCTGATCTAAATAATCAATGTTGCAGTGTTTGGAATTCTGTCACAAATCTGTACGATTCTTTGCCAATTCTTGTTCTTCTCCATGCATGGCATGTCAGGCTGATGAAGGAAGGCTTGTATACTGGGAAAAGATTTTAATTAATTGCAAGATTAAAGTATTGTCATGAAACAGATGAATAGTTCTCATGAGTCCTCACTAGGCTTCCAAAGCAGCAGTGTCAAGCAGAAGCTTTCATATCTTCAATGCTTCTGCTCAGTTTCCCAGGAGCCACGACCCAGCAGCGCATCCTGCTTGTACTGTTACCAGCCAGTACCCTGTAAAAACTATTGTGCAGGCTGCAAGCAGAATCTTAACCTGGACCTTTTCTCCATGCATTATGGACAAGAAAGAATACAGGATTTTTCAGTTAAAGGTATAGCGTACTTGAAAATACAAATCTGGTTACAAACAATATCCAGACATACTGTATTTCAGTAAGTTTACTCTAGCATCATGATAATTCCCAGATTTGATTTTTTTTTTGATTTACACTCTTTTCCCAGATATATGCCCTCTTCTTTAACATATGTATTTTTTCTGCTTTTTTTTTTTTTTTTTACATCCACCTATTTTACATGTTTTATTACCAGACGCATAATTCAACTGGGTGGAAAAGGGAGACAGAAGGGCATTTATTCTAAAGAAACTGAAATCAATTACATCAACTTCATGACAGAAGATGCTGATGAGAAAGAAAGAGGTTTGGCAGTTGGATAGGAAACAGAGAAGCTCTTTGGTTGGCTATTTCTGCTAAATCTGTCAGCTGTGAAACAGTTAGCAACAGTGCCCGCCTGCGTTAGCCTTTCTTCAGAGGTACCACCCAATGCAGTGAAGGGGGCAGCACATCGGATCATTTTCTTGAAGCTACTATGTCAAACTATCTGCAGATATAGACAGACATTCACACATCCACTTAGGTTCATTTGACATTTTGAAGGTTATCTTTGTAACCATAAGGGCTAGAGGCTTAATTACTATTCAATGAAAGCTTAGATTCTGAAGCACTATTATATGGCACATTCAAAATGAACTATAATTATGTAGCAATATAGGTGACTGCATAATAACTTTATACTTTAGTCCTTTACAAGATGCTAAATGAATGTCTAGAGTTGCAGAAAAAAATAGGTACTACCTTTACGTGCAGGTATCACATGCCCCCTCAACACACACTAGAAATAGCACAGGACTGTAGAGCTAAAGACTACATTCTGCAGTGTATACATACAAGTATGTAGAGTTAAACTTGCAGATCAGGACATCTCCTGTGTATTTTAATGTGAAAGCTAAACTTTTTATCATTGCAGCATTTCCTAGGGTATTTAACAGAAACTGCTTCTGAGACTTGTTCTGTGGAAACCTGGCAAGGCTCAAGAGGACTGTTCAGCTGTTTCATGACAGTACTGTAATTGTGCAATTAATTAAAATCCTCTCCTCAAAATAAAAATTCTTCAGCATGTTTCCCAGCTGCTAAGCTTCCAAAGTGTAACAGAGGACCTCACCTAGCCTGTCTGCTGGATACCCAAGCCCTCAGGGAACTTTTCCCACCTGTTCCTATGAAGACCTTTAGGGTTCAATGTCAGTCAAGCACTCAGGAACACAGGTCACACTTCAGCACCTTGTGCATGTTTTTCCTACCAATCTCCCCCAGGATCACGGACAGAGATCTCCTAAGCATTCAGAAGGCTACTTCAATGTCCCAACTTCATGGCTGACCAAAGGAGCAGAAAAGAACTTGCATGTATCATTGTGAAGCCCACTAGAGTTTTCCACAGTCCTCAGGTGCACCTAACATTTGCTCTGTGAGGGGAACCAAAGCACAGTAAGTGGGGGTAATAATACAATTAATTCCAAATTGCAGACCAACTTCTGCTCTGGGAATACTTTTTATAAGATTTTTTTCCTCAGTATTGATCAGCCACACACTTCTCATACAAGCCTGTGATATTTAGTTTGGTTTTTTTTTATCATATTAAGGTAATCTTTTCTAAAATTAATACCTGCAGCTTAGCATGTCTTCAAAAATTCTTACCAAAAAAAATAATATTTTTTTTCTTAAGTTGAAATACAAGAAAGTATGGGGCAAAGGATGTTAGCTCTTTTAATTTTTACGCGCACTCTTTTGTTCTACCCAAATAAGTTTCAGTCCTACATCTGCAGGCAGCAGTGATAAAATTACCACATCTCCAATATTTTAGAAAGCAGTGGTTTTCAGCATATTTTTTGACTAACCAAATTATAAATGACATTAAATTTACAAGATGCTTTCCTGAACTGGATAGTAATCTCGCTCTTAAATTGGATATTTTGGATGCTTTCATTTACTTAGAAAAATAATTACCTAAAGAGATAATGATGCAAACTGTTCTTTACCAAAACCCTGTGTTTTGATTCTTTTAAACTCTAAAAATTGTTTAACTTAATATGAGTAAGTGAATTGTTACACAGACTTTAAAAAATTACAGTTGTATATAGAATTAAATAGGTGTTCTTATTTTTGCAAGTTGACACCTCCTGGCTGGATTCTGACTGATTCTTTCATTCTGCTAGAATATTAGCAGAACAATTATAATAGCACAAGAAAGCCATGTAAAAGACCGAAAGGAAGAAGATCAAAGGAGGCTCATATGTAATATAAGATGGAAGGCTTCTAAGATTTTGTGTGCTCTGATCATTCACCAGTATTCATAAGTCTTTTAACAATTTTGCAGCTCTTTTTGATTTTGTGCATTCAATTAATTTCAACAAAATGCATTCTAAACACTTTGCAGGCATTAGGAGGGTGCAGGAGCTCCAAGCATGAAGTATCTCCGGGGAGCGGCACATTTCCCCAGGATGTTCAGTGTGCGGGTGCAGAACATGTGCAGGTATGAATTTCTTTCTCACTGAATGAGAGCAATTCTGGACATTAGATCCCAAAGATCACAGAATCTACATCAGCAGTTTCTCAAATTATGGTTTCTTACCAGCAACGGCTCAAGGCAATATGGAAAGGTTATCAGGAAAAAACAAGCATAATCACAAGATTTCATCTTGACAAGAATCCTTCTAAACTATCTTTATTAACCATAAAAACACTTTGTTTATATATATATATATATAAAAACCAAAAACAAACAAACAAACAAACAAACAAAAAAACCCTCAACACATTAAAAATAAACTGCTGACTTCAAAGCAGACTCTTAGGTTATGGAATTTACTTCCTTCTGCATTGGAGTGGAAGTGAGTGTTGCTACCACCTTAGAATAACTAAGCCGAACGTGACCTAAGAAGTAAGCAATAACAACAGGTGGAAGAATGTACTGCTAATGGGAATGAGGAAATTCAGCATATATGCTGTCTACCAAAACTAAGCTAATACCTAAAGGAAAGTTTTGCCTTTAGGAAAAAATTCCATAAGCCTGAAAAGAGGCAAGTAATTAGCCCAGACATGCTTCAGGTTGTGTTTTAGAGATGTAACTGCATATCAACATGGTCTTATTTTATAGGCAAAAAGGCAGAGGAGACCTGTCGCTTATGTTCTTTGCACCACAAAATCCCATCTATTAGAACTCCAAACCACCAGGAATTGGAGCAGGTGACAAAATAATGAGGGACATCATGATTCCTGGATAATATAGTAGATGATATAAACTTGCACTCATTGCAGTGGGTGGCAGTTTAATCCAAGAAAACTTCTTTTGCACCTTGGATGAATGAAATCCCAACCATCAACATTTAAAGAGCATAACAATAAAGTGCATTCTAATCATACCAAGTAACTTCCTTTTATGCACTAACGTAAGTAGAAAGAAAATAAAAATAGCAGGATGTGCTAGAGAAGACTCAACTTTAATTACAAGGTATGTAATACATAGGAATCCTAAATTACCATGTTATTACAAACTTCAACACAGCCTGCTGACTAGGTAGTCTTCACACTGCTGACTTCTCAACATACAAAGAAACAATAAAGCTCATTTCAAGAAAATAGCTTAAGGAAAAATTCTGGAAATTAATTATTTTATGTAAAACAGGAAATTGTACAGGTTTAAGGGCTTTAGTTATGGCCTAAGACACTCCTCTCAAATTACTTAGAGGGAGGTTCTGAGATGAGCATCTCCTCAATTCCAGTAGGTTTTAGAGCTGCTACATAACAAGGTGCCCTGAGTACATGACAATGAATGCATTACTAGCAGTTAAGATGGTTCAGGATGGCAGGAAGCAAATGAGAATGGGGAGACAGCTGTACTAGTGGTGGAAAAATTCTTGTAAAACCTTTTGAAGGCAAGAGAGTTGACTTTAAAGTAGATATCAATTACCCTTTGAGAGGAATGTATAGCACTGTTACAGATCTAATGAAAGTACCAACTACTTAGAAAAGAGAGAACAGACCAACAAACCCAATTATCTCTGCAGTAATAGGATGGAATTGATGTTGCTGTCATGAAGTTACAGTCCTTTCCACCTAGCAATGCAGGTTTTTTATCAGCACTAATGTCTGGACATTTGAAGAATATGATATCTTCTGATATCCATCTGGAATACGAGATGAAGGAAAGCTGCCATTGGATGTAAGATGATCACCTTGTCCTAGGGTATCCAGTAGCAGTCGTGGTCTTGGAAGGCAAATCATTAAGAACATTAAGCCCTGCTACTTGAAACAGTTTTATTCAGCCAGAAGCTATCATGATAACATTGGCAACATCTCGTCTGATCTTTCTCAGCAATCTGGAAATTGGAGGAATTTTTATCAACATGTAACACAGCCACGGGCCAGTGAATATAGAAACCTTTTGCCAAATCTTCTGGGACTGAAAAGAAAATTCAAGTCAGTAGAAACATGGGGAAAAAGACATGCTGCAGCCTAGTGTGAAGTGTGGCACAATCTCACACCTTTTCCATGAATCCTATCAGTTGCCTCCCCTTAAACGGGGGCTTTTCCCTGTGGACTTCAGGTTGAAGGCAAAAATAAGAGTTGAAGATCACAAAGAACGGCCCTCATAACTGCTATAGTAACTTCCCTACATAAGCCAGGCATATTGCTCAACATCTGCAGGACCACAAAAGGATCAAAAGGCAGAAACCCGTACGATCCCTTACAATTCATGAATTAAATTATTATGGTTTATGGATGCAAAAGCCAAACTGAAGCTCTTTTGCAGCATAATAAAGTTTTCAAAAGAACTTCCTGAAACTGAATTTACAGTCAAGGTAAAAGAATTCAGGAATGTTTTCTAACTAACGGCTTTTGATTTCCAATTTAAACCGCCATTTTTGCAACTAGTTACTTAAAAGTTTCATTCTAGTAAATTCCATATTATGCAGAATGTGGATGTTTGGAGCAACTAAAACACGCCACCACCCAGAAATAATGCTTGAGTGCTTCACCTGACTTTGGTCTGTCTAAAATTTTCTTTTTTCCATACACCAAAATGTCAATGTTTTTTTTAATTAGTTAAAAGTTCATCAAATGTAGAGGGTACTCTGCCCAGTGACACTGTACAGCACAAACGTACCTTGCTCTGAAAATGCGGAATTGACTCGTAAGGTGTTTCATTTACCAGTGCCCAGTGACCCAGAAACATTGGTTTGTTAACTGATGGGTATTGACAATTTTACAAATGCCCAGGGTGATGCAGTTTCATAACAGCCCCCGTTTACATGGCCTTACTCACTTGCAGCAGCACGCTTCACGCCAGTCCTTCACCTCTTCCTCTGCTCCCCTCAGTGAGCTGTAAATCACGTCATTAAACAAGTGCTTCCAAAGTACAGTGATCTGTCATGATCTAGCAAAGATTCCAGTTATAATGTGGCCACTTAATCTGTCAGAGCTTGTGGTGATGCATTCCAGAGTGAGGATGACCACATTTTGCTGCCCATAAGTACTCAATGACAGAAGTTAAATGATAATGAGAATTAATTCCTTAATCGTGTAGATATATGTGACCATTACAGGGATTATTCTGCAAAAAAGCCAGAGGGTTGTTCTCAAATTTACCTTACTCCTTCACCGTGAACCTACTTAATTTCTTTTAAAAATATCATTCCATCATTTTATGTGGTCGGATTAGACTAATATTTTATCACTGTAATCAATGCAGATTCTTTAAAAATAGTAATTTCTGGATTTATTTTCGTAACATTCTATGCAAGCTTGCAACTGACAAATGCTCCAAATACTTTTCACACACAAACTTGGTGGTGTGAGGGCATAATGTTGAAGCATTAGAGCTTCCCTGATTATCATCTCCTGCTACTCCATTAACCTGATTTTTGTTAAACCCATCCATGTGATTTAAAAAAAAAAGAAAAAAAAAAAAAGAAAATTAATAGCCAGAATAAGCATAAATTACATCTGTTCCATAGTACAATCTTAATGTATCGTGATAATGTAAAATGATGTTAGGTTACAATGTATCCAGTGACATTCCTTTTACTACTGTTATACTTTAAAACTGTGCTCTGAAGAGGAGATGTTCTGCTCTGAAACATGCAGAGCTCTTTTTTATCATTAACTCTCTTGAAGTACAAAATAATTCACTGTGTTTGGATTTATAAGCAATAACGGACACTCTTTGAAATATGGTGCAGAAAAAAATGTTTCTATTCAAATAACTTTTGGCATAATGCTTAATTCTGTTCTAGAAGCCACTACAAGGTGTAGAAAACTATCTGCCAAGCATAATAAGAAATCAGGATTTGGAGGCAATGGAAGAACTATTTAATGACATTAAATGAATTTGAATTTCAGAATTTCAGACCTATAAAATCTTACGCACCGTGGAATTAAATTGTAAGTACTGTATCATGGCTATAGACTAAGGGATCCAGCTAGGGTTAATCAATATAGAGTATTCCTTTCAAGTAATACTATAAAAATAAAAAATCTACTCAAAAATCTACTCAAAATTATTATAAAGTTATTTTGAATAATTACAGTTACTAAAAAACTAAAGCAAAAATAAGCATTACAGATTTTTTTATGCTACACTCATTAAAACAGTGTATTGCTGGAGAGTCAATTTCACCGTACAGAACATTTAAATGATAGTTTTAAAAAAGCATCTTCTAAAATTTAGAGGTGCACTAAACTGGTTCTGGAGAGACATTGAAAAATTAATTTTTTTCAGGCATTCCTCTGGCAAAAGATGAATGCATAATTTTTATGTCTGTTACTGAAAGTTCTCATTAAATTAATTTGGGCAAGGATACAATCCTTGCAAATTCAGGATTACACTTTACTTTGAACTCCCTGTAAATTCTTCATAAAGTCATTTAAACTTTGTTATTTTACTTTCATTTTCATTTTAAAGGGTGTTAATTCCCAGCCAATGGAATATTTCAATAGATCTGAATGGTACTTTCTAACAAGTATTTTACCCCCAGAATTTAATCTGTGATTGAAATTGTTTGTGACCAAGGTCAAATTTGGCAAATAATGTTTATTAAAGAAAAAAATAATCCAAGGAATAAAATACCTTTATTTTTGCTATTTTTAAGATCAAGCAATTCGTTTCCAAAAAGAAGATGTATAATAAGCCAGAAGAAAGTAAAACAAAAATAATTCAATAATTCATTTGAATGCGTATGAAATTCTGGGTTTTCTATAGGAATGAAAAATACAATTACTTTTAAGGTGCTCACAAGCAAAATTATTTTTATGTTCTTAATTCAGGTATGAAACTAAAAATTAACCATTTATACTATTCTAGTTGGGAGGCTTATTTACTGATTTGTACTACTTTTTAACTCACATATGGTTCCATAATTTAGTGCAGGACCTTTGGCAATTTATAATTTCAACTAATTATATTCTATCAGAGTCCATCAAACTTTAGGTTTTGTTTTAGATTTTTTGTAACTGTAATTATTAAGTCTTTGGTTTTTATTTTTCAGGTTTCAATTACAGTCTATGTTAGGGCTTTTCCAGATGAACTTTTTAATACCAGTTCACTCCTCCATGCAAAGGTCTATAGTTATTAATATTTTTATGTTTTACGTATTATTTCTATGTATCTTTATATTATATATAAATATTATTTATGTGTTATTATTAAATAGGCATGTTTATCTTTTTATAATTTTTTTCAATTACTACAAATAATCTAAGCACACAGCACATGGCTTTTACATTAATTCATCTGAGCAAACTTCAGGTGCACTCTTTGCATTTCTAAACCTATCAACATATTTTTAAAACTTTGATGCAAAGGTGCCACTCTGGCACAGATTTATCAAGGCTAATGCCAGCTGTACGAAATGAAGCACCTGCTCTAATGAAGTCATCTACATCTCCTCTGTGAGGAAATGGAAAAAGCAGGCATCTTTAGAGGAGCAGGTAGGTGATAACCAAAGATCAGCAGAATGATCCTCTGAACATGTCTTCCTCTCTCCATTGACCACAAAAGGTGCCTCGCTGATAAACTTTGACTAAGTGCTCCCTTCCGATGGCTAAAGACAGGTAAGGTGAATCCAAGCCTGAGCATCTGAATCAAATCCACTCAGGATGGCAGTGGATATTGGAAAGGTAACTGCAGAAGTTAAAATGCAACTTCAAAGCAGTTGGCATTCTGCCGAACCTTGTATGTTTCTGCTTTTCTCATTCTGCCCATCCACAAAAATCAATAGTTATAATACATTTTAAAACATTTTAATAAATATTTCCAAGGCTGCATGGTTTTTATTATACAGAATCAAAGACACTTCACCATTAGAACAGTTCAGCTACGTCGTAATTGCCATGGCCATAGATTTCTTTTCAACAAACAGGCCTTTGCCTTGTGTGAATCATTGGCATAGTGTACTTGAAATCTGCAACAAGCATCCACACATGCTGTTGATTTAGATAAAAGAAACCCCCTGGCACAGTTTGGATGACTGCTAAGCAATATGTACCTCACATGATGCCTTTTAATAGAAAGAGCACTCCACAGTACATATATACAGAGCAGGTATAAAATTAGAGACAGACTAGGGCTGAAACACTAGACTGTAATCAGAGTTCACACAACTTCAGACATCAAACCCCAACTTCAAGACCCCACAGTCTTCTCCAGTTCTCCATATATTTGCCCTGACAATTCATACTCAGTTATCAGAGAATCTGAGTGGTGACTGCAAGAATTTACAACATCAATACAGCTTCAGGTTTTGATATATGTTTTTGTGCATATCAGTGAACAGCAAATCTGAACAAATCTTTTTTTCTCTGATTTACTCAGTTCTTAATCTCTAATTTCTAGACAAATTATTTTTACTTTATTTTGGATTAACCGCAGCCAGGCAGTATTAGAAAACATATGAGAGCTTGTTCTGTGAGTCAGTAAAACTCCACAAATAACAGGTACAATGGAAGGAAACATAAAGACTTGCTGGAATTAGACAGACTAGCCTTTGGAATTTTTAAATCAGATATGTCATGTCTTCTACACAAATGCTTCTCTTGTAGTCTGAGTAGAAAATCTGGTGTCACGCCTGACAGATGAGAACCATGCTGAAACCCCAGACTGACTATTTTAATTGGGCTGGAGATGTGACAGTCAGAAGGCAGGTTACAATTCACCTTCTACCTGTATTAGTTGTAGTGTGACAAGTGATTAAAATCTGAGAGTTAAGAAGTGTTCATTTGTTTCAGAGTAAATGGCAAGAATTTTCTTTGTCGCCTACTAGCAAAGGACATACCCGACTTTCTCCAGTTCATTCCATCATGGGTCCTCTGTCCAGGAAGGGTGAACAGACAAAATAACTATTCAGAGGGAATTTAGAAAAAATGTTCATTAGCTATCACTGCCATGCCTGGGGCAGCTTGTAACTGAAGACTTAATAAAAGCAAAGTGGCCATAAGGAATGTTTTTGCATATGATGTATCAATCTAATTAACAAAGGGAGGAAGTTCTTATTTGTTACTTAAACCAATTCTGTAACATAAAAGTGAAATTAGAAAGAATACTGTTGTTAGGGGGCTTGTGCCATTTGAAAGCAGTTTTGAAAGTCAAGTTTTAGAGAAAAATCTGCCATTTATTTCTTCCAGATGCAACTGTTTGTTCCTTAGGCTGCTATTGTCAATTTTTCCTGCCTCTGCCTTTCAGCTACCCAGTCGGGGTCTCTCAAGTCCTGCAAATATGTCCCTTGGACTATTTCATTCCGTTTGTCAGGTTCTCCTAATACTTTCTGAAAAATATTCAATACACTATCTTCTTCAGTCCCCAAATAGTTGTCTTTCCACTATCATACTTCTGTGTTGTCCATCCTTAATCATCCATTCATGGAACTTACTTTGAGTTCATTTTGTTACTAATTCAAGGCTACATCCCATGTTTTGGCTACTACAAATCTGTAACTTAGATCCGTATCTGCTTTACTTCCACTTTGACGATTTCTGCCTCTTACCTATCCCCAACAGGTTCATTTGAATTGGCCCTCATTTACTCTGGATAGTTTGGGGTTTTGATCCTTTCTTTTAAGGACACTGGCTCTTACTGTGAAACCAATGTTTTATTTTTTTATCTCCCTGAGAAATTTGTATTTTACAGCACTTTTTTCTAGCCTTTTTCTTCACTTTTCTTATATAGATTTTTTTTCCCTTTTAGCACTCCTTTTTCTCACTCTGTTTTTGAATCTAGTCTTATTACAGTTCTTTCTTTTTCTTACTTCCTTCCCAATTAGCTCATAGCTAAAAACAAAAACAAAAACAAAAAAAAACCAAACAAACAAAAAAAAACCCACAAAAAACCCCAAAACAAACAAACAAGAAAACCCTAGAAAAATACCAAGATGTTCCAACTATACAGTTAACTAATCCTGATGCAGCATGTTGACTCACTGTGAGTAAATGATACAAAGACCAGTATATTCTTACTAAACTCTCAGTTCATATAGCTTCATTTACCACTTGGGGCTCTTACAGCTTTGGCTGCTCAGCTGGGTTTTCTTTAAGAACTTTTTCACTCTAAGCATGCAACAGCGTGTCGGGACAGAGGATTATATTCTCACATGAATCAAGGACTGCAAAAATATTTAGGAACTAATCATCTGATACACACCTGTGGATAGAAATTTCTCTCCCAGATGCACATGCTTGTCTCTTAGAATGCTTCTTTCTTAGTGAGCATATAAATAGATTTAAACTACATTAATTCTTTCAAAATATACTCTTTTTTTTTTTTCCTGTGCAGTGCAACATCTGACTTAGAGATTTTTTTGGCATACAAAGGATCATTAAAAATTCAACTATTCCTTGTAAATGTGGTTCACCTGTAGGTTTTCTTTTGTATAGGGTTATAATACTTATAATATGATTTTAGTCAAAGCGCTGATATAATACAGTAGGTTTTTTCTGCTTAGAATTCTAGGATTCCTGTTCCTTATTTTGGAGAAGATAAAAGGTAAAGCCACATTTGGACTCTCATTCTTTTCCTTTCAGCAATAGTTTCCATGCTAACAAGTCCAGTGAACTCTTTGTGCCCTTTCTGAAGATACAATCTGTTAAGTACTCATCGCTCTGTCAGAGTCAAGTAGCCCCCAAATTACCTGTTCTGTGTAATTTCCTCCTACCTTTTAAGCACTGACATATTGCAACTTTTTTAAAATTTAGAAGTGATTGTCTAGGGAAAAGCGTTATTCCTGGTGTTGTTTCAGCTACTTGCAAACAAAACCTTAGGAGGCTTCTCTATCACTGATGATAAGATAAACAATACGACCTTGGAAACATTTTTGTCAAAAGTCTTGGAGGTTAGTTCATGAATCCTTAAGATCCAAATGATTCTGATAAGCTTTTTCAACATTTATTGCTATTTCAGGTTGCTGTTACAAGTGGGACATCCTAGTTTGTTATTCTGTCTTTTTATCTCTCACATGAATAAATTACAGGGTTCTGCTTCTTATCACAGAAAACATTCCACTGATCATCTGGGGAACACAAAATATTTTTTTCAGTCTATAAATTATTCTTAAAGAAACTCTCAGAACTAGTGAGGCAGTGGGTTGGTTTTGTTTTGGGTTTCATGTGTGCCTTTTTTGACAGCATTTGTCTAAAATAATCACATGCGGTCTATCAAATTTTAGTTTTGTCATCAGAGGTATCACTCTTCCATAAAACATAATTTTAAGAACATATGCACACACACAATAAACCCTTTGCAGTGTCTTGGCCAATGAGTGTGAATGACAAATCTACCTGGCTGCTCTCCTATGGTGTTTTCTTACTGTTCATTGGCAGAGAAAGTGATTTCATGGTAGAAGGTCGGAAAATGACCTCTTGTAATGATGAAATTTGCATAAATAAATGCTGATTGCACAAAACGAATAATGTGCAGTGAGTATCATCACAATAAGTTGTCTCCTACTGACACAGAGTCTAAGTTAGAAGCGTACAATTATGCAAATCAAACTAATGCCAGTTTCTCATTACTGTCACGGTGGTGGAGACAAACACATATCCTCCATAGACAGCTTGATGCTGGGACACAAGCCAAAATGTTTGGTTTTGCTGACATAGTAACTGAGTCAACAAAAATAGGGTATAATAGTAATACATCAGAGGAATCCATATCAGGGCAGACCTGAAACTTAATGGACTGTGAATCTTTTGTCTGAAGAGAGGCCTTTCACTGGTATTGACCCATAGTATGTCTGCTTCCACTTTTGCCGATTTTATAGAAATAGATTACAGAAGCAATTGCTTTTTGGAGCTGAAATGTCTGCAAAACAGTCTATTAGCTTTCCTTATAACAGATGAGATGACATTTATAAATACTTAAATAATGTCATATATCCCACGTTTAAAAACTTCCCGGAATAATTCACAGACTGCTTGTGGTTGCTTGATCTAATGTTTATGTGAAGTCTCATTATGACACCACTGGGATTTTCAAACAATGCCACTTTTCTTTTGCCATCTTAAAAATATTCAGACAAAAGATATTTAAAGAAAAAAAAAATGCAGCAGCAATTACCATTAATATGAGGGACTGAATATAAAAAACATGTTGATAACTCCACTCAGTGTTGCTAACCCTTGGGAACACGTATGGCATTGGTTCTGTGAGTCACTGAAGAAAAATCTAATGCTCTATTCCTTCAATTTCTCACCCTTATTCAAATAATTACTGCTTGTTCGCCCTTATCTGCATATTTGCCTACACTATTGTACATTTCCATATACATGCTGGCATGCAATTCAGAAATATCAAGCTCAGACTGAGCGCACAGTTTGAAATTACACCACCTTTCTAGACCACCCAATATATGCACAGTTCCAGTCCAGGAATTTACCCCTCAGACGAAATTCCGCATTAAGAATCATTTCAGAAATATGACTTTCCTCAAAGGTGAATTGGAGGATCCCCCNAAAAAAAAAAGAAAGAGGAAAAAATCCCAACAACACACACAAAAAGCCCCAGACATTTTGAAAAGTAAATGTATCAACTAACATCTAATAAAATATGTTGTATTCTGTGAGAGCAGGCTTCACGACCTCTTCTCCTTGGAAGAGTCACTCCATACTACCTAGTAGGTATACAAATTTACCTTACAATTTCAGCTGCAGATAATCTCCTGGGACAGGGCAATTAACAGCACCTATAAGAACTGTTCGTTTAAACACTTCTGAAAGTACCTCTGGCATAACATTTCTATATTGCTGTTACCCCAACTGTTGTACTCTTAGTACAGTAATCTAAAGAAGGTTTAATACAGACAAAAGAATCTCTCTCACATTATTTCAGGGCTCCCATAGAGAGTTCCATCTGTTACATGAAGAAACATAATAGGCCACTCCTTTTATACATCTTGCAAAAGCATTACCTCTTCCAGTAAAGCACATTAGAAGTATCGATGGAGCATGAAGGTAGGCACACATCTGCATAGCTGCCTTTGGAGGCAAAGATGATTGTGTAAGACACCATTTTTTAAGAAATTAGTTAAGCCACAGAAGACTGGGGTAATTCCTCGTATATAAAGTTTGGTCCCTTCTAAGATGGTCAGCAAATCAGAAAAGTTACAGTGTCGCCCTTTAAAAATACTGTTGCTTTTCTTTGGGAATATATCAGCTTGAATTTGAGGATAGGTATTTAAGAAAAAATCTCATGAAAGGAGGACATCTCAGAAAAAATACAAAAAAATGTTTTCAACTCTTTTCACACACAATCCTTCTTTGAACTTGCTCAAAATGAAAACTGCACTGTATTATCCAAAAAACTAGTAAGTACATTGTTTTTCAGAGCGAAGCATTTTCAGCAAGAATATTCAGCATACATTTATTGCTCTATTACTGATGCCTTTTTTTATGGTTACAATTCCAGGAAAGCGCAACTATAAACTAAAAGAAAATATATAAACATCCTGTTTCCCAGCCTTTCTTCAGCTTTGAGTCCATAAACAATTTAATGGGGTTCATCACAGATTGAGAGGTAAAATATAAGGGGAGGGAAAGTCCAAGTTAAAAACTGGTGACAAATCTGTGAAAAACTGGAAACTTGGTTTGATGAGGGCCAATATTAACACAAGAATTTTATCACAGTAGGTGTGTATCTGTGTTACTTGTTAATAATTTTTCTGTTACCAGTTTCAAGAAACCGACAAAGAATCTCTAAGAGATTTCCTATACGTTTCATGGAGTAAGGTTAAGCAAGGAAAAGTAGTCCTGTGAAGGAGCCGAAATTAAAGAAAAACTTCATATACATCCTAATTCCAGAGAAAGCTTCAAAACTGGTCCTTTTTTTTTTTTTGACCCTGAAGACAACGAAAAGACTCTAGGAAAGCAGACTTCATGGGTTGCGCTTGCAGCCCCAGGCAGCTGCAATCCGTGGTGCACCCAGAAATATGTTCCTGGCAGCACCAGGTCTCACAGACCTGCTGCCTTTCTCTGCTGTCCAGATCAGAAAGTGGCCCCAGGGTATTTCTTATTCTGCTGGACAGCTTCATAACAGAGATTTTATTATGGCAATTTCCACGCAGAAAACTCAGAAGTTTTGATGTGTCCTCACAGAACCAGTAATTCTCTTCTTTATTTTCATGCTGTCAGTTTAAAACTGGCAAGTTTCACCCTGGCTTGTAATAAAGGTTATAACAGATCACGCATACTGTGATTTTCTCTTGTTAGGACATGGATGTATCAGCACTCCCTTTTACTGCCTCCTTCTCGTGGCAAACATCTTCTACTCTCACTTTTCAAATCTGCTTTCTTCAATTCAGTGATGTTGAATGGCCAAGATGATCTCAAAATAAAGATGTTCAGGTATGGATTGATTGGAAGGAAACTAAAAAGAAACTAAAAGGGAACTTGGGTTTACTTAACAGGAAAGTATCATTTGTGAGGATTCTGGTGAATGGCATATCCTTTCTATCCCCCAAAAATGCTTTCTGGTGTCTCAAGCATAATAGACATGTACAGCTAACTGACTTTTATCTTGCTTGTGTCATATTGATCTATCAGTGAATCCGTAATAAAAGGTAGCAGTCTGAAACAGTAAAAAGTAATAGCCATTGAGATTGATATCCACAGCTAAAATGTAGTTTCATCAGGACACTTAGTGCAAAGAACTGTAGATTCATGTCAGATGGGGCATAAGTACCCCCTTCAAAGCTCACTGTTACTAACACCCAGTGCATAGATGACTTGCCTTCAGAATGTATGTTTCTATATTGATTTTCGCAGTTTCAGAACAACAGGAAAAGCCAACTGAAAGTTTCTTTGCAGAACACTAAAAGTAAATTACCTTCTTCTTTTGATTCCATCTCTGTATTTTGCTTTATGGTTCACAGTACAAGTGCTTATTTTAAAAATTCATTTGTGACTCAGAAAGCAAGCACAGAGTTGGAGATGTTTGGGAGTGCAGAGCACGAAATGAGCCACAAAATGAAATGAAACAAAACAAAAATGCATTAGGATTTAGTGGTAAGTCATTACACAACGAAGTTTGTATTTTAAACACAGACACACAGTTGTTCTGGTAGCTTATAAGATTATAAATCTAGCAGCAACATGAAGAGGAAAATATGTTATGAAGATCCTCTTATTACAAACATGATAACATTAGCTTCTTATGGTCTATGCTCCCAGTATCTGACAAGCTCCTAAAACCTACTTTAAAAAGTCTCCCTGTGCATAATAAAACCATAATTTTAAGATTTTCCAGGGTTATAACCCAGGGCCTTGCTTAAGTGATATAAATACACACACTTCTCCTGCAGCATTATGCTTCTAGAGCCATACATCTATTTTGAACACCTAGTTTTTCTTCTCTCTCTAATAATGGAAACTATGACAAAGGAAGGGGCACAAGCAGTTACTACAAAATGCCTATGTGCGTCATAAGGTCCTGTCTGCCTCTACCTCTCCGCAATGAAGTCTCTGAAACTCCGTGTTGGACAGAGGTACTCAAGTAATGGGACTCAGGAATTAAACTGGAGCTGTCTGGTAAAACAACTGTTATTCAGTATTACTATTTCAGGATCCCTCAACAGGCAAATATAACCTAATTTGTTACAGTTGTTTTATGGTTTCAAGCATTCCTTCATTCTTGTGACACTTTATTTGTATTTAATTCTACTTATAGGGAAAAAAGAGGACCCAGGAAACTATAGGCCAGTCAGTCTCACCTCTGTGCCTGGCAAGATCATGGAGCAGATCCTCCTGGAATCTCTGCTGAGGCACATGGAAGATAAGGAGATGATTGGAGACAGTCAACATGGCTTCACCAAGGGCAAATCCTGCCTGACAAATCTAATGGCCTTTTACGATACTGAGACAAAGTTGGTGGACAAACGCAGAGCAACGGACGTCATCTACCTGGACTTAAGCAAAGCATTTGACACTGTCCTGCATGACATCCTAGTCTCCAAATTGGAAAGTCATGGGTTTGATGGATGGACCACTCGACGGATAAGGAACCGGCTGGATGACCGCGCTCAAAGGGTTGTGGTCAATGGCTCAATGTCCAAGTGGTGGCCGGTGACGAGTGGTGTCCCTCAAGGGTCAGTACCGGGACCAATACTATTTAACATCTTTGTTGGAGACATGGACAGTGGGATAGAGTGCACCATCAACAAGTTTGCCAATGACACCAAGCTCGGTGGTGTGGTCCACACGCTGGATGTGGGACAAGCTTGAGTGGANGCAGCCTTCCAGTACGTTAAGGGAGCCCACAGGAGAGCTGGAGAGGGACTCGTTGTCAGGAAGTCTAGTGATAGGACAAGGGGGAACAGTTTCATACTGGAAGAGGGGAGATTTAGGCTGGATATTAGGAAGAAATTCTTTCCTGTGAGGGTGGTGAGGCACTGGAACAGGTTGCCAAGAGAAGCTGTGGATGCCCCATCCCTGGAAGTGTTTAAGGCCAGGCTAGATGGGGCTTCAAGCTACCTGGTCTAGTGGGAAGTGTCCATGCCCGTGGCAGGGGGGTTGGAACTCAATGATCTTTAAGGTCCTTTCCAACTCTAACCATTCTGTGATTCAATGATTTTGTGGGCTTTTTTAAATAAAAAGATAAAACATACTGTGGATGTTATCAGCCAGCAGAGTAACATCTCATGCTGCGACAGCACTCCAGCCTCCCTTAAACACTTAGAAGAACAAGAATTACTCCAGGAGCTGAAACTCTATATATAAGCTTATTCTTCCTGTGCCTACTACCAGACACTTGATTTGTTGCAACAATGGAGCCGGTTATATTTTATAGCTAATAGACTGGCTGCCCTCCCTGAGAAAAAAGCTGGCTTTTCAAAAGATTAAATGTTTGAGGACAATTTCTCCTGGTAGTTCTTGAAGGATCATTCACTGTGGTTGGTCTGCCAGCAGTTTTTGCCTTGTGGACCTTAAAGAAGAAACTAAAAAAATCCAGAAGACTAAAAGTGCAATGTCTCTTGAAGCTACTGTGGAATAGCGTTCATGACAAATTGTGATTTAAGGTAAAATATGTGGAGTTTTCCCTCAGTTCCTGCTATCAATGCCGGAAGATTACATGTTAAGCTCCTTGAAGTCTTCGCAGGCTAATATTTTTACAACTCTACTTTTTCTGATGGCATAATCACCCTTCAGCATTCATAAACATTCAAACCCATTACCCTCACTTCTGCTCACCACAGAGATCTAAAAAGTGCCTTTAAAAGATGTTCATAGAAATTGAAACTCATAACCCTCTTGAATTGTAAAAAATAGTAATATATCCGGCTGAGACACTAGTAATGGCCCACCACAATCTTCCTCTGACACATCGCCTCCTGCTGGGAGCCTCTCACTCCTGGCTGCCTATTTCCCTTCTGTCTAGCTGTCCAGCTGACCCATGTATTAAGGTGTTAATGCCAGGGGTGGAGCCGGATGAAATGCCTGAGCTGATCTGATGCCCAGATGCTGCTGTAGATGCCCTGCTCTGCTGGTGCTCCTGCCTCACCACCCCCTCTGACACTGTTCCCTTTGCTCTCACTGCCTGCAGTGTTCACCCAACCATGCAGGGAGCCAAACCAGCTCAAAAAGTCAGGAGAAAACTAATCCAGTAAACTATCTAAATAGTTTTCTGTGATTGCAGTAAGCTGTCTCAGCTCACTAGGGGACTCAGAGAAGCTGGGACAAGGAAAGAGGTAAGGCCACAAGCCACTAGGGGAGACAGGAGCTGTCAGTGCCAGAGTTGTTACACTGACTCTGCCAACAGTTGTGTCTAATGACAGTTCACTGGGGAGTTTATTTCTTCTCTTTCAGGGTTGATAAAAGGTCCAAATAAAACCTATTAACTTTCCTTAGAACTTTTATTTCTCTGGAGTACTCCAGAATTCTCTGCCTTCTCTAATAGCATGTAATTGTTTGATATCCTGGAGACTTTTGCTGTCAGAGCAAACAACACCTGAGAGCAGGATGAAGAAGTACAAGCCCACACCAAAAGCCTCTTGCAGTCATTTTCGGGTTTATACCATCCAGTGAACTCTATACTGAGGAGGACAATGCCCTCATATTAACCATTTAAACAAAAATTTCACATAGTTTGTGCCCAACTAAATTCATATGATCAATAAAAAAATAATACAGCTATTAGCAGGAAAACAGCCCCTACCCAGTGATCTTTCAGCCTTCACACCCCTGCAAGATTTATGGAATACCTTCCAGACCTAATCCAGGAACTCAATAACTAATGCACACTAAAAGTCATGGACTCAATAAAGACATTAGTTTTATGGTTCATTACAGTCTTCTTACTGTACATCCTACTGATCTTTCTCCACTCACTGGTGCTAAATTGCAGTTTCTGTCTCCACTCCACAGGAATTTTCTCCAGCTAACACTCATCCATACAAAAACCCCTTTCTTTCAAGTTGTCAAATCAATTAACATAATTAAGTTACACTAAAAACAATTGTTTCTGTCATTAGCTGGAAGTTTACTACTTCTACAATGATACTTCCACAGCTACTTTAACTTAGCCAAGATGAATGCTGCACTGAAAGGAGTTTTTTCATATTTTTCCTCCTTCTCCTCTGCAATATCTCCTCTTTCCACTTACACTACAAAATTTAATTGCTTTGGATAAAAGCTACATGAAGAGACGAGGTGATTCACTGTAGCCCCGTCTGGTTTGTGAAAGACACATGGAAAGCAGAGGGCTGGCCAGGCCAGCTAGAGAGCACCCTGAGCCCAGGAAAGGAAATTAAGTTTAAAGCAAGAGAATCGGTGAGCACCATGGCACTGCTTTGCTCCCCCTGCACAGCAGCAGCTTTGCACACTGAGGACATCCGCAACTCACACTGCCCTCCTCGGCTGCTTTCCCCACTGCACTGACTCAGAAATAAATTATACAAGTACCCACTTAGAAGGACTGTTGGACAGGCTTCCATACTTTGATCAATGGCTTAAAGTCTTAAAGAGAGACTTTCATAAATTTCAGTTAAAGTTTATTTTTTATATCGACTCAATTTTAATTTCAGGCTGCTCTATATCCAAGTCTCTCTCTCTATAGTGCACCTCAGTCAAAAAATGTCCTAATTTTGACATTAACTCTCTAGTATATTTGCCATCAAGCCAGGCTGGCCAGGATCTTTCAACTTAAAACTTGGAATCCTTTTTTAACAGCTGTATCATGAGATGATCTTGTATAGTTTTTAAATACCCTCACTCCCCCTAAGGTAACACATGCTAAACCTATTTGAAACTTACACTCAAACTGCAAAAATGGGGTCAGGAGGGAAAGGGGGAAGGGAGTACAATTTTGGGATAAGAATTTCACTTGTGCAAGGAAAGAAGAAAATTTAAATTACATTTTTAATTTAAAGGTGATTGGCTGAAAGTATCACTTCTGAAAGCATAGCCCTAAAGGTGATGAAACCATGGCCAAAGCATATCAGTTCATAATATATTAGCAACATCTGTATTTAATCGCATAGGCAGGAATACTACCTGATCTGTGTCATTCAGATAAAGCTTGTAAAGGTCAAAACGTATTCTGCAAAACGTGCTGGAAAACATCTAGTATAGACTGAAAGATCAAAAGTGGCACAGATATGATTTTCATTGCTTCTCTTACCATGTCTAAAAAAAAATATGTCTCTGTTAAAAGAAAATATCTGACTGATACATATACAGTTTCACTGTGGTTGCAGAACAACTCAGGAAATTGTTGGTGTTTCCTACCCCTAATTCTGTGAATAATTACACAAATATTTAATATTTAGCATTTCATTTATGACAGAGGTACCACTGACTTGAGAGTTCAGCATATAAACAGAGTTAAGAACAATCTTTTCAGGTCTAAAAGATTGCTTAATTTTGATACACCTAAACCTTCTGAAGTGGCAAGGTATGCTCAAAAGCAAGCTATTATAAATCCATCATTTTGGTGATAAAATATTGTTAATGTATTTCCCTTTCCCTCCCAGCATTATTCTCCTCTAGGGAGGAAGTATTTTGCATGTTCAAGAGGGACAGAGCATTTTAATCTCCGTTCAGTACTTTCCCAGCCATCACATGCAAGTATACCTACAGCATTTTCAAATGGATATTCACAACAGTTCCTTGAGCTTGGAAGTTAGGGAAGTACAGGACCTAACACCAGTTAGAAATTATTCACAATATATTCGACATATTATTACTATGAGAATTAGCATCAACAGAGCTTCAAGGCTAGAGTTGGTGCCTCTCCAATTAAATATACTTCTTCACTGCTCTAAAAGTCTCAAGAAGTATCCAAGGCTATTTATCAACAACTACACCCACACGCTATCAGCATATTGCTGGGACCACTGACCTGACTGCAGCGCTGAGAAGCGCAACATCAGGATGACCTTTTGTAAGATAATATATTACACCCTTCATCATCATCCTCGCTGCTGGGGTTTCTCTCAGATGATGCATCAAGGTAATAAGACGATGTCTCCACAAAGCCGTGTTTTCAAGCATGTTAGTTAAATTATTTAAAATAAAAAGCTAATTTAAAATGTAGGAGAAAGAAACAGACTAAGAACAACAACACTCCTCAAAGAACCGAAACTGCATATTTGTATGATGTGTAGTTCATTATTATTAATTTCTTTGCGGGCTGAGCACTCTAAAGAGGTGGTGCTACAATCAGGGCAATTTGACCTATTATTAGTGAAAGAAAGTTTACGTGATATACAAAATCCAAACTGGGAGCTTAAGATGGGGGGTGGCAGGAAACGGGGACAGGCAGCGAGAAATAGGGAAAAATGAAAGAGGAAAAAATAATACACAGAAATTCTTTATTTTTTTCTTCAAAATAAAAGTGATTTGGTCGCATAGCTATAATTTTTCTCTCTTGAACTGCCCTGGTAGCCAAAGTCTAGAATAATAGAACAAATTAGAAGAGAAAGATATCGGCTGTGTACTGCTTACCCCTTCCTCAGTCTTTTCACTCCTCTCTCTGTACCAGCTTTCATGTAGTCATCTGAATTCTCCTTCCTGACCCATGTGATCATGCTTCCATCTCAGCTTTCATTAAATTTACTTCTTGTTGCTATTCGCATGGTCCATTACTTTCTGCCTGGTTCCTAGGAAGTAATGATGAGGCAGTAGGGAAAAAGAAAATAAGCAATCAAAATTAAAACTGCAGACACATGACGAGCATCAAAAAGATCTCTCTTCTTCCTCTTGCTCTGCTAACAACTTTCTGTTACTTTCTCCTGTTCTAATTCCACTGGATGATCAAGAAGACACACATCTAGCTAGTACTCATGCCACTGTAGCCCTGGAAAATTCTGCCTCCATTCATTTCAGTCCTTCATGGAATTCATATTCATTTCACCTATCTCCCTACAGAGTTTCCCAACCATCATGTTGTGATGAAGGGAAGAATTGGAGAGAGGAAAGGACAGAACAATCTCTCCCTCTTCTACAGTTGTTTCAGATGCAAACTGAGGAATTAAAGTCTACTTATGCCAGAGTAAGGTCACAGAACAGAGTATGGCCTTCTTGTTTTTATAATATTAATTTAATAGTCTCCACTCCTGACAGTCTATGTTCCAAAACTTATATATCTTTAACAACTGTCACATAGAACTGTCCACTGCCATGGAGCAATGACTGAAACCAAGAGCATCCCCTCTTCCTGGCAAGGTTCAAATCCCTACGTCACAGAGCTATGACATCCTAGGCTCCCTTCTATTCATACAGTCTTTTAATCCTTTTTGTTTTTCTTCGTTCTGTAGCAGCTTTAGTACATATCTGTCCCTAAAACAGTATACAGTCTAAAAGCCAGGTCAAGTTCCTGGCATGTAAAAAGTTTTGGATATGAACTCAGGTACACATCCTGCAAAAACGCATTAAGCAATGGCATTATTTAAAAGAGAGTAAGTGACCATTCCGTTTTAAAAAGGAAAGCACACCTTATATGTGCATAGGCACATATATCTCAAAGTCAGCATTACAAGCTTTGAAAACTATGCAAAAAGAAGTGTTTGATAAATATTCGCCATCAATCAATTCCCTTGCTGGTTACTTTTCATGGCTTCTTCTTCCCTGTGCAGCCTATTAGGACCTGTCTGACTCTGCAGTCACACAGAATTTGTGTACTTACTTGGAAGATTCTGCCTAAGGGGATCTAAATGGCTTTTTGCATTTCAACTTGAATGTTTTGCTCTTTCCTCTCCAGTGGTATGCCTATCCCTAATTCTTTTGTGATTTTTACTGATATTTAACAATCTGTACTTCTGGATAGCACTATATCAGATGAGAGATGCTGAAATCCTTGTCTCAACGAGATCATTGCAAATTGTAGCTAGGAAACTTGAAAACCAATAGCTTAAAAAAGATGTCCAAAGGATAAACAAAGATTGTAAGGATAATAAAGTGTATTTTTGAGCTGCAGATTTCAGCTCTGCAACTTACACTATAGTACAAACTCAGTTACTTGAACACAGTTCTTAATTGATACCAGTACAGGAAAGATCAGGATAGGACCTTATAAAATTCTTTTGGGGTGCTACTTTTAGGATCTGAAAGTTTTTCAGGACTTTGCCTCAATAACATTCATTCTAAACAGAAGATCTTAGCTGTGCTTCAGAAATATGAAATTACTTGTACTCACTTGTATGTGTATTTTTCAAAACAGCCTGACAGCTGCAGGTGAATGCTTATCTATTTGACACACTGCATGTAAAGTTGGTCAGCTAAATATGTGAACCATGAAACACTGATGCCTGTTAAAAGAAGCATGTGCTTCAAATTAATCAGCTGAAATCCCAAATATTCTACTTTATTGGATTAACACTTTATAAATAACAGCCACTATTTCTAGTCAATTCTTCCATGCAACTAGAAAAAGTCATTAGCCATGTTTTGGCAGGGTTCTTTGTCTAATTTCTACAGCTAAGGTGGCAAAAAGGTTATTACAAGTAATAGCAAATTTAAACTTTTATTAGCAGTAAACTGCAGAAGCTAATGGTGATGCCAACGCTAGATAAAATCATTGTCACAGTTAATTTTGAACTCTTTATTTCAAGCTTAATAATAGGAAACTCAATGGAGAGGATATTACACGGCCCATATCACTCATGAGTGCCGCAGGCCTGAGTAACTTGTTATTTTGCTCATGAGTGAAATAAAATGCAGATTATACTGCCTGCTATCAGGGGCACTGCTTTAATTGAGGGTGCATGCATGGTGATGAAGGAGTACCAAGTAGGTTTCATTTTCGCAAATGTTAGAGGAATGATCTTTGTGGTTCTAACTGTGACTTGTCAAATCACCTCTCCATTATTGCTGAATTTTTAAACTTCTTTCTGTTCCTTCTTACACCTTGAAAAGTGACTGGGTACATTTTTCCCTTTAGTCAAGGATTATATGAAACTGCTTCCATAACATCCTAGTGCCTATACCCTCTGCCATTCATTTGCTTCAGAAGAAAACAACGGAATATCTGAATCTTAGTCAGACTTAATCACATACACCAGCCAACACAAACTAGTTCTACACCCTGAGACATATTCCCAAGCAGAAATAAATAATACAAGATACACTCCTTCTTACCTTACATTTACTAAGAAAAGAAGTGTTTCCAAGAAGTGGCAGCACATGGAAATTTCTACTCTTTGTCTAAAGTAGATTGTTTTTTCTATTCATCCAGTTATTGTTCTAATGCAATGGATACCACAAAGCATCTAGAAATGTCTCCCTGTCAATTGGATGCACTCATAGACAATCTTTTTCATACTTTTCCCTATCTCAATTTGGGAAAGCTATCTTCATGATTACCCAAAAATTAACTTTTTTTTCGCTTTTACATCCTGCACGACTAGCTAGGCAGGTCTGATTTCTAAACAGATTGTATTTTTCTAATGATGGCTAAATCTTGCAGTATTTTTTTTCTTCTGCCAGGACTACCTGTGAAATGCAATCCAGTAACTCACCTAACACTGAAATCAACAGAAGAACTTTTACTGATGCTAGCAGTCCTTAGGGGAGGCCTTTAAATACAAAGGGCTGTACATTTCTGATTTATTTATGAATATGTAACAGAAGAAAATGTCCTACACCTTTTAATCAACCATAGTCAGGACTATCACTATTGCACTTCTAGGCAATTGCTCATGGCATTCTTGCAAGGATACTGAAGAATTATTTATCAGCATTCATTATCAAGCTCTATACCCAGCACAGAATTGCCAAGAAGTAAAAGCAGCATTAGGTGGCTGAAAGTGTTTGACAAATTGAAATACTGACAACAGAGAACTGTAAGCACAATGCACTACCTTGTAAAGATGCCCAAACTAGCTTCTTTATAAGTAGTACAGCTACATTACTGTGATGTTCCACTGAAGCTAATTTAGTCAACTGAAAAGGAGACAACAGCTGCTATCATAACATTGCATTCCTCATTGTAGGCATATTTTGAGGGACAACTTCTAATCTGCTGAGAATGAGAAATGAGGTGCTGAGCTAATGATTTTTTATTTTTTTATTTTCAGTTTCAGAGTTTTTACTCAAACTATTCCACTAGTGCAACTGAAAGAAGAATTTAGTAATCAAATCCCACGCTTTTAGAAAAGTACACAATAGCATTACAGTAATAGCCACGTCCTAAACCTCTGAAAGCCTATGTTAAGTCACCAAGAAATTACGTGCAATCAATCCTTGATAGCTAAATTATTCCTAAAATTACAATTCAGGTTTCTCCTAAATTAACTACTGTATGAGCATTTTTACTGAGGAGACGATTTAAAGCTCTGTACTAAAGAGATGGCTACAGATTTACTACAGCTGAGCACATGTGCATTGATGCACGCCTACATCATCTTTCTAAATAAAATCTTAACATTTTTAACCAGTATGAAGGACCACCTATTGTAGCCATGTCACCATGACTCTGGCAAATGATACACATGGTATGGGTATATACTCATAACTCCGTCTTTTCTAAAGAACACTCCTTCTCTCCCCATGATGTGTAGGAGACAAGACAAAGAAGATGGCTCCTTTTTGAAATGCCTTTCTTCTAAAAGGAGACAAGATATTGACATACTTGAAATCAAAATTTCTCCCTCCTCAAAAAGGGACAGAACAGAGTTTAAGAGGTTACCATAGTTTCATCTTTTTAAATTAAAAAGAGAGAATTTAGTGAAGTAAAAAATTTTCATCCATTGTTAAGAGTTCATTTTACTTTTTGTTGGTGACATTTGTGGATACAGGGGCTTCGTGCTTTCAGTACTTCATTTCTCTTGGGACCTACTGAAGACTTCAAAACATAAAAGAAACCTATTGTTCAGTAAGCCACTGTACAACATAAAACCGTATTGTAGTATAAGTTTCTTTGACAGGTTGACCTCATGAAGAGATCTTAGTTATTTCTTTTTATTTTCTTTACTGTGGCTTTCATGAATTAGGCTAGGATATTGATTTTGTGGCAACACTGAAATCATAATAGCTTTTAATCTCAAAGATGACTGTTTGTCTTATATTACATGTCTGTTTCTGAGCAGTTACATGAGAATTTAAGCATAACTACCCTTAAACTCTACATCTGCTTCCCACTTTGAGGTCTAACAAAGCCTTTAAATCTACTTTTTTTTTTTCTTTTTTTTTTTTTCATAAACTCATCTAAACACGTGCTCAAGTAGAGGACTGCAGATCATTTCCTCTTAGTCCTGACTTGATTTAAAGCACTTGCCATATGCATCTACTCAGCACAGAACACACTGTCCTCTAACTTGTGTTTATTAGATGCTCGTGCTTAGAATTCCTTCATTATTTTTTTTATTTCTGTTTTGGATATCCTAACCCAGACTAGCTTGGATGTTTCAGATAAAAAAGGGGAGAACTGGATATTATGCAATGAGAAGTTGCAACCACAGAAAAAACCTTGTCGTATAACCTAGGTTCGAAGACCAGTGAACCACTCCCCAGTTGTTCTACTGAAACATTCAGAGTTTTGGCCATCAAAATACACACAAAGTGCTTAACTGAATTTTTCAACCATCTTTGATCTACAGGCTACGTGGAAGGTGGATGAGAGGAGAGAACACAAAACAAAGAAAATACCCAAGGCAGTATTTAGAAATATCATGAGGAAAAATTATGTAGGCAGTATTCAGACCCATTAAAAGCAAAAGCAGAAATAATTCTATTCCAGAGTTCCTCAAAGTCATTTATGATATAATTTATAAACTTGAAAATCATAAATTGAATTCAGAGAATAATTTGAGCTAAAAATGAAAATGCTGTATGGCCTTCAACAAGCATTCCCTCTTCTTCCTCAGAAATATTTTTGTCTTTTGAAGAATTTTATAATCACTATGCAGCCCAAATTTTTAAAATGCTAGAGGCTGTGTTTCTTACAGGGACCATATGCTAAGCGGAAAAAAATTCAAAAGATATCTCAGAGAAGAAAAAGAAACCAGAAAAACCAACCAACCAAACAAGCAAACAAACAGCCTGGTTCACTGGTAAAAGCATTGACATTCTTTTTCTGACATAGTTATTTGTTTTCACAAAGTTACTGAATTCTGGTTTTCTGTACAAATAAGTCAAAAGTGCAAACTAATAAGAAAAAAAAAAAAAAATCCAGAAACTGACTTTATAGGTACCCATAAATCAGTGGAATGGTTAGCAACAATAAAAACACTCAGAAAGGTCTGAAAGTCAGGAGTAAAAGCAGAAAGACATAAAAAGGATGCCAGTTTCACTGATGTCAACAATTGTCTTCAAATGTAAATAAAATCCACATAAATACATGTATTATTTTGCTTTATAGTATCCGTAAGCAAGAAATTAAGGCAGATATAATGCTCAAAGTTGTAGTTGACTTTGGAATGGGAGTATTGAAATATTATTCTTCCATTTTTCTGTTCAGAAGAACACAAAAAAGCATGATAATTAAAACATTAGAATTACTTATATTAAAAGTTCATTTGTTGAAGGTGTCTGACCTACCTTTCAATTGTAAATACATATTATTCCTGGTAGACACTTATTAAATATTTTAACCTAGTATAGGACAGAAAAAGACAGAGAGCTCCTTTCCTCTACTTTTATAGGAATACTACAAAACAAATTTCATAGGCCACTACTTCAATCATTGCCTAATTTACTGACTACAGTGAATATTTTATACCATTAAAAACAGGGGAATATGTTTAAAGGTTTAGATCTATATTTCAGTCAAGTTCAATGTGTATTATAATAACTTTTTTTGCCTGAGGTACTTCCACTGCATTGGAAAATAAAGTTTATTTTTATTTTTCACTATAGTTCTTCTGTATCTTTTTTGCATTAATATTGAACATATCTGTCCCAGTTTTCTCTCTACTATTCTGTACTTGCCAGTTTCAGACTAATACCTAGTATTTGGGGACCGCTAGAGGGTTATATGAGCATTCTACTGAATTTTAAGTCAAGTTAGTCATATGAATCTTAATTATCGTGTGTAGGAAACTGATACCTTCTTATGAAATCCCTTGTGCTAGAAACAAAAAGGAGAAGTCAAAAGAGAATTTTAGCAGTTTCAGTTCACAGTTCATGCAAGCTATTCAGTTTTTGACAGCAAGTACTTTACTATTTACTGTCTTATGTTAGTTAATCTGCTTTGAGTAAAATAAATACTTTAAAAAAACAACCAAACAACAACCAAAAGGTGAGAAAAAGACTCATTATAATGTCCATTTTTCAGTTGAGAAACTGGGGCAGAGAGTTTGAGGGATCTCAGTAGCAATGCAAACACACAGAAACAGAGATGAAACATAAATCCTTGTGTATTGATTTATTTAATATTTATCCTCACGTCTAAATTTGGTACGGCTTTATACACATGACCAAAACATCCTTGAACCACCAGGAACATGATCTAACTTTGTAATGAAACACGGGGTTTGGCTTCATTTCTAATTTCAATAAACAATTAAGTGGCAACTAGTTAAAACAGGAAATGCGCAGATTTTGGGAACTCTTGGCACATATACACTTTATAGCTTTCTGTGTTACTGAAATACCAAGGTTTCCTATGTTGTCCTCACAAGCAGTCTTTTGCAGTACATTAATTTGTTGCAGTAATGCCCAGGATTAGACATCTAAGTTGTTTATAGTCAATTATAATACCCTCTGCATTACAAAAGGTCATGATTTTGTTCTCTGCTGACCAAACAGTTCGATGGGTTTTTAAGATGCTGTGCCTTCACAGCACTAGGCACTGCCGAATTCCAGACTCTTTTAGTCATAAAACTATTTTCTTATTCAATCATCAGCCCCCAGGTAACATTTGTGGATTGGAATCCTGAGTCAAAAGCTGATGGCTGTTATCCAGTCTGGTCATTACCACGTCCTTTGTCAAGAGCCAAGAAATCACTGATTCATGCTCTGATTTGCAGGCAGGATTGGTCCTACTCAGACATCAATGATGTCCAATTCTGTGGCAGTTTCAATCACAGGCATCCATCTAATATCCAGCGAAAAACACCCAGTTCTGCCACTAACACAGTCCTTAAGTGCTGCTCTCCGCAAGGTGTCCAGACCTGGATTCATCTTCAAGTGACTCTCATCTGTGCTCAAATACAGCAGCTGACCTCTTGGCAGTGAAATATCAGGAAGTCAGCATAAACGATACTCAGACTCTCACTTAGTGAAAACTCAAATCATTTATCATGATGGAGAAGTCCCTGTGCATTGCTGTGAGTTCCAAATGATACAGGGTCAAGAGCCACCTCCTCTGTGCCCATTTCGAAGGTTGCCTTCAATTACCTTCAAGGCATAACTCTGCTCCTCCTTGGATCTGAGCTAGATGCCATTTAAATATATGATGTCTCCTTTCCAAGAATAGTTTGCTGTCTGTAAATTTCTGAGGATAACAGTCCCCTTTCATTTAAATTCCTCTTTTTTTTTTTTTTTTACAGTTCTGCCTTTTTGGAGTTGTTCACTGCAAGTATGTAAAATATTTGAAAAGCAACATTTAATAGCTACATATCAGTTATGATTCTCCCTTACCACAGGCTGTCAAAGCTAATTTACACCATCAGTTCTGAATCCTTTGCCTTCTAATTGCATGCTGAGGTCCACAGCGAGTCTGGAACCACACTCTCTTAGGGTCCTGACAAACTATGTACTTTCAGGTTAGCAGTTCCTGCTAGAGTCCTCTTTGCCCTCTGTTCCTACATATCTAAGCTAGAAGGCTTTCTACCTGGACATTTTGGTGGGACAAAAGACAGTTGATCAAGAATCAATTAAAGTTTCTGAGCCAAAATTAACATCTGTTATTTATTCCAGTACAAGGAACCAATACAGGCCATTGAGTATATATGTAGTGCATCAATGCTGAGAAGCACCAATAACCACACAACTTCTACGTTGGTGCAGATCAAGAAACGGGGAGCAGGTGCTCTCTCCTTAGCCCAGCCCTCCCATACTGCTCCTTGCCCGGGACTGCACTGGACAGACACACGACCGCATGCACTCAGAGAAAACTTATCTCTCCAGCTGAATGCTAATTTAAATCAGTATTCAGATAACAACATGTGCTGATGTCCAGCTTTCAGATGACAAAAATGCAGGTGTTTTTTAGGAAAGTGAAATCCTAACAAAAATTTTCCTAAGAGGAGAGGCTGGAAAGTGTAATAGCTACCAATGCTGTTCCTTGTATACTCAGAAGATGAGTTACATTTTTTTCCTCTCTAGAATGAGAAAAACAGGTTAGAATTTTTCAAAATCCTCTGCTAGAGAATCTTCAAGGTAAACAGCAATCACTTTTAATGATCTCTTATAATCTCCCAAACGGGAAAGATTAAAAATTGCTCAAGTGTACTTCTACCCATTTTATTCTAATGTCAACTGCTCATGAATAATATCACATAACCAATAATAGCCAAACCATCTGTAAAATGGTCTGATAAATCATTGGAAGGATTTCTATACTTATTCATAAAAGAATAATTTTCCATTTTAAAGGTCCTCTAAATCTGATGAAAAGTGATAACAGTCAGAAAATACTGGTATACATATAGAAATATGTAACTATATAAAACCATTAATCATTAATTGAATACAGTAACACAGTTTATTCATATATAATTGAATGTATCCTCAAAGATCTGAGAGCTTTCATAAATTATTTATATAGTAGCTGTTCAATAGATAAGACAAATTGATAAAGAGCTTAAGAAAATGGGAATAACTGGAGCCAAGCGCAGATAGCAAAAGGGTAAAGATAGTCAAGAGAATGATCGCTGACAACATCTTCAGCAGACAATAGTTAAAGTCACCTTTCTAAAAAAGGTGGTGTGGGCAGTATTAACTGCCAGATAAACACCCTGGAAATGAGCAAGCATAGCTCTAGAAAAAGACCATTCAAAGAAAGTAATTAAATCAAACAGTTTCAAAAGGCTAATTTTTCATCTGTTGAGTTTAGCAATGGTATGTAACATTAAAAATTCCTTTAGAGAACGAAGCATTTGGCAGACTTTTAAACATCATCTTGTTCTCCCATTTCATTTTCATTTTAACTAAGCTAAACTTGAAAGTGAACTTTAGTCCTTCCTCCCATCCTTTCCCCCTCCCAAAAAATTATCAGTTATAGTAAGGAAAAGCAACTCATACCCCTGCAGACTTTTTATCTGGTAGGACAGGCTCAGAAGGACTAATGGCAGTGAAATTTTATTAGGAAATGTCAATCTCAACAAGATACAAACGGTGACAAGTGGTGATTTAAACTTCAATGCCATGTCAATACCTACAGAAGAGCTTGTATTAGCACATCATCCTGATGATGTTACGCTAGTCACATATCCTTAAAAAGACTGAAGAATATACTTCAGCAACATGAAATGTTTGGTTTACGTGTGGGGAGGGGAGGGTTTGCTGCCTTAAACTGGGAGCTAGAGGAGGAACTGACTCTGAACTGCCCAGCTTAACTAGACAGACTGCATCCAAAAAAAGTGGGAATGCTAGTTTAGCAATAGTAACTCATGCAAAAGGGATACACATCCAGTCTCCAGTGAATACAAAGTGCATGTGCAAATACAGGTAGCAACACTGAAGGGAAAAGCAAAATCAGACCCATTTGAGCTATTACTCTGCATATTTAGACAACGGGAGTTAATAAAAAATTGTCACTGTACAAAAAAATGTGCATATGCAATATCCCAGAGAAAGATACTCCTGAATAATGTCAAAGACCTTTCTCTGCTTAAATGAAAGCATTATTATATTGTTTTAAGCAATGCCATTGAGGTTACTTCTTGGTTCTTCAAATTGATGTTGGGATAGGTAAGGAGCAAAAGGCAGTTTTAAGATTATGGATTGAGCCACAGAATACCCAGTAGACCTTTGGGGTCCTCACAGGACAGAAATACTACGGATATATTAGGAAGGGAGCCTGAGTAAGACTGAGTCAGTCCTTCTGACTCCAAAAGCTGAAACCCAAAGTGCATTGACAAATAAGTATTTCTACTTCTTTTCCCAGGTACCACTTTGTAATGACCAAGGTGTATCACAAAATCCCGTGCAGTCATTCTGCTTTGTAGGAGACCAGCAGAGACAAGCACAAATAAATTGAGTCCACTTTTCAGTAGTGCTGTCCCCAAAACACAGCAGAAACCAGGGGTGCTCCTGAACCAGCCTTCTATGCAACAACAGAATACCATAAATTTAGTTTCACAGAAAAGTAAATTTTGGCACAAAGGAAAACCCTTTGAATAAAATACTAAGTATAATAAAGGCAAGAGAGTTCTCTGGGCATATATATATATATATGACAAAATTCAGTCAGCTCAACCATGAAATATATAAAGAAAATAATAAACAAACAAAAATCCTATCCTTTTTTCATAAGGCAGAAAAAGCTATATGCTAACACAACAATATAGATGAAATCTAACTGGTAAACACACATTTTGAAGCATTCATTCCCAGCCTCTCTAGGTTGACTTACTCTCAATAAGGAGTTCCCCAACACTACACTCAATATTATATAAAATGCTGTCTCTTGCTGTGCTTTTTCACAGCAGGTATCATCGTATAGTTCACCCAATAGGTTTTTCATAAATTCAAATGAAACCTTGCTACCTCCTCCCAACAGTTCTGTAAACACTTAAAATATTTGTTGATAAGACATTTTGCCTAATGTTAACTGGTCTTGTAGTTTTGCCTTCCTGAATATGTGTCATATAGTGCAGGCACTATCAGAAGAATTAAAAGTCATCTGGTAAGCAGCCTTTGAGCCCCAGGATTTTGATTCCAAAATATGGGCCTTAATGTAAGCTTTAATTCTGCAAGCAGATGTAATAGCAAATCCTTCATTCTCTGCATTTAAAATCTCTCCCAGCTGACAGCAGTACCTTATGCCCCCTTTTCAGTCAATTTATGTCACTTTGTTACTTTTCCTTACATCTTCTTTCACACACAGACAGAACATAGTCATGAGGTTTGTCTTTCTGGTTCATGTCATTAGTCTTTTTTGAAGCAGTATTCACCACTCTGTCATGAATGGACCTCAGAAAACACAACAGTTGATCTTGAAAGAAAAGGTATTCTAAATTGTGCAAACAAGTACCTCACAAATATGATCTCATGACTATCGAAGAGTAGAAAGTAAACTGATTGAAAGATATCTCCAAGAAAAAATCAGTTTTTATGTAGGTCCTAGGCTTATTTAAGAGCAATTTTTGAATCAGGATGTTGAACAATATACTAGAGAGTCTTATGGTCTGTGCGTTTTGTGATGATCACAGTATTTGCATCAAAGTAGATAGAGCCTTATGAAATCTGGAGGGTTTTTTTGTGTCTGGAGAAGCTCTGAATGAAATACCAAAAACCTACAGCCTCAAGAATCAGCTCATAAAACACAATAAACCTGGGATTCACGGCATTGTAGGACTGAACTGGAGGCCTCAAATGGTTTTTTTCTCTTAAAGGATTCTTAATACATCATGAATGTAGACTTGAAACAGAAATACATTCTATTTGTTCATTTTCTTTGAAATGCTTTAATCTAAATGAGATAAAATCACTACTTCAGAAATCGCGAAGTATAAAATGTACTCTTGACAGAGTTTGCCAGTGTTTCAAATGCAGATATTATCAAGCTAATACTAAAATTTTCTAATAAATATCTAAACATTTCCAAGCCACAGAACCCCATTTGGACCTGCATCACAGTAGAACCTTCAGTGGGTTTTTCAAGTCCTTTTGCCCAGAATAAACATTATTTTTGCTGGCAGACTTCATTTATGAGGTCACAATGGTCATGCATTTGTAGAATTGCGTATTTCAAGATCTAAATGTTAACACAAACTGTTGCATTGGACAGAAACAGATAAAGTTTTTGTACAGAGGCAGATGTTTCCCAAAGATAAAACTTTACCTAAATACAATTGTGTCATTTCCACTACACTTGAAGGTTAAGTGGAAACTGTTTTCAACATCCTTAGCAAGAATTGCTCCTCCACAATTTTCCTCTCCGTGTATCTGAATGTAATTCATATCATAACCTAATATCAATTGTAAATCATGCAGTTTCCGACAGAACTATGATGAATACACATTCAAATAAAAGAAAAAAGTGGTGGAGCAATATAGTCCCTGGAATTTAACACTCTCTGGTCAGAAGGTCACATATGTTAAGTTTCTTATTTATATCCCTATTAAAGCTCTGATCTGTGGGAAGCAGGATAGAAGAAATGTGACTCATTTTAAAAATAAAGCATGTATTGTTGTTGTACTGTACATGTTTTGTTTCTGGGTACTTAATGATAACAATGTATGAACTGCAGGTGACTATAATAAGGGGAAAAAAGATCTTCATCAGGAGACATAAATATTTGTTCCTATTACTTCTTCGGTAAGTGCTTCATTAAAAGCTTACCAAAATACATATTTTATGAATGAGTCATGCAGATTAATCTTCTTCATAATTTTTTCTGACTTCTATGTACCTCTGACATCAAGTTATTTACAGGCTGACCAGATATTCTGACTGCAGTTACACTAAACAACAATAAAGAGGGAAGAATAAGCAGTTTATGTACCTTGCATACTTCAAACTAAGACAGTAATTCTGATCTAAAGATTAACCCAGTTCATCTGAAAACAGCTTGCGAAGCCTTTATTCACCTGAGGAGCCTCTCCAGGACATTAAGCAACTACAGTGTGGCTTAGTATTTGTCCCAACTATTTCTACCTTTGATATTACTACTTTACTGCTATATATCACATAGGCACATCAAACATGACATACGGATAGCTTTGGATCAGCAAGGTATCAATGTCCCCTCCAAGAAATTTTCTTCAAGAAATAACCAAGTGAACGTAAGTTCTTAATGATCCCAAAGTTAGACAATAAAAATAACTAACAGTAGAGGACAAAAGAAGATGGACAGATGACAAACTGTTGAGCATTTCAAAACAAAACAACAACAACAAAAAAAGGAGGGGGAAGCTGAGCTCTTTTTACTGAGTGAAGAGGCTCCTTTGGGAATTTTGAGGTTGGGTGGTTTTGGATGTGATTTTTTGTTGTAAGCTTTCTACCTCTGGCCTGCAAAGCCCACTATTACATGTGGGCTTTGCAGATACCTAAATACCCTCAAAGACTTGCCATAGCCAGAACTCTCCACTGTTTTTTTTTTTATTCCGGCTTAATCTTTACTGGTAATGGATGGTGATGAAGTGTTTTTTCTTCTCATGGTTTCATATCATAGTTGTGAATGTGTTTGGCATAAGATTGATAGGACGGCATTACCTTGGTTATGGCTTCTTCTTTCTGGCAGAAACGCATTCCCTTTGAGCGTATTCCTGTTCAGTTGCAATAAAAAGTGTGATTCTTATTATTTGTTTGTTTTCTTTAGGGGAAGCAGCTGCAAAGTCATAATTATGTTCACTTCCCACACTGGCAACAAGCAAGCTTCACATTTTTGCACATTTCAAACCACCTATAAGGAGGAGCTGAACCACTTCCACCTGGATGTATACACATTTCCCAGTATCTAAAACATATTGTTATTAAAAAGGGCTTTGGTTTAATTTTCAGTTATATTGAGAATATAGTTAAGAGCTAATAAATCAGTTCAAAATACTAAATAATTAAAACTGCAGTATGAGTAGAAAGATACACAAGTACAGTAATGTTGTCAAGTTGAAATATTTTCATAAATTCAGACTTGAAACACAGCAAGCAGAGCTGATGACTCTTTTATGGACATCAGGAGCCCAGTAGTGATGCCTCAGTCAACAAAGGATGTCTGAGAAAAAAAATAACAAGGGGTGGCAGGAGAAGAGGCTGTGAGGAAATAGAAGAGGGACAGAGACCCTGGAGAGTCAGAAATTCTACAAAAGCTGCAATGTTCACTCTGCTTATACACCATATACTTCCTTATGCCTTCTGTTTGTCTTGCCCACATAAGGTCATGGTTTGGAACAGGGCCCATCTCTTGATAGTTGGAGTGCCCGATAAAAGGTAGTGGCCTGCAGATTCCTTTATTAATATCCAATAAGCAAACTTCATTATTAAAACAAAATGGTGTCACCATTTTGATTTAAACACTTATCCAAAATTCAGACTCTCAAATCCTTGTTTCAATCAGGAGGAATAACTGATGATGGAGTCCAAAATTTCTTCAGTGCAATCTACAGCAGACTGTACGTTAAAGCCCAATTTTCATGAACTCAACAGGAATCAAGCAGCAGGAGATATCTTCTTTGCTCACAGCTTCACGCCTCTTGTTAGTACTTTATGTAAAACTCTCTTAGCTTGCAGCGTAACTGCTTCTTTGGTTGCACCTGGAGCTTCCCTGTTCCTATCCTGTGGGTTCCTGTAGCCCATCTGCCCTTTTCCTCACATTACTGACACCCAGCCACAGCCAAAGTCCTTCTCTACCCCTGCATATAAATTCCAGCCCACCAAGAAACTACTCCAACAGAATAATGAACAGCATTATACCTGAATTGAATTTTTAGGGACTGTTTCAATATTTTCAACTACCTCTAAACACAGATGCGTTTCACGGTTCCCTCATTCAGCTTGAAGAGAAGGTTGCTGTTACATTTAGCAGCTGCATCAACAATTCTCCGCATCCCTAACACAACCGTAACAATACCACCCCACCACTTCATTCTCTGCTGAACAGTAGTATTTTGCCTTTTTATTTGCTGCTCCACAAAGAACAGTACATGTAGAATACTTTTATATTCTTTTTCCTAAGTGGAACAATTTTTCAAAAATGACAAGTTTTTTTCTTCTCATTTTTCTTTCTGTGTGAGATTAGCACACACAGAGAAGCTGGAGGCATTTTCTGTGGAACTAGAAATGGCTTAGCAGGAAACAGATCCTCCCTTACACTGGATATTTCCACAATCTGTCCACTAAATTATTTTTTTAAATTTGGCTGTCAACCTCTACACTACCAGATTCACACAGCTACTCAGAGAGTTTCTCCAGATCACCACCACCACTGGTTTTCATAACTCCATGCTGAGCACCACATTCCAACTCCGTGAGTTGCTCTCACCTGACAGGAAGGCCTCACCCCCTCTTGCTTACAGACTTCCTAAATTTAGAAACTCAAACAATGGCAAAGCAGCAGTGTTTGGTGAGAATCCATAATCTTGCAAAGACAAACTAATCTTGTTTAAAATCCTTCAGCCTACATGTGGAAGCTGGCCAAAAATACTATTAATGAACATTCTTCAGTTTCATGGGGTCCTACAGAGGTCAGAATGGACTTATATTATTTATCTTTTATGGGAAGATGTGTTTAAAGTTTATAAATCCATTTGAATAATAACACTATTTTTAACAGACTGATAGCTGCATCTTCTAATGTACATTACAAAAATGGTCACCTACAGAGAATGAAAACTTTAACATTTCCCTGTTGATTAGTCTTATTCGTCTGTTACTTAACAAATGGTTTCAAACCTCAGTAAAATGTTACTGGTTTTCTTAAATGTGTTAACAACCCATGGATGTCAGAAGGGTACTTTCTCTTTGATCTTAGGGAAAGAAAATGTGAAATGGCATCTTCAGTCTTCTAGCTTCTTGAACTGCTGACAGGTCTCCAGAGAATGGATCTTCCTTTAGTCACTCTTAGATAACACAGCAGCAGTTTTAAGAAGTCTGTTACAAAAGGGGATGTCCATGTTAATGACATGGGGCTAATACAAAAATGACTGTTTTAACAACTATGTTAAGTCACCAAGCTCTGTGTGCTCTGTATTCTCCATGCCCACAAAAGTCTCATGAGCTGCCAAATCAGAAAGTTAGTAAACGTTATGTGTTCAGAGACCCATCAAGGATCTAGATAGGGCTTTATAGAGTGCTAAAAGCAGCAGACTCTATAGTTTGACTACAGATGCAGCTCTGCAGGTTGGGACTGTAAATAAAAAAATGCACCAAGCAGAACACACTCTGGCCCAGTAGACCACACGGCCTCCTGGGTGCTCATTAACTATAATAAAAGAGGAAATTGAAATTTAAATCTCATATAATGGCAAGGAAATACAAGACACCTTTATTTTGACCTCAGTAGTGTTGATGGGTTTAAAACATCATCAAGTACATCTATAGGACAGATATACTTACATTACAGTAAAATAAGAATTACAGATAAGGATCTTTAAATGTTGTATTAAAAATACGAAAGAATTAAATACTGCATTAAAAAATGAAATAATATGGAAGAATTATAGTGGATTTAAATTCCTTCCTGTTTAGATCTACTATTCACTTGGTACTATCATAGAATGCACAGTACTACCAAATACAAAATCGAAATTACAGGAAAAAAACACAATGGTGGGCATAAAGAAATAAGAAACTTAAGATTGTTGTTTGAATATCTTTTTAAAGACAAAAGGAGCATATAGCTCACAGAATTTGTGGTGAAAATATATACAGTAAGACAAAAAAAAGATGTTTCTACCAGAACTGAAAACCAGACAGAGAGCTTGGTCAGGAGATGTATAATCTCTGCTGTCATAACACAAAACTCATGGTGACAAGCAATCCATACCAGAAAAGAAACACACTGAAATGCATGCTGTAAATATATGTCAAGACAGATATAAATGAATCACAATTTCGAAAAGAGGACCAAATCTCTGCAAAACAGTCCAAATTGTTTCTCTGCTAGAAGTGACCCTTTCTACATCTGCTAGCAGATCTGACAGCTCCAGTTGCCAGGATAATATATCTAGCATAAGGACGGATTTTCAAAATCATAGTAATAATCTCTTCACAACTATCAACACCCACAGAACTCACCTTCTGACATCCACAAAGACATACCTAAAGGAAATAGCATTTACTTAAAAGTAAAATGGTAATATCTCTAGTTATGACTGATTCCATGTGAAAGCACGCAAAGACAAATTAAGGGAGCATTGTTAAATTTTCAAAACTAAAGAAATGTGAAGTTCCTTCTGTAATTTGACAAGTCTTGGCCACAAGTTCACAATTTAGTTTCTAGAAAAGTAAACACAACCATAATGCTGTCCACATGCCCACTCGTAAGATTTAAACCTAAAAGTTTTGAGATGTCTGAATCAGAACATGGTTTAATTCTGTGTACAAAAACAAATGCTTGGTTTCTGTATAGCTTTCATTATAGTAACTATTAATGGTATGATGACTTAGCTCCTTTCCCAAATACGTAGTACACCTTCTTGCATATGCATTGCCATAACAATGTTATTTTTATCATGGTCTTAAAGCATATTTTGATACTTCAACCAAAATCCTAAAACCTGTGGTACATTTACAGTACATGTGTCACTCCCAACAAATCTCAGAATTTGGCTCCAACAACTTATTACTTACACACAAACAAAATGTTACTTACCTCTCCTAGGCAAGCAGTCAGTAGAGCCATTCATCACAAAATTTTCCAAATTGGTAGCAGCATCAAAATGTACTTATTTTCAAACAGGATAGCCACAAAATTAATAGCATTTTACTATAGCTCTATTTTAAAGCAGATATAATTTCTTCAAAGTGGTACTAGCACGCTTCTTGTACAAATTAAAATTCATTGTCAATGTTCATAATCTGGTTTTAACACATCAGCCATTACTTTAAAACAAAGCAACACAAAACCAAAATCAAACAAACAAAAAAAAATGTCCACAAATATTTAAAATTATATTTAAATCCTAGGCTGTAGTAGTTTAGCCCCAGTCAGCAACTAGGACCACACAGCCCCTTGCTCACTCCCTCCCCCAACTAGGGTTGGGAGAAGAGGGAGAAAAGCAGCTACATGCCAAAAAAATCTCATGGGTTGAGATAAGGACAGTTTAACAGAATAGTAACAGAAGAGGAAATAATAACAACAACAATAATAACAATAATGGTAAAAGAATATACAAAATAAAGGGATATAACACAAGTCACTGTCTCCACCTGCTGATTGGTTGTCCAGCCATTCCTAAGCAGTGATTGCAGATTCCTGTCCCCCAGCCATCCCCCATTTATATACATATCATATATGGTATGATTCCACACCATCTGTGGTATGGAATACTCCTTTGGCCAGCTTGTCCTGTCTAAGCTTCCTCCCAGCTTCTATAGGAAGCTGAAAAAGCCCTTGACTAATGTAAATATCACTTACAAGCAACAAAAGCAGTATGTGTTATCAGCATTATTCCCATACTAAATTCAAAGTGTAGCAGTTACTAGAAAGAAAATTAACTCTGTCCCAGCTGGAAACAGGACATAGGCTATTCATGACCTACCCATACCTTGAATTCTTTCCAAGTTCAACAGATATTTGGCTCATCTCTTGTGACTCCTGAACCTGTAAATAATAACTTCAAATCACAGATCTTAAATGCTATTTTCAGGTACCAAACGTACATAGTTCAGATGGTCAACAGGCCGGTTTTGTACAAAAGAATCTAGATAGGTACAGATCTAAGTGCTTGATACGTACCACTGTCCCATTAGACTGTCTATTGGAAAAGGACATAGAAAAGACAAGAGAAGAAACTGCAGCTTAGAGACATAAAATAAATCAAGTTTATATATAAAGACCAGGAAAGGTTTGAGAACAGTGCAGTTCTTCAGGCCAGTATAAACTGACAACAGAATGACCAATGGAGAAACTGATGAAGATTGGGTACTTTTTTTCTCTTATGGAAGCCCTAAGTTCTCCCAAGGGAACTTCTTTGATGCCTTGTGTAACGCTCTAGCCATGAGGCCACACACCTTCTTGTAACATGAGTGTATGTGCAAAGAGGGCTGCTATTCAAAGAGGTGTAACTGTTGGTAAAAAGCAAAGCTGTGAGCATTCTGTTTCAACTGAATGTACAAAGTGTGTGAACTCTTTCATAACTTCCATGGAAACACGTATGTCGGATTCACCTCAAAGTACCTGGAACAAACCTTTGTGGTACAATATAAAACACAAATCTTTTACCATTTGGTCTGCACATGTCTCCCTGTGTTTGCATAGCATGCTCCTGTGTTAGTCTTAAAAAGCAATGCCCGTACCAGAACTATAGATAGTGAGTTTCTTTAAAAAATGAAACTCTTACCCATTCAGACATTTATTCAAAGAAACAGAGTTCTGAATCTTTCCTCTGTTTTGGGGGGTTCACCTAGCTAAAGATTTAGAGCCAGAAAACAGGATGGAGATTATTAAACTGGAGCAAAATTGCACTACTCTGCCTTTCACAATTATTAGAAATGAAGTGGTGTAAGAGTAACTAGCATTAGGACTTCTATAAATTACAATATTCTGAGGCAACGAATCACAAAATACCGAGGATTCTTTGTGCAGAAAAAAATTCTTTATAGAAGAATACAGAATATGAAATGCATAGATATTGCCCAGAAAGATTAAGATGTGAGACTAAATTCAAACCTAACAAAAAAAACATCAATGGGATAAAACCGTATGAAAATGAATTTTGTCACAGTAATCTACAATGGAAAAAGGCAGCAGTGACTTGCACAATGTGTTTCTCTGAAACAACAGAGCTCCCTGCAGCCGCAGGAAGGACATATGCAGGTACATTTTTCTTCCCCAATGGTTCTTTCAGTAAAGAAGTTGATTTATATCATTTCTGCTTTCCAGAAACAGATATAAATGCACAGGGATGCACAAGAGGAAGGTAGCATACATACAACAAGGGAACTTTATATCATTGTGCTTTTGGAACCCAAATGACTGTGTTACCTGAGCATATATGATAACAGGATACGAAGGCAATAGAAGGTCATCATAAAGCTAAAGTGAGAGATTAACCTGATAAAACAGAGATGGATATGAGCCGTTGGCTGGTATCAAATAAAATCCCATTCACACCAGCAGTTCAGAAATATCTGAATTTGGGGAATTTTGTCTTCAATAATCTATTAAAGTGTTGGAATACATAATTATCCTTGCAAGAGTTTTCAAGAAGAAAATAAGCAAATCCCAAAGAGGAAAATATATCCTGAAGAGATCTATTAGGTATAAATTATATTAGAAACCTAAAACAGTGACCACTGAATCTGGACAACTTCAAATACCCAAGGAAGTACTAATGAGGTGCACCAAAACTAGGAAATTCCTGTTAAGAATAAATGTGGACACAATTACATCTGATCAACCTTGAAGTATGATACAGACATTAGAATAAAGAACTCAAAAGTAATTTAAATTTTAAAAACTGTACTGAGATACGAATGTTCAAATAATTTAAAGTGCTTCCATTTAGAAACTAAGATAAAAGAATACAAACTTGCACAGAGAGTACTTGAGAGTGATTTACAGATCACACACATTCACAGTGAGCTACTCTCATGAATGTGCTTGTTTGCAAAGTACACAGTAGAAGAGAGACTATAGAATGTAAGATTTTAGATCTAAGTTTAAAAATATGCTTATTGTGATTCAAAGCTAATGTTATTCATTACTCAGTGAACATATTAGTGCAGACAATATTCTCTCACTTCCTCTGGGTCTTCTTTAATCTTATCTGGATTTATTTTCTGTGTATTTCTGAGTAATCAAAAGTTATAGGCTTGATATCTCTTGAGTTAAAAACATCCCTAGCATTCCTGCTGTTTCTTTTTTATATAGTTGAGTTTTTTCAGTGAGACTCTAAAACAAGGATTAAAAAAAAAAAAAAAAGGCAAATAAGGTTATTTCAATCAGAAAAAAACAGCAACTTGATTTCTTCCAACGCATTAAGTAAACATTCCTGTTAAGACAGCAATTGATCTAAGTTGGTGTTAATAAGGGTAGCTGAAAATTTAATGTTAGGCATTCCTTCGGCAGATATGCACATTCAGGACTATGGTAATGAAGCAAAAGTCAAAAGCACTTAACTCATCTTTCCTTTCAGTAAGTAAAATTATTCAACAAAACCTTGATTTGAATTATATACCAAAAGAAACTTAAATATACTCACAAGACATTCACAAATAGAACTGTTGAGGAATTTTCTGATTAAACTGAAAATGACAATTTGACAAAATTGAAAAGTTTTAGAGAAATGTCACTGATTCAACGAACTTTCATCAGTGCACTGGTTGAGAACCCACCAGGGCCTGGCTGATTCCTGGCTGGGATCCAGGCTCCTGCAGCTCTGGCTAGCCATTCTATGAGGGGATTTTTAAGAGCCAAGGGATAGGAGGTCCTCAGGGCCCTGTGTCACAAGAGTGCATCCTACAGGGGTGCCAAAACCTTGAACTGGAGCTAACATGAATCTCTAAGAGACTTCATACTCAATACTGTGGAGTGAGGATCCTGGACAGTACGATATGCCAGCCTCAACACCAACACAACTCCTGTACCTGAATACAGAATCCCAGAATCCTCATGGTTTGGAAAAGACCTCTGAGATCATCGAGTTCAACCATACACACACAAAATACCCATACATTTCATCCACTACAGCATGCCCTAAAGTGCCACACCTATATGTACAGTGTGGCCCCAAGAGCCTCACTCAAACTTCGAGATTTCATGTGCTAACGCTGGAAGCCTGCAGACACAGAAACTCACAAGTAAAGTTCTTTACAACAGGTATGCTGGGGTTTTTTTTAGTTATCTTTAAAAGCATAAGTCACGTCCGTGAATACCTTGTCATTCTGTAGCACAACCTAAGTGCATTTGAACTAAGTTTAAACTACCTAGATCAGGAATCACTAGCAATATAGCTGTACTACCACTAACTGATCATCCAATTAACTACAATCTTCCTCAATGCAATTTAGTCTACTGAATAACCATGAAATACTGACACTGATTTGAACAGCTAACTGATAAGACAACCACAAACCGCTTGGTCTTGACTGGATTTCTATCTCATGGTGCTTGTCAGAATGGCTAAATCAAGAATACACCACACTTCCTAGTAAATGCAAAATCTTGATATATAAAGGTTAGGCTACTTTTTTTTCCTGCCACATTAAAAATACACATGGAAGAAGCATGGAATTTACAGGCAGGTGTGAAGGGAAATGAATGGTAGCTGCACTATTCAGTACAGAGAAAATATATATGATGTGTCAACACATGGCAAAGTGTGAAGAATGCATGCCTGCATGTATAAAAGAATGTATGTATTCACAGTACTGAGCAATTTGCAGTTTAAGTAGTGGTATCATTAAGATCTGTTGAATTCATCAGGAAATCCCTGGTTGCTGTAAGATTTGGTTAAATTTAAACCTCAAATCAGTCTGTAAAGATGCCCCTGCTCTACCAACTTATTTATTGCAAAGAAGAGAGTTGACAGCCTTATGATTATGTTCTGTGGGACCAATGCGAATGCCAGAAGTGCATTCTAGATTCCTAGTAAACCATTTTACAGGTCTTCCTTAGGATTTGAACTTAGTCTTTACTGGTGAGACAAAAGTCAGGCATCAAGGAATTCCCTAAAACTTCCATTAATTCATCTTTGGAAAAAACATGTAGTTGCACATATATTAAATGGAATTTCCTAATTGGACCATGCTACTTCCATATGTTTTCCAAAAATCATATATTTGAATTGCTATAGCAACATAAAACTTCACATCTTTCTCAGACTGGGAAGTTGGGAGCACTGTTTGTGATTTGAGTTTATTTTATTCTTTTAGGCCAGCAAGGTTTGGGGGTTGGTTCTGTTTCATTGAGTTGTTTTGTTTGTTTTTCCCCTTTATTATTTCCTGGGACCCTAAAAGACTGGCTGCTTGACAGAGACACTTGGTTCTGGGTACTTGCTTTCCCTCATTATCTCTGAAGAGGAAAAAAATACCTCTTTTGTTCCCCTTATCGCTTCACTAACTTATCCAAATATTCATTTCGCTTTTAAGAAGAAAAAGACAACTGAAATCATGCAGAAACTATGCCTTATATATTAAGAAAAACATTATCATTCAGGCAAAGTGCTAAGCACTCAGATAATAAAACAGAATAATTCTGTTTCTAGGTTTTTCCATTTCATGTTTTTTCATTTTCAGCTTAACTTGAACAATTTAAGATAGACTTTGTGTGGTACAAAAGAAACATTTTCTGCTCCAAACTTTGGGATTATATTACAAATAATTTATCTGCATTCAATCATGACATTTTTATACAACATCATTAGCAAAAAAATAAAATAAATGATGACACCTCAGATGGTTCAGCCGTGGCAGAACTCTTCTGACTCCAGTGGAATTTTGCCAATTTCCACATTGGCTGAGAGTCTGGACTTTGAACGTATACTATAAATTAGAAATAAATAAATTGCGAATTCTTCCTCCCTAAATAATGCAGCCTCAAAGAAAATAAAAGTCTTCTACCCAATTACGTTTAAAAACATGTGATATAGTATACTTATTTACCAGTAACTGCACCTGAGATACATTACTGGCAAAGTATCGATGTCAGAGGTAAAGAATTTGCATTGTAATAAATATAATGAGGCTTTTCAGTTTGAGAAAGATGTTTAAGAAGCTTCATTATTTCATTAATTTTTCCTTTCTTTTTGTCCGTAACGAAGTGAAAATTCTACACTCCCATGAAACACATAATTGTTTTCTTTTCTCATCCATGTCCATATGGTACAACAAGCTTAGATCCACAGGATTGTCTCATGAGTGAGGGTAAATGCCTGAGCATTACTTTGAGCATATGGTAACATTTTTTATTGTTCTTTTATTTATAAATACATTATTATTGTTTATTAAAGGATATAGAACATATATATAGTCTGGTTCATTTATGCAGCAAGCAGGCATTCTATGGACTCTGCTTCAGCAAATTGCACAGGTATAACAGTCATCAGTCACCCAAACAACTGTATCTGTGAATTGTTAAAAATAAAGTGCATTATACAAACTAAATTTTTTATTAAATTTTATAACTGACAGTATAATAATTTTGATTTCCAGTTCTAAAATGTTTCAACGTAAAACAAATACTGTATCTGTCTTCAATACATCATGTGCGTAAGATTTCTCCACCATCTCCGCTCTGTGCAGCATCTGCCTTTCAGAGCTCATCACTTCTCAAAGGCCAGGACCTGGCCCCAGAATAACAACCCTTGGTGTGGTAAAGATCCAAACAGCCAAAGGGTACTAAAATCAACATGCCAAAGCCTACAATACACTGGGGGGGGGGGGAAACAAAAAAAAAAACACCACTCTAGTCACCTATTCATAAAACAGCAAGCCCAAATTGTTTTTTATTAAAAAAAGTGGACCCTGACTTTCCTTCAAGGGTTCTCTAGTCCAAAGAGCTTTGCAGCTTCGTTTAAGGACTCCGAGATGATTCAATATAAACCCTCAAATCAAGCGAAATTTTTTAAATGCAAGTGACAGAAGCATTATATCATAAATCAGAATGATGGCAATCACAGTTACTGCACATCATTACTGATTAGGCACCTGTTTTAGCAAAAAAGCCTCCTCAGTTCCTGTACAGTCAATATAAAGACCCTGACCTGCTCCTTGGAGACTGTCCATCACTCTCAGCTGGTGGTAAAAGAAGCCTAAGGCACAGGTTAGTCAGCTTAATTAGATGGCTTACATTGCGTTGTGTGAATTTCTCCTCTACATACAAAAAATTATAGAATTTCATTTAAAGAGGAGTTGCCTGGTTTTTAGAGGAAGGCAAGGAAAATGGGTTTTGGCAATGGCCTGGGAAAAGCGATTTTGACGCTGCAGGCAAAATTGTCAGCTCATCTAAATCAACACAGCACTTACTCTTTCACAGAGGTCTGCAAATGTGTGAAAGCTAAGAATCTGGCTATATACACAGCTAGGAAAAACTATGAATAACAGTTAATCTGGGAAAATAGCTATCTGAAAGAGGAAATGCTTGTAGAGAAGGCAGATCCACTTAAGATATATTTTAAACTGCTCATCTTTAAGACGAGTTCAATGTTTCTAGCACTGAGGCAGTAGTTTTATGACTGTCTTTCCATGTCACTTTTTCCAGATACGTTCAATGCACATGTTCAGTCACAAGAAGGACATTTGGCTGTTGGACTTCATAGGCTGTCATTCTGCATCTGCACCTAAGTAAATATGGCTGCAAAAGAAAATGTTCTTATGGGCTCAATCCCACTCACAGCAAAACATCAGAGCCAGAAAAAGAGAAAAGTGGGAATGCATCCATACCTCTATTTTTGCAGACCTTGGATATGCACTGTACCTAGCTGTGCAAAAAGCACAGAGTTCCTGTACTGGATGGCCCAAGCAAACTTCATCAGAGAAGGAAAAAAATCTCAATAAGTAGAATCTATTAGTCAGGTATCATTAGCTAACACAAAGGACTTGCTACACTCTCCCAAGCCATCATCCACTCCCCACAACAATGCAATGGCATAGATTCAAACTAAGTAACCTAGACAGTTATTTTTCACCTCTAATTCCCATCTCTTTTTGTTTGATTGGTTGGTTGGGTTTTTGGTGGGTTTTTTTTGGTTGTTGTTAAATTCTTGCCTTTTGGAAGTGTATTTCCATTCCTAATGAAAAACAATTTCTGGAGGTATATTACAGATAAGTAACAAAAATGTTGGCAATCATCTTTAATCAGAAGGGGGAAAAATGAGTTAGTTCTTTGAAATGCTATTTAAAAACAAATACAACAGAACCAGTTAATTTTTCCAAAGGCCCACAGCAATTTCAGGGTAGCTGCTGTCAAGAAGAGTCAGACAGGCTGTCAGAAAGCAAATGTACCTTCTGGCTGTGAAGCTTGCTGGTCCCTAAGGAAGCCATGTTTCCAAAATTATTTAAATTTGAGAAAGAAAACCCTTTTATTATTTTTTACCTTTCATTAGAACAGCAATGTATCATCAGAACATAACTCTATAAGTCCTTAGCAGTAATAACTCATATTACTGAATCTCAGAAGCAAAAAATTCCAGGTATCAAGGAAAGTTTTATAGGGTGAATTTCTCAAGAGCTTAGTTCACTGGTTTGATATCTGCAAGCCAGAGCTATTTAGGTTTACACTCAGTGTCTGACATGTTGAAGATTTTATTGCATTCAGAAACTGGCAGAGCACATACTGAGAAAAATGTGTAAGAGGCAAGTGGGGAGTATGTTGTCAGATTCTTAGTTCATTTAAGGTTACAAGAACAGTACTTAGACATCTCAGTCAGGTATGCACAACTCATAACTTTCGATTCAGGCTAGTATTAGGAATGACCAAATGTAAAAAGTTTGAGAAAGTAACTTTTTTTCTTTTTAGTATGGGCTGTTTTTCTCATCCTTTTTTGTTTTAAATCTTCATTTCTTGTTTTAGTCCTCTGCAGTTATTTGCATGAATTCTAAATATACTTATATAATGTTACTATTTAGGTAATTAGGCATTACAAATATCTGTAAATTATTTTATTAAGTTATAAACAATTGTTATTATTACTAAAGTATTACTAAAACCTTTTGACTTTTGCAAAAAGTTGTGCAGCATTCTGACAAGGACAAGTTGCCTCTTAAGTTCTGTGAGAATTTTTTTCTTATAATCAGTCCAGAATCTACCACACAAATATTGCCCCTTTTTGGTACAGAATTCCAGCAACACATAGCTCACATCTTGGCCAGATCCTGGAAATGCAGAGGAGCGTGAAAACGAAAAGTAATGAGGGTGGAGAGGAAGGAAACATTCCAAACTTGTCAAACCTCAAGAAATGTTAAGATTGGGTCCAGTTCAAGTTTTGGGTGAAGATTTAACTCACTTTTTATTTTCTTCAAAATGCCTGAGCACCCTCAGGGAGTATTCTCTTCCTAGAGAGCTCTTAGGAAAGCATATTTTTTCACTGACAAAAGGATCAGCAAATGGACCCTGATGCCAAAAGCTTGAAGTTAAACCAGTTACTGTGTCAAGTCTCACTCTCATGTTTGTTTGTTAAAAAGGACTTTTTCCTTAAAAAGGATTTTAAGAGATTATGCAGAACTTGTATATTTAGTGATTCTTCGTATTTCCAAATGAGATAGAGACCGCTGTCTATTCTACTACATGCAATGAAGCAAAATTACTTCTTTATGCTTTAGTTTCAAAGTCTCTTACACACTGAAGTTGTTCCTTTAAAACATATTTTCTAAAGACATTTACAGCTAGAAATGTGCTGCTGATCCAAAACATCAAGAAAAGGAACAGAGGAAGAGGGAGGATCTCTGAATAATTTAAAGCAGCCTCCTCATTCAAAAGTCATTCTCTTTTTAATCTCTCACACTTTGTATCCAGAGACTTTATGCTGGGCTCTGGCAGAAAGTCAGGAAACAATATATCTGCAGCTTTAGAGCAGGATGAAAAGAAGTAACAAAAAGTACAGGAGACTCACTACAAGTTTTACTTTTACACAAAGTTTGTTTTCCAGATATTTGTCTTCATCCACAGGTAGAGTCCACTGCTTGAAGACACAATCTCTCCCCATTACCTTCCTTCTACTTACACAAAGCATGAGCATGCCTGCACATGTGTATGCGTGAGTACAATTTGTTCTTCTAGAACAGACGTCTTTGATTAACCATTTGATATAAATGTTATTTTTGATAATGAGTTCTGCCAGGGGGAAAAAAAACAAAAAAAAAAAACAAAAAAAAAAACCACTTGAGTGAAAATAAATTATCTGCATCATTAACAAAGACAACAATTAATAACCAATTGAACCAGGACAAAATTGCTCTATCCAGAGTTTAAGAAAACAGGCTTTGCTCTAAAAAACTCTAATACTTCCCTTTTTTTGCCATAATCACTTTCAAAAGACCAGACAGGCCTGTTTTAGAGGACCTCTTAATGGATCCAGTAAGGTAATAGAGGCCACCTGTCTTGAAGCAATACTTTACAAAGATCCCTGAAAAGAATCAGATAAGCTGGAGAAGAAAGGCTTCCCAGACGTCACCTACTTGGAAGATGACTCCAAGCTAAAAAAGCTTGGAAACTGAGAAAGCTCATCTAGAATTAGCAGTACACTAAATGACCAACTTTCCCAACCCTTAAGGCCAGCCATAGCTTCTCGGTCAGCCGCTTGTCTTTTCTATATACTGAAAAGTGTTCTCAAACTTTTGCGTAGTATTTATCATCCAAAAAGGACTTTTTTGTGCTCCACTACTTCCTCTTTCATTTTCCTCTTCTTCTATGACATCTTTAAATGAAATACTTATTAAGAGAAGCAATATTAAAAACACAAAGCATTTTCTTTTGCTTTGAATTAGCACTTAGAACACAGCAACAGAAAATCAACATTAAGTTTCTGAGAGACAACTGACAACCATTTCATGAACCGCAGCGTGAGAGTCACTAACACCTTCAGTAATTGTTATAGGGTTCTGATCCAGTACAGAAGTGATCAGATAATTATTTTCTGGGAAACTTGTGACATTATTCTCAAAACTCATGCAAAAGCCACCTAAGAATAGTGGATTAATTGCCAGGCCATGCTTGTGCAACCCCAACTCAAGCTTCTATTTGGTGCCTGCATATAACTTTGGTAAATGGCTACTTGTGAAGTTCTAAGCACAAGAGTAATTTCTGACTGGCACTGCTCATGACTATAACTAAAGGCAATCATGCAGATGGGCATACATCAATCTGAATGTAAAATGAAGAACTGGATTTCAAATTTGCCCAAGTGTCCCTCCTATTGTACAGTTAGATCACAGGAAAGAAACATAAAGCAGATCGGTGACTGCAGAAAGAAAAGGGAAACTTGTTCAGATACAAAGAAAGGACAGCAAGTACAATCATTCACAAGTACGTCTATTGTTGCTAAGCACGTATCCTGAAGCTAAGCACTCTAGTATAAAGAGGGGGCACAGGACAAAAGCAAATTTGGAAACCTGACAAACGTTCTTTTTAAAAGAAAGCAATTTTGATTGTATGTAAAATTACTATACACTGGAAAAGTTATCATCTCATAACATCCTACTGTTCTTGTAGCCACCTGCTTTCTTAGGCACTCATGTACATTTTCAGCCAGAAGATTAATGAAAAACAAATCTCTACAAACCAATACAGAGGAGTGTATTAGAGTCAGACAACATATTCTTCTGGAGACATGGCTGACTCTAATCCAGTCAAGAATAAACCTGACGACTCTCTAACCACACTCTTCCAGAGGAACTTCCTTCATTCAGTGCCCAACATGGCAACCCTCTAGATGTCATGCAGAAGGGACAGAAATTAGCAACTGTATTCCCCAGCACAAGGCTGACCTGGGGGTTCACAGGCAAAAGCTCCCTTGTACTCGTGCTTGTCTTTTTAATCCAGAACCACCGCAGAGTGAGACAACGTTCTGTAACAGTTTTGCTAAACATAAGCAGAAACAACCAAATGGACTCATAGGTCCCTATATGCTGTAGCGAAAACAGGCTACAGAAATCTTAGAGAATCATAGGCACCTTAACACACAGCAACTCAGCACAACAGCAACGTTTACTTGAACTGCACCCACTCTGTGTGTTCTGCATACAAGCAGGATATACCTAGAACTTTGTAATATCATTAGGAATTAGTTGAGTGTAAGGAAAGACATGTTTTCGTCTTTTCGGGAAAATCTTGCAATTAGTTTCCTAAGAAACTGAAAGTCCATGATATGGTATCTGAGATTACGATAAAATATTTTACCTGATTGCACATTACCACTAAACCAGTGAATAAATCAAATATTTATCTTTCAAAAACTTTTTCTCGCCATTATACATTATAATTATTAGATACCTTTTTATTCTCAACTTTACTGTAACTCCCATTGATTAGAGATGCCAAGTAAAACTATTCAGGGTAGAGGGTGCACTTTCCTTTGTCATTAGGATGAAAAATGTTCTCTGATCGTGTTCCATTTCCTCTATTAAATTGTTTGAATCTGTTTCCTCTACTTAATTGTTGACGCAGTTTATCCATGCCTATGTAATTTTCTCATTGAAGTGTTTAACATTAATGTGAATGGTACTGTATTTTCAAGCCAACTAGAATTTTTATGAGACTATGCAATCCTAATTGGCTTTGCTTTTTCTTCAATGGTCATGCAGTAGGAAATAGCATGCAGTATGAACAGTTGAGCTATTCTTCTTATTACATCTGGTTTAGTGTATCACACACATTCACATGTTTTAACTGAAGGGCAACAAAGATCTTCAGTTGATCAGTGATACTTTTAAATTGGCACATAATGATAATACTGAGTTCTGAAGGGAGTCTTTTCTAAATCTCAGCATATGTCTTTATGTTTAAATAATTAAGCTACATCTGGATACAAAAAGCAGAACAGAATATCTCTCACTGGACTGTGCAAGGAAACTCACTCAGTGGGCAGAATACTTCAAAGAAGATGACCTTGAAGATAACTTTTGATTAAAAAATCCTACAGGTATTTGGAAAAGAATTCTGTGGAATGCATAGCTTTATACTAGCAACGCATTTAAGCAATAACAAGGGGATTTCATTCAGCGGCTCTAGAAAATCTTTGACATTGAATTTTTACAACTAAAATGAGCAAGTCAACTGGTATGTGTAGTGTAAACAGTTATATATATGCTATATCCATACTTGGAGAATAGTTTTAGTCTCAGAAAATATTTTCTTTTATGCCAAATTTGATTAAAATTTAAAAATATTGAAGTTTTAAAAACACAGTAACTTTAGGGAAAGCAGAATCTGGGCTGCACATTATGAATCATTATGATGATCAAGCTTGACACACCACCATCAAAAGAAATAAATAGGGAGACATCATATCGTAGTCAGTAACAATCAAAGAGGGATAGATAGACCTATAAATTTCAGTTGAAGTTTTCAGATAACAAGTTACTTTTTAAGCTGCCTGTGGCAGAGAGATGCCCTCATCTGAAGGACAGTTTTGCCAGGGTGAGGCTCATCCATAGCTCCTGGGTGTGCTCATCCTAGTTACACAAAAATCAGCTACACCGACAGTAGTTCAGGACTACGTTTCTGTTATTCTCTGAAAAACAAAAACAAACAAACAAATCAAAACAAAACAAAACAAAGCAAAAAAAAACAGGAGTTGAAGGAATTTGAGCATGCAGAGGAGGTTGTGGGCACCTGAAATCTGAAAGCCACCAAAACACTAGAAACGCTTTCAAGAGGTTTCACATCATGCATATGCTTCCCAGAGCCATTCAAAACACTAGAATGGTGCATAATCAGGCCCGCTGTTAGGAAATGTGACTAAAGCAGTTGTTATAGACTTACACAAAGAGCACAGCAACAATACTCTACTACACAAGTTATTAGGCTTTACAATCAATAAGACAATAAAATGTAATAGCTCCTTCACTCTCATCCATGACACTTGACCAGACAATTCTATGTCCTATTAATCTAAAAGCATGTAATTGGCTTTTCAGCCCCCATCTGTTTTGTCAAAATTTAGCTAAAGAATTTTCTAAATAGAAGAATAACTTCTTAACTGTAAAGATACCTACTGAATTTCTGTGTATCAAAAATTCAGCACAATTATCTATCAATTTTCTATTTAAATCAGTATGGTCTTATTTTTAAAAAAACAAATTCAAGCTTGACTCCTAGAACTGTAGAAAAACTGTCTTATGAAGCAAATGAATATCCATGTTATGTCGGTCAATCCTGTTCTTCCCATGTAATTTGGTTAAATAACAGGTTTGGGTATTCACAAATTTAAGAGCTTTAAAACTACAAATCTTTAAGAAGAAAACCCCAAATTCTTGGAAAGATGCAGGATGAAAGGGAACTTAATTTATTTTGGTTTTATTTCATTCTGAAAACTCACAAGTGCTAAAAAAGTCAAAGAATACATTCATTTCAAAATTTTATACATTGCTTGCAAAAGTTCCTTTTATTAAGTATTTAAGTGATTCTTAAGACTAGTAGAATCACTGAAAGTAGTCAAGGGACTTCCACAGGAAATGCTACCAGACTTCCAAAGGTTGATTTGCTGAAATCACGAAGTAAAATATTTTCTCCAGTATGTTTGCTCTCTCTAAGCATCACTTCTTAGTATATAGATACATAACAGTAAGCAGTAAATTCTGTATTGTTAATATTGTTATAAACATCTATTTGCAAGCTGTATTAACACAGTCTTTGGGAATCCATGGCCTCTAGGAACACAAAATGCGCCACAATGAACAGAAGTGAAATGCAGATAAAAATTCATCCCATACAGAGAAGCAGATCCATACACAACTGACCAAATAACACAGATGTGAAAGAAATCTTCAGTCTTGTGCCCTCCCCTGAAAATACTATCCATCTACCCTGTCAGACTGAAAAAGGAGGTCAGAACATCCTGTGAAATCACTGTTCTTAGTCTCTATGGAGATAACCTTCTTCCTTCCCAAGACAGGTTACTATTTCTAAACATTCTCACTCCTGCCAGATACATTATAGGACACCTGGTGAAGTTTAACTAGATTTAATCTTCATGTATCTTTGAGACTGGGATCCATCAACAGGATGTCATCTCTGCCACTCAGTTAATGCATCAGCTGGCCACTAGCAGGAAGGGTCTACAGGTTACTCAGAGAGGAAATGAGAATAGTGAATGCATTCCACTTCACAGGGGTGAAAATAACTGTGTGATGCAAAGCAAAGGAGTATGTGATCCAGGATTTGAAAGTCACAGAGTAAGCATTCAGAAGGAGCATCTAGTTATCTATTTGAGTTTTATTATTACAATAGGGATTTTTGTCCAGTAATTTTTATATTAAGCAGAATAATTTATGATTTGCTCGACAACCTTTTCCCAAGAAAGTATATGATTGTGATTTGAGTATGCACAGCACGCAGACATATCACCCTACTTAGTAAGAGAGTACCATTTACTATTTGTCTCACTTCAGCTTCCAGCCCATCATCCCAGCTACACCTTTATAGTGTTCTACTTCATTCTACACAGTGAGTCACTTCTAAATTCCTTTTAAAAAAAGGTTATACACATTAGGTTTTCTACAGCTACCACCATAGACATTTTCTTCACTACTTGTATAATTTTGGTAGCTCTTTTCTGTATCATCTCCTACCTTTATACATCTTACAAATAAGTGATATCAAAACTGTATACAGTACTCTACTGATACCATCTTACAGGCATTAAAAAAAAGTATTTCCAGCTAGTGTCCAGATGACACTAGCCTCTTTATATCACTACTGATCTGGGGACTCACAATCAGATGTTCATCCGCGGTAACAATCTCCTCCACCAGGATCCCCAGTTTTCAGATCCCTTTTCTCCATTCTCTCATCTTGTTCCTAGCTAGGAACAGCAACAGTGGGGATAAATGCACATTTTGGTTTAGAAGATTACACCAGCAAATGATACAGACAACTCCAGATGATTGCCCTTTTCTCATGCTTATTTCCCAATTTGTCAGTTTCTTTGCCATCATGCATTTCATCAGCACTTATAGCACTGTGATAAAGACATGGCTTGTGATTTTGTCAGTTATTCCACCACTGTCAGAATGCCCAAGTAATATATATGAAAACCTGTCTACATGTATATTAACATGCTTTTGCTGGTTAAATATTAGTAAAGTCATATGAAATGGAAATAAAGTACTTGCAGCTATGACCTCTCATTTTTTACTTTTCATTACCAGGTGAAGAACACAACCACCCATTGGTTTTGTAGTTCTTAAGCACAGTCACATTAATAAAATTGTTTGATCTGAGAGCCCGCTAGGACTTTCCTTTGGTATCTGCTATATATTTCTCATGTTGACATTGTATTTATTTCACATTTTCTTCTGAGCACGTAATAATCACATCCTTCTCTAGGTTCTGCTTTTATAAAGCAGAAAAAATGGTCTTGCTTGACTGAAGCAGAAATTTTCATCAGTAAAGTTATTTGGGCCCATATGAGAAGAATAGCAACACTCGTCTTCATGCCCTGAGTTTCTCTTATACACAGATGATTTATTTAAACTGTTTGAAAGACAATATGCAACTAATTAACCTGTAACAATAACTTAATTGTGAAATTCCTTTCTGAGGTAGTTAGGGTAAAATTGAAAGAAAAATTGGGGAACGTCAAGGCCACTGTCATTCTAAAACTCTTGTGTCTCACTTAAGGAAAGAGCAAATAATGAGCTACAGGAATTAATGCCACTTCAGTTCATGAAAAAAATGTCTGTTTATTAATACAAAAATTAATACAGAATATATTGTCTAATGACTAGAAACAGTATAGACCAACACTCAAATTTCACCAGGTTCGTAAGTCAATCTATGTATGGGCTCCCAATGGGCCAGTCCACCACCCCTACCTTTTCCTGCCCCTTGCCTTGCATAAGCTCCACTGAATATGGCCACATCATCAGTGAAATCTGCTGAAAATTATTTTTTCTCTTTTTTTGGCACAGTAATTTCTCTGACGGATCAGTAGCTTGTGATCTAGCCCACTCAGCAGTAACATGACCAGTACAGCAAATGCAGGGGAGCAGCAGAAGCATCTCAAGCTCAGAAAATGAGTGATCACTCCTTGGCAGTGTAGTCTCAGGTCAATAGGTAAGCTAAAGCTTACTATGACACTGCATTTGTAAGGAAATGAAAAATTACCTATTTTTTAAAGGGAACAGCAAAGTTATCTCCTGCATAACAAAAACGCAGGTGAGTTTCAAGAAGAAAGATTAATTTTCTTTAAACGCCTTTGTGGACTCCAAATGAAAGAGGCTATAAAAACTAATATGTTCCACCATGAAGAATTTCCTCCAAGCAATGCACTATAAGTAAGATATGAAGAAAGATGTAGTCACTTTATAAACTAAACAACATCATCTACCTTTGAACAACACTGTCCCTGTCTCCATGGACACCATTCTGCAGAGTGTCATCCCACATGACAGCCAGCCTTAAGTACCTACAAGAACAAAGCCAATACTGACTTCTAGCCCCAATGCATTATCGAAGCCATACACTTTACCTTCATCCAAAACATCAACTTCAGCTGTCTGTGTTTCCTCTAAACCTTACAAACAAGCATAAGCACCAAAACTCCACTGTAACCACAAGTGTTCCAAGAAAAAAAGATCTAGATTTCACTAATCAGAGCAAACTAGTCACAACACCTTCACCAATCCAAAGGTGACACATGTCCTTTCTGCAGTAAAACTATCCCTGACTGATTTAAAATATCTGATTGTGACAAAGCATGTTGAAATTTAGACAGAAAATAATGAAATACAAAAGAACTTCATAAAGACCCCACTTTGAAAAAAATCTTCCCCAGATTGTACTAGTCTGGAACAGTAACTTGCCAAAAAACATCAGAAATGGATGAACAAACAATTTAGGGAACGAAGGCAGAGAACAATTAAGTGTGTGTTGTGCAAATGTGGGATCTCAGCAGGTCTGTTAGGAAGCCTACAAATCCGTAAGTAAAATGCAGAAATTCTAAAATGGCGCACGATATATCTAAACCTTGGTTGATCTAGCTTCTTTGAGCAAAAATTCATTTATTTTTATTTTTAATGCTAATGGTGGAAGCAGTAGTTACCTCAGCAAATGGTGAACAAAGTGGTGCAAAGAAAGGCAAACTCATGCATTTCAGATCCTGGTGTAAAACTCCTACCGTCAAAATCCACATGAAAGTGTCTCTGATGCAATCAAAACATTTCAAACACAAACTTGTCATACTGTCAACATGCAAACCATGTCTCGCTCAAATTTACAGGGCTAATTTTATTAAATCTTTTTGTAAGCAGCCTGCACAATATATGTACTGCAGAATATGAGTCTAAAATGTCATGTGTAGAGTAAACAAAGTGGATTCACCTCCTCTTAGGTACAATACCTCAAAAATCATTTTTTCATGCAAAGAACTTGGTAACATGCAAAGAATTATCTACTGTCAACAGACTTTCAGCTGTTGGTGTTTTAGCTACATTTTCCTCAAATTTAGTTATGTTCCATTGAATAGCTCACTCAGATGTTTTAAAGAACTCCAGGAAAGCACTGATAAAGAAAGCTGCAAAGGACAAAATAGTTAATTTCTGTAAGCCACTAAATGTGAAAGATATCATTTATGAATATCAGATAGCACAAAATAATACCCAGGAGACAACACTGCAATATAAATGACAAAAAAGTTCTTGAGAAATTCAAGCTAGATACCGACCATAAAATTCTTCTTTGGCTACACAGATAAGACTGCAAAGAATATCATATTAGATATTAGAATGCCTTATTGGCCCTGGTGACATGAAAAAGGAAAATAGCTCAGAATGAGTGCAGTGTGACAACTGACAAATAAGTTATCAATTTCAAAATTACTCAAATTATCAATGTACTAAAAGGAAGGAAAAAACAAAAATATGGTAAAAACATCATGAAATAATGCAAACACCACTTCCGACATGCAGCTAAGTTTTTTACCAGCAGTAGCTAATACTTGCAAGTTTGCATGGTATGTAATAAGATCCAGTGTTAAATTTCCTCAAACTGCCATTAGAAAAACAGAAATAATTTTTCTTTTAATAACATCTTCAGATGTCTACTGTCCAGCAGACCATTATTATTCATTAGTTACACTGAAAGACCAACAGATAATGTACATTCTATCAGATTTGCATTAGAAAGACATATAGTTCAGTTCAAATGTATATTTTTTCATAACACTGTAAGTGAATTATTTATTTGCAACTACTGTGCAGATGTATAAATACTCGGGAATAACCATCCCATAATACATGTGAATTAAAAAAAAAAAAATCTTATGGATATGCCTAACTATTAGTAATTTAATATTGGCAGGGAAAAAAAGATGACAATTCTTTGGCTTCCGTTTTGTCCCTGAGATGCAACGTTTTCCCAATGCTAAGAATCTATGGATGTTTCTGGTAGTGAATACAAAGAGAGACTACTGATCGCGTTTAGATTATAGTAAACTCTTGTATGAAAACACGTATTTAAAACTCAATTATAACTCTGAGACATCCTCCTTATAAATGTAAAAAATCTGAATCCCTTTCACCATTTGAATGAAAATTCTTGAGAAAAAAAAACACCAAAACCATTGTGATATAACATAATACACTAAGAGGACATGTTTATCTAGATGTTGATTAGCAGAACGTCATATTCATTTTACCAGAGAAATCTAGTTATCGAGGTCCAGATCATCAAAAAATTGTGGTATAGCCAATACAAAATGGGCACTAGGAGCGGTCTTAAACATGCAAATTCCCCAGAAGTCATATCATGTGAAGACCCTAAATCCTTATTCAAAGCCAGAATGCATAGGTTTCAACATACAGTTAGATCAATGTTCCTACAACACTCTTGCATTAAAGTTATTCCCAGCAGGCTCAAGACTCTTTGGGTAGTTTCAAGTGGCATGCAAGTGAAAAGAACTATCATCATTGTAAGTAAAATCCAATCACTGACACAACTTAAATGATCATTCTTGTCCTGAGCTCCATATAAATGTGAACTGAAAGAAAACTCAAGTTACTTGAATCTAATTGCAGCATTTTATTGAAACTTTTATCATCTGGAATCCATATGGGTCACACTGTCTTAATAAACAATAACACATTTTATTTTGGTTTACTGAAAATTAACAGGGCATTTGGGAAAATACTATTATTGTAAAAGCCTGTTTCACATTTGTTTGGCAATACTAGAACTATCTAAGTGGAAAACAAGAGAACCGCTTTTTCTTTTTTTTTTTTTCCCTCTGTTGTTGATATTAGGAGAAAACAATGCAGCTGGTAACATTAATGATACCCTATATCCTCAACAAAGATGAAAGAGGTCAAACAAAGTTGTAATGTGCTTAACCATATGAAACAGCCATACTGGATTGATTAGCTTAGTATCCAGACACAGTAAACCCATTTATTTCAAACAATATTCCATGCTATAGTTGAATAGGTCTGCAAAGTCTCAAGGCTTTGCATAAAGCAGTTTTCTTAATATAGTCAGCCCTACAGCAAAATGCAATGAAGGGCTATTTCTGATTTGGCCTGTCAGACTTGGGGGAAACAAGGAAAGGGGAGAGCAGAGTGAATCATACAGCATCTATCACAGCGCGACACTGGCTACTCTGTTATGAGAGTACTGGCAGCAACCTCTTTATATAGTCCTGTTTTCAGAGGTTACAATTAAAACTCCATTATAAAAATGTCTTCTTGGCAAAAATGTAGCAAACAAGCTCATTCCAAAAGGGCTTTATATTTTAATTAGAGAAAAATCAGTTCAGCTGTCTATTTGGAGAGTCAGAGGGTTTGGCTAAGGAAGACAAACAAAAACAGATTTTTGGTGGTTTCTGCAGTTCTTTTGTTCTTCTTGAGGAATCAGTACCATGTCAATGTAATAACCATACTGTAATAAGATCCATACCAAGAAATAAGGATTTCATTTGACAACTGATCAACACTGTCTTTAAACATAGTTAACATTATTCCTCTGTAACCCTGTAATCCAGATCCCTGTCTAACTTTTTACATTGAACAACAATAACAAGATATCAAAATCTATAGTCCTGGAACCTAGATTTTAAGGTTTTTTGGCCCTTCTAGGATGCTCATGACCTCATTGTTCTCACTAGTGCTCTGGTCACCAAAGCAATACAGATGCTAAAAGGCATGAACATTCAGTTAACCTCTCCTTTAAATTCTCAGGATTCCTTAACACCAAGCCATTACAGTACAGTTGATTTCACAACTGACAAATTAACCTGAGAATAATTCAGGAAAAAGTGATACTCAACACACAGTGACCCAGAAGGACAATGCCAGTTTTTCTTCCACTGTATAATACCGAAAACAACTTCATTCAGCTCTGTTCTTGAGACACTTCCCCTTATCCTGCCAGAGACATTCACATAGCTAATTGCACTGAAGTCAGTAGGGCTGATACTGAAAGCAAGCACTATTTTGTATGCTTCAAGTAACTTGAAGTCAGGACAAAAATAGCACATGAAAAATACAGAGAATCCAGTCTTCATTTTGATGCTGTTTTACCATGATTTATCCCATGTCTATAGCACAATTTGTGGGGTATACTAGCCTCCACTCCCATCCATTTGGAGACCTTCTTTGAGACTGTTACACAGAATACCACGAAGGCATCTGAAATACATATTGACATTCAACTGTCCAATTTGCAGCTGCTGCAAATAGACTCCGTTAATTCCTTAAATAGTTAAATGGTCAGAAAGGCACCTATTAAGGCATCTATATGGCACCCTAAAAAACCCAAAGGTTTCAATGCAAACTTTTCAATAGTTGTGGATTTCCACCTTTCTTGCTTCAAATATTTCTTTAATGCCCTTCATTAATACAGCAATTTAGCAGAGTTAACTTTTATTCCTGGTAATATAACACGCATGTAAGATATAAAGGCATTGAGAGCGACAAGAAAGGAAATTTTCCTCCATCAGAAAAGGAAGATGAGAAAAGAACTTTTAATCAAAAAATAGAATAAAACACATTATTTGCATCAAAAAACAAACAAAAAAAAATACAACTCCAGTGACCTTGTGTTCTCTGTTTAGTGCTCAGGATTTAAGAAAAAAGGCAGGAGGAGGGTGATATGTTTTGCAATCCCTGATAGTAACATAGAGGCAAGAGAAAAACAAGACAATAAAAAAACCGTTGTAGCCAAGTACTCAGTTGAAGCTTTACCTCACTTTATTTACAGAGAAGCTAAATATATATGTAGCAGAAGCTGATAAATCACGAGCAAAACTTTCAAAAATGAATGTTCATTAAGAAGTTCTAAGCTGGAGAGGTTTTTTAATCCTTTTGTCATATGTGAAATATGTGATCAAAGACATTCCCTTTTCCCATTCCTCAAATGTTAAATAAGCATGTGGGCTTAGAAAAGAAATTCATGTAATCCATAGCAGGACAGAAAGTAGTACTTTTTACATCACATAATTAAAGCTAAAGTATTAGAGGTGGGAACAAGAGGCAGAGAGTCTGATTTTCTAAACAAAGACATGATGAATTTTTCCAAAGACTGGAAAAAATTCCCCAAACCATTCCTCTCTATGCATCTGTATGTGCCAACTTCTCATCGTATTCATTAATTTTATTGGCCAGCATGTTTCCCATCTGCTTAAGAATAAGCAGAGAGGAGCAAATTAATGTTTGCTCTACTTCAGTGCTATTCTTCCTCCAGCCCACCTGAACAGTGCCACCAAACACTGTTTGCTGTTCGAAACACTGACAGCCATTGGGCTTCTCTGCCTTTGCTTCCAGGGCCCTGAGGCACTCACAGGGCTTAATGGCCCTGGCCAGTTGCACCAGGCCTGTCCCCCACAATCTGGGGGCCCATTTCAGCCCACCCTGGGGACTTCAGCTCCAGCAGTGCCCCTGCTTGTCCTCAGACCCTGCTGATCCTCACCCACAAACTGGTGTCCTACCTTGACCTAGGACCTGTCCTGTCACCATGGACATGGGCAATGATCATGGATTGCTCTGGTTACCTGACAGAAGCCCAGCCCTGACCCTGGCCTGCAGAACAGCTTCCCAGCTTGCCCTCAAACCTACCTCATCACCACAAACTTACCTAATGGTCTCAGCCACCCTGCAGTGCAGCTCAGTAATGCCCCGGCACTGGGTAGGAGCCTGCCCACCGTAAGAGGACCAGCCCGGCCCCTGCCCACAGCCAATCCACCAGCCCAGCTGCAGTTGGCACGAGTGGGAGTCAGTGTCAATTAGCACCACTTGCAAACCCTTCTCTCCACACAAACACGAGAGAAAGAGCGGGTTTTACTTGGGGTTTTAGACTCGCTGAGCAGAAAAGAAAAAGCTAGGAAAAAGCTGAGGAAAATCTGTCCTTGGAGCAGCACCGGCAGCTCCGGGGAGCAATGCCTAGCTGCGTACCTACTTGAGAAAGCTCCTCCATGGGAAGAAGAAGAGGATTTACCTCAGCTGCTGCGGGGCCAGCTGCCAGCTGCACAGGCGCCTCCCTCCGAACAGGAGAGTAGAGGCGAGACAAAAGCTGCTTGAAATAATGAGGCACCAGAGCTAGTCGCGAGTCAGCCACATCTGGGTATACTCCGCTCTTTTTTTTTTTTTTTTTTTTTTGTNAAACGCAGAGACTATTCACAACCACTGTTTGGATTTTCCCCTCTTTTTTTTTTTTTTTTTTATGGTAATTATTTCACTTTTGCATTGCAGGAGTCCTCATGTGCTCTAACTAGGCTCCATTCCTGCTTCTCCCACACCAGCAATGTACCTCCTATTTTGACTGTCACATATACTGTTTCAGAAACCCAGCACCACACACAGGACTGTAAGAGTGTCTGCAAAATGAGGTGAATTGCCAGGCCGGCAGGGCATGGCAGGGCATGCACCAATGGAGTATTAAATCTGGAAGTCACTAATGTCCAAATGACAGATCAGATCCCTGATATCTAGAAGAAAAGGAAAGAGAAGTGTAACATCCGGGCAGTATTTAGCAAACAACTCCACAACGCGCATCACAGCAGATCTTGAGACTGTTCCCATTCTGCATTCAGTGCAAAACTTTCAACTGACAAAAATCCCACAGATTTGGGGAAGAGAGACCACCCACCCACAGTTACACTGAAGGAGTAGCTATGGAGGAAAGTCTGAAAGCAAACCCAATAGAAGATTTTAAGATGAATGGTTCTAAGTATCATAAGACCAAGCTGAGAGCAAAAAACCCAAGACACCACTCAGAAAACTCAATTGAGATTTTAGCAGAAGCAATTTGAGTCAGGCAAAATGTCTGACAACCAAGCTGGAGGTGACCTAGGATGGATCAAGGCAGGATTACCAGAGAGAAGCTTGGGGCAACAGTTGTGAACACCATGCTCAGTGAGCTTGGATGCATAACACAAGAGAGAAACAGCAGGACAATTGGGAAGGTAGAAGGGGTTTTACTTTATGAATGCAAGAGAGCAGGCTGTGCCTACTTTATAGCAGGGAATAATCCAAAATAAAGCAAGAAGACTGAACAAGACTGGGGCAAGAGAGACTAGAGTTAAACCCGAATGCTATCTATGGCTGGAATAGGAACTACAAATAAATGAATAAATTAAAAACAGAGAAATCTCAAAATTAGCAGCAAGGTGGAAGAAAAACCACTGCAGAAATGTTTCACATCTGCCATCAACTTGAAATATACAGACTAGTTACAGGTAGAATATTAAAAAAGTATGCATTCTGTCAACTATAATTAAATGGCAATGAAGGTAACAATAGGCAAAGGGACAGTAAATCTGAAAAACATCAAAGAGAGATAAATTTTCTTTTTAATTAAAATGGATTCATAGTGCCAACAAGTAACTTGCTCTTTAAACTTTACCAGCCATGTAATAATAAACTCCATGAATATCAACAGCTCTCTACTGTGTTTCAAGCCTTTACCCTTCCTGCTTATCATTACAAAGCTAGGAGAGATCTTGAAACAGATCATTATAACTGGAATATTCAGCCATGTTTTTCTTTAAGCCTCCTTTTTTCCATTTTGCTTTAAAATACAAAATCCGTCCCCTAAATTCTAACATAGTCAGAAAGTCTATAACATGCATGTATTCTTCTTGCTGCTGAACGGACTTGAACATTTTTGCACTTTTGACTCATACAGATTCGTACATAGCTCTTATTTTCTCCCTGAAGCAACATTAGGATTGTCTCACCCAGCCTGCTTCTGAATTCTCAGTACCTTCTTCTCAGGAAACAGCTCGCACTGTGCCTTCTGCAACACTGCAGCATTAACCTATTTTTCCTCCACAGCAAAAGAAACACCAGAGTTCTCTGGAGAACACCGATTCAGAAATATGCTCTGTGAATGACTTCCTGAGGTTCCTAATTAGGTATGTTGGAGAAGTCTTTGAAATCATGAACCTACAAGTCCCAGAGAAAACCTGGCCACTCACCTTTCAGCCCACAGGAAAACTCTTATGAAGTCCAAAACAAGCAACCCAGAGGAAAAGGTAGTTTTTTTGAGTTACTACAGAGATACATAGTTTAGATTGTTTGTTTAATACAGCTGAAAAATAAGATATGAGTATTCAGCTGAATTGAGAATGGCAATTTTGATAGTCTTTTATGAGTATTTTAGAAGATACTACAGACAGACATTAGGAATGATAGTACATATTCTGCATCAAAAGACTAACAAAGAGATAAACATGACTCATTTTGCAAGAAGGATAAATGTTAAATACTTTTTTTTAAATGAAATGAGTTCCTGTTACTCTGAGGAAGCAAGAAGGTATGTGAACAGTCAAATATTCAAGAGTGGCAATGAACTGGTACCAGTGGTTATAACAAATGAGAAGAAAATTTAAAAGTAAGCAAGCCACGGTACAGCCAGTCCTGTCAGAGAAATACTGCAACAGCAGTTAATCTACTGCAAAAGTCTCCTCTCTTTGAGTCTAATGAAAATGACAAAACTGGGCAGTTTCAAACAGGATTTACTATGAAATGTAGCCATGACAGGTGAATGCTAAACGTAGTGCTCAAGATCTCTTTTCCCCTTCATCCCCAAATAAACAACAGAATATCCTCATGCCTGCTAACATAGCACCTTTTAGTCTTGCAGCTTGCTCCATTTTACTCTGTAAGTGGAGTGGGCTTTTATGCTCCCAAACACATTGGTAGGGATCCTGTTTCACTCCACAAGAACGTGGTAGGCCAGACCCAAAGCTTCAATACTGTTCTTGGATGAACTGAATTTCTTAGCTGCTGCTAATGCCTTCTGAACCTCTGATTAGTCTTTGAGCAAAACTGCAGGCAGCACTCGTACCTCAATGGCAACAACTCTGTTAATGCACTCTTTCAAGGGACCTATTATCAGCTTGAAATCTCAAAGAGCAGACCCTCTGCCTGAGTAGCTCACGTTACTTTTGGCCTTTCAGACTCTAAGGGTGTGGTTTGATGATCAATTTAAATTGATCTAACTGTGAACCACTGCCAGAAAGACAATCTTAAAACCGAGCCTATCAGGTTATGCAGTGAGTTAGTGTAACCGAGTATCTCTTATTTGCTGCTATAGTTTTCAGTCAGATCATTTCCCAGTCCAAGCCATGGCACGCCGACAAACAGAATGGCACTAGAGAAGAGGCAGAAAAGTACAGCTGGCAATAAGACCAGCACATGCAGCCCAGACTTGGATCTGCTTGAACTTCCCATCAAACAGCACCCTATACTGGACATCTGGGTGGATTATTAATATGAGATGGAACAAAACATATTATAAACATTAAAATCTGTGCATCTTCATCCCCAAAGGATCCTTAATGATTTCATAGCAGCTTTGAGCAAAACGGTAGTATTATGAGCTGACAATGCAGAACTGGCTTTTATTATATGCTTCTTAGGTCAGTATGCAAAATGTTTTAAGAATCTCTCTTCCATGACAGCTCTGAGAGAATCTCTGCCCACAGTACACAATCATGCTACAAATCACAACAAATGGTTCTCAAAAGTTCAGCTGCTCAGAATATGTTTTGTAGGTTTCTTTATTCATTTGGACATGCCCTCTTCTTTTTCCTCCATATCAATTTTTTTCTTATTTTACCATGAAACAAAGTCAGTGAAGTAAAAAAGCTTCAGACTTTTTTCTACTCGGGATCTAGTCAGGCAAAGATAATGTGAAAGTTTTTGGATTAGTCCTTCCCTGAACTATTCTTTACACTTATAAGAAATCACAGAATCACATATTGCCTATTTTTAAAGGAATTAATATGGATATATTTGGACCCCAGTGATGTACCTGGTAATTACATGAAAGAGAAGTCTATCCATATTATTTTTTCCCCCCTAATGCACCCAAAGATACAATGATTACAGAAGTCTTTGCATATGGAGCTAACACATTGCCTGACGAGTCATCAAACAGAAACAAGTAATAAAGCTCCAAGTGTTTAGTTAAATTTAACTTACAACTAAGCAAAACAGTGTTTATTGGAACAAAAAAGGTCATTAGTGTCTTACTAGGAAGCAATTAAAATAACAGATCAAAGCCATTCATCAAACCACAAAACAGATGCTAAGCTTTAGTGTAAGAGATTTGGAAGCAATGGTGTATGTAACAGTAGAAGTCCACAAACCATGTTTCACCTTCTGTGACCACAGAGAAGTTGCTGAAAAAGAAGTTTTATTACATACGGGATTTAACTGTGATTATCCAGGTCCAAACATGCATATCTACTCACGTGGAGACTCAAAGCAAAGGCAATGAACCAACTGAGATTCAGTTTTTATGTCTTTAACATGAAAATTATTCTAATCCAAAGAAAATATGTATCATGCTTTTAGCAAGCTATTCCAACCTCAACACTGAGTTCTGCTTCACCAATATAATGCAAATCTCTACTATCACTAGAAAAGGACTGAACTGAAAAAAGAAACATCCAAGGTTTCAGCACTTTGGACCAGAAAACTGTACTTTACATTCTCTCTTCAGAAATGGACTTAACTGAAACAGTCCATCTCCTATTCTTCAGGTACTCCAGACATGGTTTAATTCTCCCTACAAATTGTAAATAAATAATGAAAAATATTTGCAAATTAGAGGGCAAGACAAGGTAGATATTAGAATTCTGTTTCTCTTAGAGCCTCTCTGTTTCATATAGGTGTTGTAGTCCATTGTTGAAAATCCCTGCTAATTAACAGATATTCTCATGTCACAGATTTAGGGAATAAAAATCTTAAAATGTCTGCTTAGAGTAACAGAGATGCTCCATATATACATCTATGTGAAACTGCAAACGCTATTTTTCATATGTAGCTCAACCGTTGTCTTCTTGCCACCAAATCTGTTCAGAAATTAGAGTGTATACCCAAACTGAACTGAGTCAGCAGTAGTGTGAAGAACAAGAACTGGAAGCAGAAGTGTGTTGCAGTTAAATAGCCCCAACTCAGTGTGACACAATTAGAGCTACCCAGAAGCTTGCAGGTGTCTTTTGTTCGGGGGCAACCGACTGCCCAAATGCCCCAATTCATTTCAAATTCAGCAAAGGTCCAGTTAACAAACCTTTTTGAAGAAGTTTTTGAATGGCTCTGTTGGTATCCAGCCATATCAGTGCCAGGCATGCCAGAAGGAATCTTGGTTCATAGAAAGCCTCTTAGGATTTGTTCTCCAGTGCTGGTACTCTCCAGCTTTTTCCATTACCCGGTGTATTGTAGATCCCATTACCCTGAATAAGAAAGCTGACTGCCTCAACAGGGAAGGAGACCCCAAAGAAGTAGTGTTTACACTGGGGGGAAAGATTTTCTCTCAGTCCCTGGTGTGATCAGCACACAAACGGGATTGTCCCTGCATTTATCATGCAAACTATAAATATTATTACTGGTCATAAAGTTACGTGATAGCAATTGTCATTTCTACCCTTAGGGCAGCTCTTCTGTCTGTACCAACAGTCAGCTCAAGTTCCTCCTAGTGAAGATTCCCTGCTGTTTTTCACAAATTTTTAAAAATGAATTGGGAGTTTGTTGAGAGTGCCCTTAAGCACATCAAGTGGGGATTCTCATTAACAAATATCAAAGGCAAACTCCATACACTCTGCAAGCAGCTTTTAACCAAGCACAGGATTACTTACTGACTAAGAGAAAAGAGTAGAAGCTACCAAATTCTTAAAATCACTCCTGTTTCATCTCAATTTTCTCTGAGCAATCCTCATCTATATTCTAACCCTGCAGGAATGAGATTAACCAACAGGGCTACACGCACAATACACTTCAGTGTAATAGAAGGACACCTGACCCGGTATTGAATGTCTGTGGGAATTAGCTTGGGTATCAGAAGCAGTCTAAACATGACAGTGTAAATTCCATATAAGCTAATATATTCTATTTCTTAGAAAAATCAATTGGACTAGGCTAAGCTGAGTGCTGCCACAGACTTGAGTGCTTCTGGTATCCAGCCTGGCTTGTTTAAAATTAACTTGGGTATCTCTATACTGAATTGTGCTGTGCAGCAAGATTAACAGATAACATAGTTTAACTGTTATCAATGCAATGAGAGATTTAACTTTTACATCACAGGTTCTCAGTAACCTAATTAATAACAGTCAGAGTTTTTTAATTTCATTTTGTAACACTAGGGATTAATTTTGGTGTGCATTAAGGTAATCCATAGGCAGCAGATATCCCTACCAGTGTATCTTGTTACTTGTGGAAAGAGAAGATGATACAATACTAAAAAAAACACCTTGCAGAAGCCTAACTTGGGTAATGTTCCATTTGAATGAAAGTCAGTGGTGAAGGGAGAAGCTAGGGAAAAAATCAGCCATGTAATTGCTTTGTATGGAACCTGTTTTGACGAAGTACCCCAAGATCTCACCCCTGGAGAACTTTTTTCCAAATATTTCTCAAGTTTCACCCCATATGCTTTCCACATAGGATTTGGCAGATTTTCATATGCATCTTGTGACCAGCAGACTCAACGAATAGTAACAAAAGGTGGGCTAAGTAGAACACACGTTTGTGTTGCTCTTTTGGAAAGCTTACCGGATTTGTTTCTTAAGGATTTTCACGTTTTCTGCATGCATTTGGAGCTTCTGAATTATTTTGTTGCATCTGTAGGAACTCAGTCCTTTTGCTTATTAACTGTCATCTTGCATTCAGCCCCCTGATTGACAGAGCAACTAGAACGTACAAGCAGAAAATCAATAACTCAGGACCTCCAGACAGACCACTGCAGATCTTAGAAGCAAATGGTTTACTGGTTGCCATGCCAGTTGCTGATCAGAAAATGTAAAACTAGCCAGCCATGAATAGAAAAAATGTAAAGACAGATGCACTCTTTCTTTGCATGAAAGCTTTTTTTATATTAGTTTCCCGTGTTTAAATTCTCTTATATTTTTGTCTGAAGGCAGACTGTGGAAAGGACGAATGGAAAAAAAGAGGAGGGTGAGGGACCTAAAAGATATTTTAAAAACTATGCAGATTTGTATGTACTTGTTTTTCCATCACCATGCTAACCTTCACCGCTCCTTAAGTTTTTGGTATTCTATATGTAATTTTTTTCTTTACCGTAATACTTCACTTGTTTCTGGGTGAGTGCCACTCCTGTAGAATCCAAACTTACTACCTACAAGTTAGCATGTTACTGCTAACACATTCTGTCACCCTTTACCTTCTAGTTTTACTGTAGTCTAATTACAACCCACAGGCCATCAGTGTTCTTCTGCCACTGCAGCTGGAGGTCAGCTTCAAGTGACCTCTATCTATTAGGACCTCCTTCTGTATTACTCATTATTAAGGTAATGTAACTTTACTCTAGTATAGAGATAATAGATAACTAATATAATTAATAGCTTTCAAGGCAGGGAGAAGACTTTCCTCACTCAAATGCTTCTTTCTTAGTTACGGTTTTCAGATTTGTATGTTCCTTACTTCCTCTTAATTAAAAAAAGAGGAATCTGTAGCATTTCAGTGTGAACAAAAATTCTTTTTTATTAAATATCCAAGCAAAATGGCAGATGCAAAACAGGTTTTAGTTTTCTGGGAAAAATACCGCTTTCTACAGATTGACAGTGAGAAGACATCAGTGCAAAGATTTCTCAATAGTTCTATTTTACCCTTTTATATGTTAAAATAGGTAGTGATCTTGGTGTTAGTTAAATTTTCTACTTATAGGTATTTCATGCTTAGAGTGAAGAACAAAAGGAGCCAGGAACTAAGGACGCTTTATTACTAAGACAGAAAAACAGCTCAAGGTTAGTACTACAGCAGCATTTCTGACTTCACTCTGTGAAAGCCACAGAAGGTAAAAGCATAGAAATGGCATACAGGAAATTGACTTTGGCAAATAAATCGCTGCAAATAAGCCTTTGGTAAGAACCCTGTTTTTCAACAAACTTTACAGCTGAGTTGGCTTGGAATTTTCTAATTAAATGTTGGGGGGATTCTCATCATGGAATATCAATTAATCAAAGCTGAAAGCATGTAAAATTAGTTTTAAGAAATTTACTACTATAACAAATTTTTTTATAAGCTGCCCCATTTCAACATTTTCACAGTGAAAAATTGTCCTTTTTTTCAGTTCAACGATCTTTATGCTTAGAAGTAGATATTTTTGCATAAAAAATTAATTATGTGTAAAGAGCTTTAATATGAAAAAAAAAAAAGTTCTAAAATATTCCAATGACATTAATCAAAGTTTCGGATTTGCATTTCAACATCTTGCCTAAAATATTGCCCCAGAATGAGAATATTTGTTTTTGCTTATCTCACTTCTAAAATCACCTGGGATTTTTACATTGTCCAGGATAACATGGTCATGCTCTTGGGGCTTCTGGGTCAGCCACATTTTATTAAAAAATTGTAATTTTTTACCAGAACTTTCTACTCACAATACTTACCCTATACATAAAATTCCCATTCTCTGCCCTCAACTCTTTTTCAATACTGTACTCTCTGTCAGATAATCAGTTTTATAAAGTTTAATAGAGAAACTGCAAAGGAGCCCATTCATGCCTAGCATCTAACCTGATCCTCTGTAAGATTATCTTCAATATTTGTATACTGATGCAAATTCAGTCCTGGAGCCACAACTGTTGTGAGAAACAGATCAATCTGGTCATGTCTTTGTCCCTGCCTTTGGCAAACTGACCTGTCCTTTGCTGGGGTAGAAGTTGGTTTTAAGTCAAGTTCACCTTTAATAAAAGGAACCATCTATATAAACTGGTGCAAGATCTTTGTGGCAGAATTCTTAATCGCTCTTGATTAAAAGTTATCTTTCTTCTGAAAGCTGCACATACCAACTTTTTCTTCTACTAAATGACACATTTACTTTTTGTTCAGGTATGATGGACATCTTTCATTTAGCATCTTTGACCACAGGAAGACCACACAGCAGTTCAATGGAAGGCAAACACTCAGGCTGTTTCCACCAGAGTCACTGATAAGAATATGACAATTGTTCTTGCTAAAAGATTTAAATCTTTGTATCAATTCTCAGCATGTGTTGTTTTTACCATACCCAAGTAGCAATACTAAATTACTTGTTTTAGTTAATTACACACTCATCGAATTGACTGTTTCCACCAGTTTAGTTGCAGCATCACAGAGCTTGTCATGAATTCATAACATCCCTGAGACACACACAGGTGTCTCCTGAAGACTGCAATATAGTCATGCTCCTTACAGTGAATACCAGAATCTTTCTTCTTATCTTGCATTACTTTATACTGTAATGCCATGTACTGCAGTTGCACAGCTGTACAGTGTGGTCTCAGTGCTGGATTTATGCAACAATCCATCACAGTTAAGATGTAACTCTGCAGTCTCAAGGGTCTGAGGTGTCTTACCAGGGAATGTCAGCCCAGGTATCCGTTTTTTCATGGAAAAGCCCCCTTGATCACACTTTTGGAAGAGGAGGAGAAAGAGAAGAGGCTTGATAATTTCTATCTGAATTTTATATTCAAAATAAGAAAGGTTTTTGATTGTTGGTTTTTTTCGGCCTTTACTAAAACATATGCTAGTCTCATTTTGTGACAGCCTAATTCTTCAAAGAATTTAAACTTGTCTCTGTCAGGAGGGTTTAAAGTGCAAGTTTCATTCAGCATTTATCCAAAAGATCATTCAGATATTTGAGTACGAAAAGCTGAAAAATGGAAGTTCAAATGTCATTTCATAATACTAGTCATCACATCTATAGACCTTTCTGAAAAAAGATATACAGACTGCTCATTCTAAAACTTTTCCTTATTCAACAATACATACTAAAACATTGTCCAAGAGTTGAATTATATGAGTGAAAACTGTCTTGAGACTGAAATCTGAATGACAGTGGAGCACATCGTGGTTGAAATCACTTTTAAAATCTGAAGAGCTATGAAATAAGATCTACAATAACTGAGAAGTGTTAAGATTATTTTATTAAATGCCACAAAATCCACAATCAAAGAAAAATTAATCAACCTTAGAAGAAAAAGACTTGGAGGGAAAGTAAAAGCACGTGTAAAGTAAATAATGAAAGCTAAAAAGGGAACACTGATAGCAATTAATATAAATTAAGAGCCAGGAGATTGCTAGAATGCTGGAGGCCAATGTCAATGAGAAATCAATGGCCAACACAATTAAGGACAATAAGGATTTTTCAAAGTACATTAGCAACAAAATGCATTCTAACAGTAGCATTAGTACAGTAATAGATTAATATAGTAGAACGGTCATTAAAGCCCAAACAACATGGAAAGGCTTACAAACTAGTTTCGTTCTGAATTTGGGAGAGTTCCAATACAAGTCGATACTGCCAAGAAAATATACTAGGGTAAGAAAGTGATTTAAGGAAGTAATGCTGAGTAGCTACTACATTAAGACTTGTTTTCAGATCAGCACAGACAGAAAACTGTGGTTCAAGAGCTGGAGAAAATCTTATTTCATAATTGGTAGCTCATTAAATTCAGGGAATTTCCCAAAGAAAATTGTGAAAACTAGTACTGTACTATTATCTTTAAATATTAAGTGGCATGGCCTGAATAAACGAGTGGATATGATCTCAGTCACAGGTACATGTAACGCCAGAGCTACTCACCTGTCACTTAATAAAGATTTAGAAAAGTTCAGTGGAATATTCAAGATTTATAAATTGATAGATATCAAAATAGAATTGGAGATTCCTCATTCTACGTGTGCTACTGCTGAGTTCCTACAAAGACCATGTTTTGGTCACATTATCATTCAGAATTTTTATCATTTCCCTGTAGAAAAACACAGAATCTTTACCTATAAAGCTGACATGCAAAGAGGATTTTGCCACAAGTTAATAATGGCGAGAATAGTTCATTGATACAGAGCAGATCATTGTAGTGAACAGGACACAAAGTAATTACATTAATTTCAACATGGACAAATGCGGAGTAATAAATCTAGGAACAAATAATTATAGGATACCCCTGTCTACTTCTGTTGAGCAGACACAGGTACAATTATGATCCACAGCTGGAAGCTGAGAGGCAAATTCTAATTCAAAATAAAGTGCAGGTATCAACTGCCAGGTAAAAGGAAATAGGGTAGCAGCCTTCCACCAACTCTGGTGGATTCTCCATTGCTTGAACTAGTCAAATCACACTGGACACTTTTCTCACAGGCACAGAGTTTATTCACAATGAAAATTAATTTAGGAAACATTTATGCTGTGCTGTCAGCTTACATATAACCCTCTTCCAAATGCAAGGTGCAACCATGAGCAGGAACACTCCTTGCTATTCCTGGGCATACAGCCAATTCAATGGTCTTGATAGGATATTAATGGTGTGCAGCTCACAGCACTGGGCCAGCATTTCCACTGCCAGTTTTATTTATAGCCTTGCCACATTCATTAAACAAAGTCAGGGAACATCTCTGGCACAAGGAGCAGGGATAGAAGAACTAAATGTTAGCCAATATCAGGCTGAAAGTTTATTTTCAAAGCGTTGCATTGTTGTATATGGTACTGCTAGTCAAGAGCAAAATTCTGCCATCTCTACTTGCTCCTTACTGTAACAGGAGTCCCAGATAAAATGCTTTTAAAGATGAATGAGAGCCAGTAGTTTATACTCAGTGACCCAGAACACAAACAGATGCAAGCCCCATCAGTGTCCCAGAAGGGCAGACAGACGCGAATAAGGATTGTTGCAGATTCGGGACCCATCTGCGATGGGAAAGTAACAAGAATTTGAAAATGGTCACAGGGTTTCAAAGCAAATTTGCTTTCTTGCAACACCTCTTGATGTCTCTGAAAATCACATGACTTATAGGCAATTCAGTAGAAAACACCTAATTATCCATCCTAAAATCTGGGCAACACATTAGTTAGTGAGCAGTGACAAATGAACAACTTTGTGCATGGTAGGACAGTAGCTGCCCTCTTCCACTGCACAATAGCAATAGCAGGCTCTTTGCTCTGTGAGCAGCTTTGAAAAGTACAAACTGACATCTATCTCACTGTAATGCTTAAGCGTGTTCTGGCATACACAACTGGGAAGTTTATGAACTGACTGAGGAACACAAATTTGTGTTTGTTTTACAAGGAGGGAAATATCATTCAGCAAAAGTCAGCCTTCAGGGTTAAAACACTCTCTAGTGACACACATTTTAGACCTGTTACTCCCAGTGCACTCTGAAGACAATCAGATAGCTCATGGAATCAAAATATTGTATGTTTTAAAAAAGTAATCTGATAAGCTTCTTAATTCTAATTTTCTGTTTTTCACATAATCATGAAGCATGCCTAATCCAAATTTCTTTTTTTTAAAGAACTGTCACTTCAGCCATTTACCATTCAAACAGTTTAACACCTTGACATCAGACTGTGCTTATGGGTATGTGCCAACCAAAATTACAAAATGGGAATAGATAAACCACAAGTACAGAATACTCGGAATCCTTATTACTGTAATTATTGTTGTAATTGTTTTAACAGATGTTAAAAAAGAAAAACACAGTAAGAGCTGGAAGAGTAATAAAGGGATTAGATTTCACAGCCATATTCATAAGCTTTGCATAATGAGCGGAAGGAAGGCAACAGAGGATATAAAAAATAAGAAAAGAAACATCCTAAATCCTCACTGAAAGAGAAAAGGCCAAAAAAGGAACCATCCTGTACAGCTTATTTGTACCTGCCAGTAAATTCCGTCTTGAATTCTTCTTGATGTCCTCAAAAAGTATGACATTGCTACCGTTAAGCATAACAGACTTTGGTCAACTGAAGAAAGGTGGAAACAGCCAGGAAGAAAGCTTTCCCAAATATTCTCCTTTCTTAAACAAGCCCAAAGGACCACTCAAAACTACTGCACCATCCTCCACTGGCTATGGCAACAAAACATTTAATTCCCCACAGCTGTCAAACAACATGTTTAAGACTCATGCAAGCAATGAATGTTAAAAAGAGAAGTTCTTTTCCAACAAAAGGGAAAGCTCAACTGCGAAGACCTTTGAAGGAAATGCTGTACCTCGGTGCTAGTATCTTTGATCTCCGATTGGTACCTAACAGAGGTACACTTGACACTTTAAATATTGATGAGATATTTGCTGAGCTGCCATTAAAAGCCAAGGCTTCACTTTCTAGTGAAAGAAAACACAAGCTTCAAAGACTCCGTAGGGGTCCTGATCTCAAGAGCCTTTAAAGAATCCGAAAATATATCAAACCAAGGGAAGGGGGATCACCCCATCTTGGTTTGATATGCTATAACACCAGTTGTTAGGCACAATTGTTTGGAAGTATTATAAAGTGTGAAGTCTCTTTTGTAGTTACCATTCTCCTACCTAGGGTGCTGGAAAAGAAAATAATCCTCTTTTTATCAAGATAGTATACATTAATAGATAGTATTTATACTACAAATAACTTTATATGGTTTTGTTCTTTGTTTTGATAACTCTGACTTATATTTTACTATTTATGAGATGCATGAAAATATGCATCTGAGTACTTCTGACAGATTAAAATCCAGCAATTAGACAACTTTATGTCCAAAACCGTCAGTAGAAGGTGAGACTTCACAGTCATATGCATCAGCATACCCTATGCAGATGAACTAAAAGTGAGTGTCAGGGACCAATAAAGCATTCAGTAGAGTTTTCTTGCCTATTCCACTGTGATTTCATCCATATGTCCATCCAAGCTTCATTTTTATTACTGTAACTATCGGGAAAGGGATGGAAATAACTATCAAGGATAATGAATAAAAGTTAAGCTACCAGCTATCTTTTTGTTACATGAAAGCAAACAACCTTAAGAGGAAAAGAAAGCACACAGAGGAACTTTTGACCTTGGTTCTCAGCTGTGTTACAGTCTGTAAATCTACTGAAAGAAGTTACGCACAAAACACTGCCCAGAAAGCTTACTGCAGCCAGACGTACATCACTGGCCACAGAAACTGAAGGGCAAGTAGATGTTCCATTGCTTTTTAGCATTCCAATCAGGTGAGCAGTAAAAATGCTCAGTGAATTGGTAGCTGTTCTCCCTGTATGTGAGCTGAGCAAAGAAGAATTAAAAAAAGAAGTTAGATGAGACAGGAGAAAGCTAATCCAGCATATATCTCCACAGAGTAGGGGGAGAGATGGGTGAACTGTAACTCTGCTTCATGAGAACATTGCAAGGTGCTGATTCAGCCATGCATGCTTTTCTGAAAGAAGTAAATACACAGCAACTCTCTTAATATAACAGTTAAAATAAAAAAAAAATGCATCTCTTTTAATTTTTAAATTAGTTACATAAAGGAAAAATTGAAAAATAACCATTTCAAAGACAGTTAAAAGTTTTTGAAGTGCTTCTTCAAGCACTGCAAAATACATTTGGCCAAGAGACTGCCATTTTCAACAGTAAGGAAAAGGGAGTAGAAAAGTCACATTATTTCTCAAAGGTTAATTTCACATACTCTTTTTTCTTCCTCTATTTAAAAAGGGGGAAAAAAAAAAAATCAGAGCACAGGCATGCAGTAAACTTAGAGTCTCAACACTTCACTTTGTCCTCTAACTTTAGGAAAAGACTTATGGAATAAATTCTGAAAATAAGAAATATTTGAGCAATCATAGATGGTGATCCAGTGCCCTGTACACAAGCCTGGACTTCATGTGTGCTCCTGCTGGCCACAATTTGTCCAAATGTTTATGCATAGCACTGTGCATATATTGTAGTCATGTTAAGACAACAGAACACAGAATAAAAACATTGGCTTCAGCATTAGCACGTGCTAGAGGATAAAAGTCAGCTAATTAAATCTTCTGTTTGATTGACATTGAATCAGAAGTGAACTGAGCAAAAAGAAATTGAGTTCAATTAATAATTTATTTGATGATGAAATGAAGATTAAAAATTATTTAAAACCATATCAAAGACAAAAATATTATCTGCATTTGATATCACAGTGATATGAGAAGCTACCTGAAAGAGGAGCCACTTTAGTCAATTTTCTCTGTACAATAGGAGAAAAATATGGATGTAGTACAATTAGTCCAGCACATTATGAATCTTTGTACATTCAGAAGTGAAACTTGTTAGACTGCTTTCATATCCATTTTATCCCTAAACCTTTTCTTTAAAGCAAATGCAATTTACACTATGTGTGAGAGCAGATTGGCATTTTGATTGGGAACAAAGGTATGTGTTATTTTCAGAACAGTCAAGAAACGCTTATATATTTTCTTCACAACATAAACCAGCTGCATTTTACCCTGAGTCGCACCCTGAGAATGGCGCTTCACACTAAAAGTTGCAATAGAGCCATTTTGGGATTTTTGAAAGGGCATTCACACAATTAGCTTTTCAATTCCAATTGCAATAATAAAACCAAGAGTCTTGGTGCTAGAGTCTCAGCAGAAAAGTGGGCAAAACTCACTTCTATGCACTGATCTTACAAGTTGATCTTATTCCAACAGAAGAACATGAATTTTTTTTAAGATTTAGAGGTTTTTTTAAAAAAATCCCCCCACCTCCCCAGTAGAAAACTAATTTCATTAACTCCGCTTAGTAGAGATTTAAAAATTGGGTCTCACGAAATGGATATCAGCCATTAGGTGAATATTAGACAATATGTGCTCAGCAGTACTCCAATCTAACAGCTGCCCCAGCTGAATCAGTATAATGCTTCCCTTTCACTGTGTCATCTCTTTAGTAATATTACCTTATTATGGCCAGATCATCAAATGGTAGAAACAGGCAGAGCACTATTGAATTCAGAAGAGCTATACTAACTTGCACCAGCTGAGATTCTGGCTCTCTTAACATAAATGCATTATAAAGTTAAAACCACAGCTAGAACTGTATGGATCATCTGTGTATGGACAATATACAAAATACCAAAGCAACTATAAAATGAACAATATGAAGAAATATAATTGATGAAGTTCACACTGAAGAACAGCCAAAGCAGCTGAGAAATCTGTTGTTTTAAATACAGGGAGCATAGCTGGAATGGCTGAATGTTGTTTCAGGTTGCTCAAAAAGATTATCTTCAAAGAAAAAGACTGATGCAATGCAAAGTCAGAGCCACCTGCAGCAACAAATTACAAAGCAAGCAGCAAGCACCACTGAAATAGATCATTCAAGCAATAAAGACAACTAAAACTATCTGAATACCTTTCAAATACAGAGAATAAGGAACAATTCTGTTGATGGAGAACAATTTAAATATAGACATTCAAAAGAAAAGTTGCAAACATATTTTTTTTTAAATAAAGCCACACACAATGCAATTTCAGAAGATCTCTCCATTTCCATACTAATTTTGAATGATTTGGTGAAACTCACACATTTTTTATGCCATTTAGACCATACAGAGCACTCAAACCGTTACTGAAATAAACAATATTGTTCAGCTTGCCCTGTACCTTTGCCCACATTAAGTAATACTCAATTTTGCAGATATTTCTCTGGTGCCCTGAACTGAGGACTTACATAAATCAACACATTAATGCACAAATTCCTGTCACTACTCCTAGACCTTTAATGTATAAATAAGTTGTGTGAGGTTCGTGGACTTATTTCCACAGACTTCTAAAATGGTCAATTTCTCATTAAATGTTTCACTCTCATACCCATCACAGACTTTGTTATACAATCCTATTTACTGGCTAGACACGAGATTCATATTTTGATATCACAATGTGATTGCCGTTTTGAAAAAGTATTATATACCACAAATACCAGTGGTTATGGGAAAGTCATAAGTATAATTTTGGGTCTCCAATCTCATATCAGAAAAATCTGTTTCACGAATTCCCGGGTCCCAGGAGGATCCTTACAGCTATTTGCAGCCCCTCTGGTATGAATAAAATAGCAGGATTTATTTTATAAAACTGTTAACATGGCACACGCCTAGACCTTCGTATGAGGCAAGAGGCTGAAAGGTGGATCAAAACAGCAATAGCAAACCCAGCAGAGGCATGGTCAGAACTTTCAAGATTCACTTAAAAAATATATATATAAAATTGTACTGGGAACATTAAACTGCTCCAGTTTTCTCTTTTAATTTAAACTGTACTTTGGAAGCACAAAGCACACACACACATATATTATAGATACATACATATAAAACAACAACCCCCAAAAGCCAAAAAGCCAGCACAAGTTATGATCTTTCCTCCTTCTACAGACAGGCATCAGAATTATTTGGCATCAATTCATGCCACTTACAACTTCAAGTCCAGAGTTAGCACTCCTGAAGGAAGTAAATACTGACCATAGTGATATAAAGGAAATATACACAGTGCTGGGAAGGGGAAACAAATGGGAATCCTACCTAATTCCATGAAAAAACAGGAGTAAATAAATATTAAACATATATTAAATACTAAAATAAACACATATAAAATATTTAAAAATATTTTAAAGTATCCTGTCAAATTGAGGACAAAAATAGTATGTGGGGGAACACTGAGTATATGTCCATCTAATGACAGCTGTCTAATGGTACAGCATATTACACATTTCAAATATATTAAATATAGTTCATCATTAAAGCCACTCTATGGAAATCATAGATTCATATAATCATAGAATTTTCTAGGTTGGAAGGGACCTTTGAGATCATCTAATCCAACCATCAACCTAACTCTGACAAAAAACAACAACCCATCACTAAAACATGTTACTGAGCACTACGTCAACCCGTCTTTTAAATAACTAGGGATGCTGCCTCAACCACTTCCTTGAGCACCGAGCTCTAGGGGACACCACTTGTGACCAGCTGGCAACTGGATTCAACTCCATTCACCACCACTCTTTTGGCCTGGCCCTTCAGCCAGTTTTTAACGCATTGGAGAGTACTCCCATCCAAGCCATGGGCAGTCAATTTCTTCAGGAGGATACTGTGGGAGACTGTATGAAAGGCTTTACTAAAGTCCAGGTAAATGCTTCAAGAGCCTTTCTTCTTTACATATTTTTAGTTAACCAGTACTTTGCCCTCTTCTAAGTGAGATATTTTTTACGAAATTTATTTGTATGTAAACAGCACCTATGAAGGTAATGATGTTATTACCAGGACCGAATCTCTTTACAGAGACTGTGGTTTGACCTCAGCTGAAGCAGGACTCACTCTGGGACCAGTTCTATTTGGACCCTCTTGAAGTCAGCTAAAGTCCTTTTGTCCCCTTCATAAGATTCAACATATAACTATTACCAGGCCAGGAAATTAAAAATTCATCTGGTGTACATTAGTTTCAATGGTACTGAAAAGTACTTGGAGACATAGCCAAAGACAGCCTAAAGCTGATGAGCACACGTGGTTTTAAAACCATGGCCAGCATCTGTCTTTCTACACCAGTACTGGTCCTATCAAAAGCAAACAGTTGTAGGCTGAGCAGCCAAGGATCTCATGATTACAGATACATACACGTTTCTTAACACAATAGAAATAATAAATTCATAGGGATAGTTACAAAAAATTGTTTTGTCAGAAAAACATACCAGTTACAGTGCTTACTAGAAGCCATTAAAGGTATAATGAAAAGGATGTAAAGTAATATTAACACCAAATTTCAGCATAGTGTATTCATTTTTGAGGATTAATCAGATAATGAACTCCTGTATCCAATCAGTGGAATAAAGTCCATTCCGTTACATAGGACTCAGTTCATTTGGGAACAGAAGCAGAAAAATAAGTGAAAATTGTGATCTTCTAAGGTCTTTATAATCTGTCCTCCTGCTCTCTTAGAAACTACAAAAATTATCAAATTGGTTCAAATAGATCTATGCAACACAAATACTTATGCTACTCATGCACAGTAAAAATTGGGAAAATTCATAATGGTGTAAATAATGTGCTTTTGCAAGCTTACTAGCAGTCATACCGCACTTATTTTCTGCTGCAGGTGAGGAAAAATACATTATTTCTTTCTGCACCCAATCTAAAGACAGACTGACTCTCTAAATTCCTCTGAAAAAAACCAAATACAAATAATTTGACATTATTCTTACAAAAGCTGATTGAGAAGATATTAAATCAAAGCAGAAGAGACTAAATCAAAGTATTCAGAAACTCTGCACAGTGGTTTTCAAACAGAGTAAATATTTTTCTAATGTTTTTTATAGGGTGTCATGTTGTAGCTACTTTACATAAATTTTATTGCTTGATTGAAAAATGGTAATTATCCATTCCTCCAACTTACCTGATATTTATAGGGTCCAGCAGTTCTGCAGATTATTTTTTTACCTTTTTTATTAAGTACAAAGCCTGATAATTAAAAATTGAAATAAAAGGCAATGAATGTCTACACAGATATCTAAATAATTCATTCATACTTCTAATATTTTTACTCCGCTAAATTTTTCTCCTTGGTACTACTGCATTTGCTGTTAAAAAAAAAGGAGGGGGCAGGGTAGTATCTCTTTCTGTATGACCCATCTGAACTTCTAGAGCAGAAGATTGCAAAGACATAGCTTTCTTTGCGGCCTTGCTTGGAGTTATCTTCAAGATACAACACAGTAATGTGTCACACATGAAGGCTGGCTGGCTACATTCAGCAAGAATTGCCTTGAACTGTATGTAAGATTTCAAATTCAGTAGCCTCCAGGCTCTGATAAAGGAATTGGCAGTTCTCCCTAAATCCCACCTGATATTGGCTGATTTAAACTTGACGTGCACTTTTCAACACACAGGGCCAAGGTCTTTACTACAACTGTAAAGAAGAGATTAATATATGTGAGGAGATGGCAGGATGCAGAGAGGAAGGAGCATCTACCTGTTTTGCCAATAAATATGATGTCAGCTGAGCAGAATGCACTTCTCAGTCCTCTCTCAAAGGAGGTATTATAGGCTTCCAGTAATAAACTTCTCATTTGATGCTTAAAGGTTATTTTTTGTATGACAAATAAATGTCTCCTTTCCAGACTGCTACGAATCAAATCATGTAATATACAACCAAGGCTGGAGATGACAAAGACCTATTAGGTCATCTACAGTGTGTTCCTTTGCCAATGAAAGATTGCTCCCTGCTGTCTTTTGGTCCCTTCTTCAATTTACTTTGAAGAGTTTCCAGCAATGGAGATTGTGACTTTTCTTTAGTAAGCTATTCTGGTATCACAGAGGTTCAAGCTACAGGAAGGAGCTCTTTGCTTCTGTGCTAACATTTTTATAGATGTTAAACCCCATTACCTTTATTTCTACCTCTACCATGCTTGTTTTTCATTCTTCTTTTTTTTTTTTTTTAATTCGCTAATATCCCATTGAAAAGCCTTCCCCCCCCCGCCCCGCCCCATGTTAGGGTTTTTCCTTCCCATCTTTGTCCTACATTGTTTTGCTCCCATACAACTTTCTTGTCGTAGGTTCTTCTCCTTCCTCCTTCTCCAGGCAAATCTCATATTTTATTTTTTACCCATAACTCTGCTTTCGTTAGTGCGAATTGTATTATTCTTCCATTCTGAGTGCTGCTTGCAACTATCACTAATTTAGTATCATCTGCAAATTTCATTAACAGGCTCTTTGTGTTCCCTAGATCAATCCAACAACAATGAATTCAACTGGGTAATATTTTCAATTTATTAGTGTAAGTTTGTACCCAGATGTTTTGATCAATTGTGAGAGAGCATAAGTACGTGATTTCTATTTCCCACACAGTGTTTGTTCATTCTGTTCAGTTTACTACATAGGTCAGCATAGCTGGCCCATTATAAAATGCTCACAAGTAACCTACTTAAAATGCTTATTTGCATGTATGAGCCTACATACATCTGATGTCTTTATTTTGCATTTGTAAACAGGCAACTGATTTTTGTTTAGCTGGTTGGGTTTGTCTTGAATTTAGAAGCAGAAACCACCACACACAGACTAATCATTACCAGAAAGGGACAACATTTGTGAGTTTTCAGACAGAGTAGCTGGGATTTATGGGGTTTTTTGGTTCCCAAGCTAAGATGCTGCTAAAAAGTTTTAAATTTAATCATGATACCATATTTCCTAACCTCAAAAGATATTTCTCTTCCTAACTACTAAACAATGACCACAGTGACCACTTTTATTTAATTATTACAAATTCTTTCTCTTGTTAGTAAGAAAAAAGATGAGAAAAGTTAAATTCCCATTACAGTCTGGGCAGTTGCAGCACACCAGTTATATTTTGTGGTCTAAAGACAACAAGCATACTCAGGAGGGGAGCACTGGGATATGGCTACCTCCATCACAAATAATGCATGGAAAGCAACTATCAAAGCAGCGAATGTCTTGGATTAACTTTCAAAACAGATTCATGGTGTTCCTCTTTAACATACCTGAACAAAACAACATTATTTTGAATCTGCACTGAAAGTTACCGGCTTCAGCAAAGCAGATAAGCCGTTCTTATTTCCATCAATATTTTTACTTATCCCCTACTGATGACATTTGGTGAAGAAGGAAGAAAAGAGTCAACATCATACTGAAGAGTGTCAGCTTTCAATTCCAATGCAGTGTAAGAAAGATATTAATGAGGTATTTAACAGCTTCATGTTCTCACACATGGTTACTGAGCTTGCTCCAAAGAGCTCCTGTAATAGCCTCACCAGTTTCTCCTAAGCAAGGATGCATGGCCTTTCAGGTGTCCTGTGGGAACCATGAAAAGGGCAGGGTCATCACAGGATGCACCTCTTTTGTTGGTTTATTCATGCTCTTACCCCAACACTGATCACACAGAGATCCTTTGAAGCTGGATGGTTTGCACTGCACCTGATCTTTGTGATTCCACTACTGACTTTACACCTCCTTTGCTAATGGACTGTTCTTCTTTAGGAGAGCATCTATATTCAGTTTGCCTAGATGCTAACATTCCCTTCTTTAAATGCTACTAAGCCTCAAGGGTGTGTCTTGAATCTTTATCCTGCCTGAAGTCCTGTAATCTAAATTAAACCTATTCCCACCTCTTCACCTTTCCCAGTCCCTGGACTGCTTTAAGCTTTATTCCTAGCTCACAGAGCTCCTAATTGCTTTCCCCGTTCTCACAGTCCCTTTCATCCTCACATCACTTTCCCGCTGCTTCCAGCCTCTATTTTAAGAAATTTCTCGCCCAAAGACAGAGGAAAAGGGGAAATTAAAACAGATGCTCAAGCAACTGTTATTTATACTTCCTTTATCCCCACACAAACCACCATGCAGAACCTCTAAACAGAATATGAACATCAAACAGCTTGATTCTGCTCAGAAATCCCTATCCCGTGACATTCTAACAGGTTCTGCACAGTAGGACTCAACGCTGCTGTTGGTGTTTCTGCTCAGCATGGAGGAGCACTCCTGTTCCACAGAGCATACACTCAAAATAGGTAGCAAAGAAAAAGAAGTAAATTATCATCATTTTAAAGACAGCAGACTAAAGCACTGAGCCACTAAGAAAAAAATATTATGCAGTTATGCCTGAAAGATAACATTCCCTCCATGACAAACGTCACAAGACAAACATGATTCTTTACTGTTGCTTGATATTGTTCAATATTAACTTTCAGTTTAATTTCTGGGTAACACTTTAAGATGTTGAAACGCAGCACTTTGAGCACTGAGAGAACATGCACCAAAACAGCAACCAACAACCAACCTCAAGCACTTAATGAGATCTGTTAGAAAGTATCCTGAAAGAAATACAAAAGCACGCATACGCCTTACAAAGTGAGGCAAATGACCCCACAATATACTTTTTTTATTACTATTGTAAACAATTAAGGTCTAGGGTCCACAGTATTCAAACATGTATCTTCCGCACTTATCTTCATCATTTTACCAGAAGATGTGTATCAAATAGCAAGAGCTACCACTGAAATTGAAGAAAGCAAAACCCCACACTTTCAAGGATTCATAGAATCATAGAATCAGTCAGGTTGGAAAAAACCCTGAGTTCAACCATCAACCCCCCTCTACAAAGTTCTCCCCTATACCATATTCCACAACACCACATCTAAATGACTCTCAAACACATTCAGGGATGGTGACTCAACCACCTCCCTGGACAGCCTATTCCAGTGGCCTGACCACTCTTTCCATGAAGAATTTTTTCTTAATGCCCAATCTAAACCCACCCCGTTACAGCTTGAAGCCATTCCCTCTTGTTCTATCGCTAATTACCTAGGAGTAGACACCAGCACCAACCTCTCTACAATGTCCTTTCAAGTAGCTGTGAGGGCGATGAGGTCTTCCCTCAGCCTCCTCTTCCTCAAACTAAACAGACCCAAGCTCCTTCAATTGCTCTTCACAAGATTTATTCTTCATTCTCCAGATCATTTATTCTAATGATTCCACACATCATTCTCTTTTAGTAAAATAAGGCTGATTCAGGTTTAGATTGGGCTATTTAAAAAACAACCTGTTGAAGGTTGGAACTGCCCCTAACTCTATGCATGCTCCCTGCACAGCTCAGCAGAGTCCCAGCCTTGTTTAGGGTCTCTAGCAGGCACTGTAATTCAGATAAGCAATAACTGCTGGATTGACTGTGAGTTCAAGAGGATTATAGCAAAACTCACTTGGGTTGCACTTCCTCTGGGATGCTTATTATTGCAATTATGACTGTCTTTCAGCTTAACCTCAACCCCGCTTTCTCAGTTTTCATCTGGGACCTTTACATTCAGTTGGTTTGTATTATGTTGTGCCTTTAGCTTTGAATTTCAACTTATTGTTTTAGATTAATTCATACTGCTTTATTTTAATATCATACCATGTGGGAGTCAAAATGGGGCATGAGGGCCTCTTAAGACCCAGAAAGGCAGCTGGCTCCACTTGAAGAAACAAGCTGCCACAGCGAAGGAGGTGAACCCATGAGACTCATTTTAACCAGAGTTTTAAATGGGTGTTTGTTTTTCATCTCAGGAGAAACAGAAAGAACTTCTAGGTGAGACAGAGAGGCAGCAGATGTGGTCCTGTTACCTTACAAAAAGCAGGAAAAGGAAATGCTGCTCTTTCATTTACCCCAAGATAAGAGAGCCACTACAAAATTCTACACCTATATTTCTGATATTTGCCATGGCTGGTGGGGGCTAGGACTGGCTGCACCAACATGCCCTCAATCTTTCAGTATGGTTGTACCTTGACTGTCATGCAGCTCAGTTGGGTTTTGCAGCTCTCTAATGTGTTTTTTGCTTTTTCCTTAAAGCAAGCAGCACTAAGGCAAAATGCAGACATCTTTCAAATATACCTAAGAACGGGTCATTATTTTTTCTGAGGTATACAGGCTCAGTATTTTGAAACTTGGTCATTTATTCCTTCTTTTAAATAAATATCTGTCTGCCTTGAAAAGAGCAGGAGATGAAGTCAACTTGTTGAAACGTTTCTCATTTCCATGCGGCATATACAGCATGATAAGCAGTTAAAACTAAAAGTAATATTTGGTATTTGGTAAGTCAACAACATCTCTTTCACTGTCAAATACTTCAAAGTCCAAAACAACAAGACAATTTAAATGGATTCCAAGATGTAAATATCTTGGCACAAGGTCAAAGAAGGTGGCAAATATTTGTGTGTACTACACAATTCTGTCTGATGAAAAACAAACAGGTGTGGATATTTATTTTTTTGTCAATACAATAGTAAAGGGCAAATGTGGAAATCCATCCTATACACAAATACTCCTAGCATTAGAAAAATCAATGTTTCTTTAGCCACTATACCAAGGTTCCTTTTCTATAGTTCAGTACCTACTGAATTCTGATCTCACCTCTTGTCCACCTCCAAGAATGAAGGAAGGCAAGGGTATATGCAGTCTTCCATTCCTCAGATTGCAGGAAAGATCTACGGCCCACTAAAATAAATAAATAAATAAATAAACACCACAAAACAGTAACACCACCTTTGACAGCAGGATGACTACTGACATGCTTTGAGGGAAACTCATGTACACCAACATCGCAATGTGAGGGACTACATTATGACTAAAAACACCCAGGTCATTGTTTTTTAAAAACATACCAAAAATCCTGTATCTAGGATATTTATTGTACAGGTGGTGGCATCTAACAAAGGAAAATGCCAGAGCCTATTGTGTGATCTATGGTTCAAACAGTTAGTTATTCAGCAGACACAAAACAGAACTCCAGATTCATGGTCCGTTGGTAAAACTATACTGCAACAAAATAGGATTCTTGCCTGAGGTAGGACAAAACCGAGCCCCGTAATCTTTTGAAGCACAACATTCTCTCCATGATAAATGCTTAATTTATAAACTGGTGGACAAAATATTAAGTGAAATGTTCTGATAGTGAAATAATAACGTTCGATATGCCCGCAGCCATACCGTCTCCAACTGTGATCCCATCAGGTCACATAAAGTATGTCAGGTCAGCTTAGGTCAGCATTTGAATCAAACACCTCCAGAAGAGTGCAGGAGTTGCAGAGGTGTCACTGTGATTTGGGTCATAATAGAGATCTTTGCTTCAAATCAGGTTACACATTCACAGTAAGCTAACCACACCTGAGTTAACTATTCTTAAATTAATTATCCTTACTCAAGACACACAACATAGCAAACTTTATAAAATCGTTATTAAAAATATCAAAAAATATCAAATTATTATCAAAGGCTGCAGAATCAGATTAGATTATTCAATTATTAGAAGAACTAATGTACCAGAAAAAAAAGATTATTATTTCATGAGCTGCCAAATTCTGCTAACTATAGCTGCTGTGTTTGCTCCCTTTCAGCTAACCAACTAAAACGAGAATTACTAGAACATTCAACATCAAGGTTTCATGCTAGATCAAACTCAAGTTAGAGTTAATATTTAGGTAGTAAATGGAGTTTGTTCTTCAATGACCACAGGCTTTCATTAATGACCCAGTACCTAAACAGAATCCTAAACAAAACCAGAGACAGTCAAAGATGTTGTCTTTATTTTAATCCTCACTAACACTTTACTGGTAAAAACTACATGCTACATGTTATGCTAAACCTTTCAATCGGTATCCAAGCAGAGATGACATAGCTCACTGAACCCAATGAAGTGTTCTCCATCACTGTTGCAACGAAAGCCAAATCCAAGCCTAGAGACAGCTTATGGAGCTATTTCCTAACATGTCTCAGATACTAGCAGCCACATAACTCTCTACTGAGAGCAGAACTACCTGCCAGCGTGCACGTCCTCCCTGCTCCTGGAAGGCGACAGCTAACAGCCATTTGTGGCTGGTACGAATACCTGCCAGGAGCAAAGCAAGGAGGCACACTGAAGCAGCTCGTTTTAACCTCCCCAAAAGGCATCCTCCAAATGACAACTTTTCAGCCGAGACAAGAGGAGGGAACATCTGGATTCAGATAAGCAGCAACCCCACCAGCAGCTGCCTTCTGCAGAGCCCTGTGCCTGGGCAGAGGCATGACACAGAACGGGTTAGGACGGTTCTCTGGCCAAACCCCATATCTCAGGCTTAAATCAAACTGTATTTGCTAATCGTCAAAGGAAGAAGAAGAGCGCCCTCGATGCAGATAGTCAGACAGAGGCAATTACATTTCATTTTCACGCAAATTTAAACACAGCACAAGATCACATATATTGAGAGAAAGAATACTTCTGATTTACTCTAGGCAACTCATAAACCATAATCAGACCATGTTCCCGTAGCAGGCAACAGAACTAGACTCAGCTAAGCTAGATGTGTCAGGCCTAGACATTTAACAAAAATTGGTAATGTATTTCTCAGTACAGACTGTGATAAATATTATTACATTTTAGTTACACAGTTTTATTTTAACATGAGAAAGAAACTCAGTTTTGTTTCACAGTTCTGTTATGGTACTACCTGGACTCAACTCCTTCCGAATGATCAAAATACAATGTTCTTACTGCAACTGCATGATGCTGAATACAAACTAACAGTGCCTTTATAATTAAGTCCATTAACAGTTGACTTCCCCACATTTACAGGAAGATGAACAAAATTGTCCTGACATTACCCTCTCAGGGGAAAGTTTTTTGTCTCTTTTCAGACAGTCTGTCTACAAATACCATCCTGCCTTAAGTGAAGCTGCAAGTACATTTGTCTGAAAATATGTCATGGCAGTTTCACTTAAAATACCAGATTTTGCCTAGATTCACTATTATTATTTTTAGTCCAAAGTGCCATCCTCTGCAGAGGACCGAGAAGTTTAATTTCAGTCAATACACCTGCACCAGTTGAAATCAATATTATAGAAGATATATTAAACTTCACTTGAAAAATGCCAGTAAATAGACACAATTATCAGATTATTTTTTTTTATATATTCATGAAATAGGAATACTCATCGTCAAGATAAGCAATCCATGAAATGAATGACTGATTTGTTTAGTAGCTGGAAAAATTTAATCTTTAGAGTATGGGAAATCTATAAAAACTGCAAAGTCAACAATATACACTAATCACAGAAATTCATTATTTTTAGGGAGACAGCTATTCCAGAAACTAAGCAGACTTCATACAAGCATCCCAGTTCACTTTACAAGCATAAATTAAGATGAACTTGAGATACTCATGAGCACCCTAAACTATGTTTTATAGTATAAGTAACTGACTACACAAAACTAATGATCCCTAGTCTCAAAATAGCCAATGTACAGTGCTTGAATTTCTTGGGGCGGCAGGGAGGGGAGAGTGGGGGTGTCCTCTAATTTTAGATTATTAGTTTTGCTTTTCTAGTTTTTCGTGACAAAAATGTTGGGCTGGTGACAATAGTGCCAGTGATGGCAGCACAGGATACAAGGCAGGATCTACAGCTGCTGTTATTCACCTTCTCACCAATATAGTCCTAAATCCACCAGTCAGACGCCTCTCTACAGTAGGACTTTCCTCATTTCTCTAGTTTAGCGGAGTTGCATTATAAATACTTTTTACCAACATCAAAGACAGAGAAAGGAATGAGATTTTTCTTTTAGTTTCTATAAGTAATCATCTGTCAAGTGCTACTGATACCGTTTCACCATATACAACTGAGCAGCACTTAGCCAGCATTATGAAACGTGGTTCTCAAGAAAGACACTTCATATATGCTCACAGCTTTTAAATAGTTTTAGGGCTCTCTTCACCATAAAAGAGCTGTAATTCTGCTTGCTAAGGAAGCTTTTAGAGTGACTGAAGCATGAAGACTGGGTGCTTACATCTAAAAGAGTTATTCTGTACCAGAATTATCTGCTAAATATAAGTAGTCTGTGAGCACAAGCACAAAGGGTGGGTAAGACAAGCTCTCCTCTTCTGCATAGTGCTAAACCTGATTCATTCTGGGAAAAGAGCCAGTAGTTCCAATTGCACCTACCTGCAGTAAGGACTCAAATTCGTAAGTTGCTGAGCAAGCACGGCTGCCTCTGAGTTGCTGAGCACAAAGGGTGCTTAGCACCCTGGAAAATCAAGATCTAGCTTCCTTTTAACAAGTGCAGAGTACCTGCAGTTCCTACTGGTTTTACTGAGAGGTCCCTTAAGAAACCATAAAATCACGGGTAAAAAAGAATGGGGAAGGACATATCATGTCCCTCTTCAGAAGCACCTAAATACGCAGCGTGCGTTCACGCTTCAGTCATGACCTAATGCTTAGAGCTCACGTCTGCAATACTAAACTAAAATCTCCAAACATCACAGATATTTCATCGTGAATTCCAGTATCAGTGACCACGTTGGAAAGGCTGAGTCCTTTAAATTCACCCATATAACAACATCCCCTAAAGAACATTTTATTTTAATTTAATTTAAACAATTTTGTCCAGAAGCCTCCTCTGCCAATCACTCTTTGTTGAACTCTATGACTGGTTGCTAGAAACAGTCACAGGAAATAAGTGGTTAATATCCTAAGTAAGTGAATATCTGATACCAGTTGCCAAAGCGACAGTCTTGTCTTCACACCTGGATCTAAGCACTCCCACAAGTGAATTAAAAAGAGAGTTGGAAATAAACATATTCATAAATACAGAGAAGAAGAGGTGAAAGCTGGCCACTACTTGTCACTCTGGGGTTTTGATTGAACGGAACAAGGTTGCATATACAATGGGCTCCTCCCACTTTTACCAATTCCTTGCAAAGGCTTGATAAATACTATACATTTTTTGATGTCCCATCTTTAGGAAAAACTACTCCATGTAATGAGCTAAACTTTAGTTCATGAGTTTAAGCAGATTGTATGTTAACAGTTTTTTCCAAGAGATTCATGCACCTTGTGTTAGTTTCTGTTGTACTGTGGATCTGGCCTCAGCAGATAACCAATTCTCAGATAAATATTTATTGCAATGATATGCATTTTAGTTGATTAGGTACCACACAGTACCATGAAATTATGACTTAATGAATACATTCTATTTTTCCTCAAAAATTATCTAAATACAGAGACATTTTCCTGTTCTTATTAGTGGTACAGGTTTAAGCGTAAAAACAGTCTGCCACCAACTTGAGCTCTAGTTACATGACCCTCATACAGAGAAACTACATATTAATATTGTTTTTGAGAAATGCAAAAAATTTCATCGATCAAAACATTTAAAAGGAATATTGGGAGATCCCATTTAGAGAAATGTCTACCTTCATAGGTAGAAGGCAGATACAACTGATGAGACTAATTTGTTTAGCTCTTACTCACATGTAAGGGGCAAGAAAAACATGGCCAAAAAAAAAGCCACTCCTCAAAAGCACCCAAAATTCCAATGCTGAAAGCAGATGACAAATGCCTTCAAAGGAAAATGGAGTATGAGCTCCTTACTCCATCACCACAGAGGTAATTTAACATATCGTGTGAAAACAGACATTGTAATAGCCATTATTAACTAGTATTTTAAAACCTGTGAAAAATAACAGAACAGCCTTATTCTATTTATGTCAAAGACAAATGTTTGAGCTCACTCATATTGTTTGACCCACTCTGACACACATACATTGATACAAATAGCAAAAGCAGTATTAGGCATGTCTGTGTTACAGCTCCCTTCTTGCTGCTTTTAACACCTTCTGATGCCACCAGTTTTCTCTTTATAATAAAGTATTCCACAATTAGAACAGAATACAGAATTTGAACTGCAAAATGGCACTTTCTCATGGATTCCAAAGAGTATTTTATGTTCTTTGTGAACCATAACTGCATAAATACTGAAAATGCCAAAAGTATTGTCTATGAATAAACCTAATAGCAGCCTTGCAGTACCTGAAGGGGGCTACAGGAAGGCTGGGGAAAGTCTGTTTACAAAGGCCTACAGTGACAGGATGAGGGGCAAGGGCTTTAAGTTGGAGAGGAGCAGATTTAGATTGGATATTAGGAACAAGTTCTTCACTCTGAGGGTGGTGGAACACTGGAACAGTTTGCCCAGGGAGGTGGTTGAGGCCCCTTCCCTGGAGATATTCAAGGTGAGGCTCGATGAGGCCCTGGGGAACCTGCTCTAGTTGGGGGTGTCCCTGTGACTGTGGGGAGGTCAGACTAGATGACCTTTGGAGGTCCCTTGCAGCAGACCATTCTATGGTTCTATGATTCTATAAGGCACAATGATGTGTCCATCTATAAATTACTCACAGACTTCAAATGTAAGTTTTGTAAGAATTAATGTTTGAAAGATTCCAACTTTACTCTTTTAGCTATTTTGAGGCCAAAACATTGAAGTGTCCCAGAGGTGCTGGCAGTGACCAGTACAAACAACATGCAGTAGAGCACGCAACACTGATGTCTGAAAGCTGGTTTGGTTGTCAGCAGTGCAAAACTGGGTCTGCTCCATGGGGACACACAGGGCTGCAAGAGCTGTCTCAGATCCCACTCGACCCTCATTCTGGCTCCAGTGGTCTCTCTCTCCTGTTCCTTTTCTGGATACTGATTTTGGTTCACATTCATTGTAGGAAGAGAATCACCTTACAAGTCAAAGTTCTACAATATTTGGATCAACGTGGCCATGGGAATAATTGGGATAAATCTGAAAGAAAAGCTTCAGACAATAAATCTGTTTAGTACTCTATATATCAGCTTCTTACCATTACTGATGTCAGGTGCTTTACGATGCAACAGCAATAGTAAATAATCTGTGTGCAACCATTCACTGAATTATGATGTTTTAAGATCATATGCTCATAAATGCATTTTATTATCTTCTTGCAACTGCTTTGGGTGTGTTTTAAATGATTTTAATACCATTCATACCACGGGGGACCCACACATGTTCAGTTCATTGCAACCTACTGTGAACCATACAGCTGAGCCCTGGTAACTAACCATCTGCACGCACGTGAAAAATGTGAAATAACGTGTATTTTCGTATACAATTTTCCAGGTAGTTTCTCAAAAAATGAGTTAACTGCAGACAAGTATGTCTTACCTTGCAGTTGTTAGGAAGACACACATCATTCCTGCTGCTTAGCCAGCACGTAGCAATTTGTGGAGACGAGGTATCTTGGGATCTTTCACACACTGTACCTTTTCTCTTGTAAATTTATTTGTTGGCTAAACATTATCACATCTCTATCTCAATAAATTTTACTCCACAATTTAATTTGAAATAAATTGTCCTTTTTAAACAATGAATCGCTTGTTAAGTGTAAGCTCCACAGGTTGTTTAGCTTTCAAGAAATGCTCCCCTCTCAAATTCAAAAAGTCTGCTGTGGAAGGCCAGAAGTACCTAATGAAAGCTTTCCCATGAGAACAGTGCTGAAATAACAGTCATTTCTACCCACAGAAATACAAGTATCAGGATTCAGCTCTCTCAGCAGACACATCCCTTGGTACTGAGTTCACAAGTCAGCCTTTAATGTCTGTATTTGCTATCTTCAGTACCTTGAGCGACTCCTTTCCTAGAGACTGACAGACTGCAGATTCACAAGGCAAAAATTGCCAGTGAAAACTTCAACAACTTTTGCCAACCAAGTCTCTCATCTCCTATACACCGCTCCTGGCTTCCTCTTGCTGAACTGCTCTGCAGACAGAGTCTTCCAGCCAGCAGAGCGATTCCATCCCATTACTTTGTTGCAATCAGTTCTGCCATATAAACTGTGTCGGTTACAGCTACATTGATTGCAGCGATAAAAGGATTCATCTCTTCACTCAAGCTTGTTAGTGAGTCCAAGCAAGGGTTCAGAGCAACAAAAGCCATTTTTAATTACTTTTTAAAAATGTTTTTACTCCCTACACACTTCATTTTTATAAATACCAAATAACCAAATGCCTTGATCTCAAGCTTAAGAAGAGGAAGAGTGCAAGAAAGCTAATGTGAAAGGGCTGTACTCTTTGCCAGTGACTCTACTTAAAGGAACGTATAGCAGAGCATCAATGTCAGAGCCTGGCAAAATTTAAATGCTAAAATCGTGCTAGCACATTGATGTAGATAAAATTGGAATATGGGAGTTGCAATTCAGTCAGTGTCTTTTTGAATGCTGGAGGAAGGTCTTTTCTATATACAGCCCTATAATTAACATCTAACTTCTGATATTTTTTCTCCCCAATTCCTTGAAACATTGACTTAGAAACAAGGATGAACCTTAGAGCCCCACTTTTCAAAAATCTTTACATTTCAGCCAGTTGTTGCTGTTTAGCCAGTCAGTACAGTGTTGCTACAAATCATTCAGGATTTCTGTATCAGTTCAGCTTCACTCCATGAAAGAAAGAGAAAAACAGTTAAAATAAGGGTGTTTTTTTCCTTTATGGCTGGTACATTCTTAACTATTTATGGAGACATTTCAGAGCTGCACTATCAGTATTTTGATCATGTGCCCATATAAGCTGTTCTTTCCCTTGACTATGATAAGCATTGTGCCACAGAGTACAGGACCAGGGGAAAAAAGAAAAAAANAAGAAAAAAAAAGAATCAGAAACCACAGAATCTGTTCATTTATTCTACTGTTTAAAAGTGCTTTTCCCAAGTGTGTCCCAGGAAACAGCCCCCCAGTCAAACAAACACACATTAAGTTACATTCATCTAGGAAATAATTCCCTTTGCTCCTGCAGAAACATAGCAAGTACATTTTTAAGCTTCTTAGTCACTGACCATCAAATTTTTAAAACGCTGGCACCAGAGATGAGGGCCCATAAGCTTTTTGATTGCTTTTGGACCTGTGCTTAGACTGTTCTGAGTCTATCACCTTATTTACATTGGCTATTGGCCTTTCACCTGTGTCCACGACTTGCTTTCTCAGCTACAAGGGGCAGTTAACTCTACAAGAATATTAAATGCCAAGTTATCTCGATTTCACAAACCATCCAGACAGAAATAAACATTATATACACCTTGTTGGGAAGAAACCTGGGACAGAGGTTAAGGACAAATTTTTCAAGGCATGCTCTCCAGTTCTGGGTTGCCAACAGCAGAGAAAAAGCAGTTTGGCGCATATGAACGAGTGATGCTTCTAGTTGAAATTACATGTGCTCAGACACCTCGAACTGGATTCACAAAAACAGAACTGCAAAATGAGAGATTACTTACAACCTGTTTGCCTCACAGGCTTAAGAAGGTTGCTTAGACACAACCCAAGAATGGAAACCAGAACCTCAGATGTTCATTTCTTCATCTTTAAAACAAATCACTGGGACAACAAAGGCAGACGGAATTCACAGAAACGGATCCACAGCAGGATGTAAAACTTAGGTAAAGAATGTGTTTCAGTTTCTTTGCAAATCTGTTGCATACAGGCGAGATGAGACACACACACACAGCTATGCTGCTTCCTCCTGTGTCCTTTGGAGATACCACCTGGCAGAAGCGGTGGCAAAACCCCTGAGGGCTGCTTTGACTTGAGCTAAGATGCAGCAAGCCCTTTTGCACAACTGCAGCTCCCTTCTGTCTGAATTCCTGGCTGGCATTTAACTCAACAGTGACATACCTCGACACCACAACCCCACCCTCTCCCTTTTTTTCATTTTAAGCAAAAGCCATGCTGCAATAAAAATGCACGCCTTTGTATCCCATCCCTCTGCCTCTGCTCCACCTCGGGGGGTAACTGAACACAAAAGTCAAGTGCCAGGGTTACAAATGTTCTCCTTCACTTTGACAAGCTTAAAATCCTTCAGAAATTCCTTAATTTCATTTTTCTCCCCATTTTAGCCATACGCAATTTACATGCCAGATGGGTTTTCCCCAAGCTCTCACACCACTAAGAAAACTGCAGCATTTTTTTGTTAATTTATCACTCTATTAAAATATAAGAAGCGAACCATAGATAAAATGAATTATAGGTATATCTCCCATACATTCTGTACAACACGCTAAGCAAAAGCTGTGTTGTGTTAACTGTCAAGCTGAGAAATAGCTGACATTTGTTATTTTAATTAATAGTTTACTTTGCTGAAATAAGCTTCTATGAGAAGCTATGACTTTTATTAAATCTTCACTACAGCATTATTTTCACAGATTGGGAGGCAAAAACTAATTTTCAAAACCGCTTCGCCCTACAAGGTCACCACCAACAGCTTGAATGCACATGTCAAGGAGACATCTGCTTCAGAGATACCAATCTATGTTAAATGTGCATTATTTCAAAAATTTAAGATCCCTTTCATTGCAAAAAAATGATTATTCAGTAATTACGTCGGTTTTAAGTGGTGTCTAGTAGTAAAAATTTTTATCCCCTGTGGATTTTTTTAATATTTCTTAACTGCCACCCTGAATTCTGAGACCTCAGCACTTGCTTTAGAAATCACAGTAAAGCACACCCATAGATGGATTCAGACAGACAAGCTGTCTGTCACTAATGTAAATCATTATACAATTACAGAGTATGTTTATACATTTTCTTTGCCCAAATATTTTGAGGTCATTGATGAGACCAGAGAATTTTTCATTTCTCTTTTCTATTAAAAGAACAATCTTATTTTCAGCTAGGCAAATTTATTCCATTTCAAACCAATACAAGTACTCTTGACAAAAGTGAAAACTTCTTGGTACGCTGACCCAGTGACTCTCAGGATGCAGCTCTTAAGTTAGCAGTTTAACAGGCGGTACTGACACTGAATTCAAAAGAGCTTCCTGTGTAAAGAAGACACAATGTTCTGGAGAGCCAGACCTTTCCTTCTGATTCATGATCCACTTGAAGAGTGTACGGCAGGATACTGTTAAAAACAGCACAATCTCTTTTTTTTTATTATTTTTTACAGCAACGCATGAAGATCAATGCATCAATTGATTTCTATGAATTACATTTCACTTAACTTTTTTTTTATTGAGGTCTAGCATTACAAGGAATAAAACTTGTGCTCTCAGGATTGATCTGTTGCTTCATATTAATGGAAAGATTCCCATTCCCTTCAAGCTCTCACTGCTAGAAATAACAAGCCCGAATTTTATGACGATGTAGAGTAACTGTGGGCAGGTAATGGCTTGCTCTGCCTCCATTCTGAAGTGATTAAAAGTTCCATTGTGAGGATTAAAATAGAATTATTTTCTTTCATTTGCTGGAATATGCATATTATGCTTTAAATTGTAGGAGATGGAAAATTCTGCTCATTTAAGTAGATATTGTTGTTTTCTTTTTCAAAGAAAGGAAGAATTTTTCTGCTGCTCAAAACCATAGTAATAAAGCTGCTACAGCCAACTTTGGTCTTAAGGATCCAAGAGCTGCAGAGGTTGCAGAGAGAAAAAAAACAATTATTAGATACTGGAAAAATGGACTGGGTTTTGAGCTAAAAACCTTTCATCAGGGCAAATGCAAAGAGAAAGAAGCACATGGTTGTTTGAATATAGATTCTCTTAGAGGTATATACAAAGGATTGTTCCTTTCACGCTTTCCCTTATGGGGAACAAATTCTGCTAATCCTGTACATTCTCATCTCCCACGGTCCTCAGGATTTTGTCACTAACCCAATGGGACACTCAGTAGCTGCAGACAGCCAGGACTGGGACATCCAGTACATCTGCATTTACGCTTTCTTCACTTATACCTGTTTCTCTTTTCACATTCCACAAAAACAACTTTCAAAATCCTCTAGGTATAAAAGACCTCTTGTTTCATAACCCTCTTTTCAATAAAAAGAGGTCTTTTGCAGTCAGTATTACCCAATTCCTCTTTCTGGGGGAATTCTGGATTTAAGGAGCGAGCCAGATGTTGCAAATTGCATGGCTGACCTGTAACTGCATGGCTCCACACGGCTTCCATAGCACCCCTGTTGCACACACTCATGGATGAACTGCACTGGTGACAGGTCTGATTTGGTTTCTGCAGGAGTCAGCGATAGTGTCCTGCCTCAGGCCGGAACCTGCCGCAGCTGAATCGAGTATTTGCTGAGCCTGAGGCCGTAACCTGCTGCTACTGCTGCCTTCATCTTTTATTTGATAACTGCCTGATGCCACCTGTCTACCCCACACGATACAGCAATTGGGACCAGGTCATCTCCACCACACAGAAAGCTGGAAATAATTGTCCCTCCCAGAGTATTTATAACTCTACCAATACAATAGGAAGACACTTTCTCATGGAACTGCAAGAGCACAAACCCACTCCCATCACAGCTCAAATGGAACAACTTTTAATATCTCTAGTAAGGGTAGAGAGATCAGGTTTGAAGCATATTAGGAGAGAGACAAGTGGCCAAGTTACACCCACCCCATGGACAATCCAGCCATGAGATTTCCTTCCTGACAAAACCATGTGACAAATGTTTCATAATTCCTCATTAGAACCTTATTTATCAAATGCTGTATCTACTGTGTGGCAACAACGCAAAGAGGGATCTTCAGAAGAAAACAGGATCAAGACCAAAGACCTGCTGAACCCCAGAAACCCATCTTTACTGACCTCATCCCCGTAAAACTGTGATGCACCAAAGGAAGTTTGCATCCCCACTACACTGGCCTCAAATAGGTTGAAGGAACAGGAGTGCAATTCATTTTTCTAATTAGTTCCTATAATTTCATTCCACTATTACCCACAAATACCACTTATTACAACCTAATTTATTGTGGAAATATGATTTTTTTTTTACAAGAATGTCAGATCCTTTTGCATTAACAGTCAAATGATGGTTTATGGAAACTCCTACAATGTATTAAAATATTATCACAACTTACAAACACTGCATTCCTCTCTAAATTCATATGTAGTATTAACAAGTAAAAATAGAAATAATAATGGAAAGTATAAAGATAAAATGAAAATTTCAGGGACTTCTACCAACTAAAGATCTAAATTTGGAATCTGGGATAGAGTTTAAATAAATAAGAGGAATAAAAGGAGTTTATAATGCTCGGAAACAGTTACTTCAGTATTTTATCCTTGGCCAGTGAACAACAATATATATTTTATTGCCAATTAACATCTGCCAACAACAAAACAAGATTATATCAACAATTTTTATACGGTATTTAAAAATATTTATTGAAGTTGTGTCATTTTGTATCTCTTGGATGTTCATTTGCTGTTCCTGGCAGTTCATGAAAATTCAAGCTATACATCACTGCTAAGCAATAATCCCAAATACCAGAAAACAAACATTACAAAAAAGCACTAAAGGAAAAGATAAGGCTAGCAGCAAACAATCCTGATATTTTCTTTTAACTGACTTTTTTTGTATAATTTCTATGTAATTTCCAATAGGATAAAAGGCAATATAGAACATATAACCTGTTACGTATAGAAAGACAACCATCTTTGAAGCTTTCCTAAGAGGTAGCAGAGTGGTAACTAGCACGTATATAGATAAAAGTAGATGCTTACAAGATAACATTCAAAGTGAATGCAGAGAAACAAGTAATACGTGAATGGTTATCTCATGTATTTTTAAAGAAAAAATATTTACTGGTTTCTTTTTCTCCAGTTCTATCATCAATAATGCAGCTCTGTTTTGTTTACATATTCCTTACAAGTCACCTGGGCTTTATTCTCCTTCCCGTCTCCCCTTCACCCTACATTTCTAAGCTCATTTGTTTTGAAAAAAACTCCATAATATTAGGACCTTCTACTGCTGAGAACTATTAGGATGAAATCTAACAGATACTAAACATAGGCAAGTTGTTAAAAATGTGCTAACACAAGTGAAATCCAAAAAAACTAAGGTGTGTGAGAAGCATATGAAATTTCTTTACGCATGTCCTTCAAAAAAGTTTAATACATAGTCAGGTCACATTATTGCACATCAAATTCTCTAGGTCTCTAGCTGCCAGTAGCAATTATCTGTAAGAGAACGTATTTTCCCTCATGACTAGCTATAGGGAATTTTTGAGTATACCTAAGCATAGCCTTGAGCAAAACTCCTACGGGGCATATTTGGAATAGAGTATTTCATTTGGATGAAATTTTAAGGTTTCTGTGCAATATGTCTATCTATATATTTATACATCTGTTTCAACATATTGATCTGTTTATCTGTTTATTTTAATTACATGAAATGGTTGTATTAAAATGTACATAGTACTGAACGTACATATTTCCGCGCAGAGCTTTAAGCAGCACACTGCTGTGATTCCTGAGGCTGACATCTATGACCCGTACTGATGGCCCCCACCAGCTGCCCCAGTCTCGCAGGGCTGCTGGGAGGTGGACCTTGGGGCTTGGCTCTGGGGCTGCGTTGCTGCACCCCTCACCCACTACAAACACCCACAGCTCTGTATCAGGAAATGGTATTGGGACTTCCCAGTGCCTGTTAGGGCGTGACCCATGACCATACACACAACCAGGGGCGGGGTCGGGGGGGGAACCAAACCTAAACAAAAAAGGTGGAGTCTTTAAGGAAAAGGAACAAATTACATCACTGTGGAAGAAACAGAAAGTCCTATAATTGATCATCTTTAAAAATGTATGAGGCAATCCAGCTTGCTAAAGGACTTTAAACAGTGCCTGCTGTGGTGGTGTACAAACCTCTCTACACCAAAGGGTCAAGTTTGCTACCACAGATTTTCAAATAATTTTCTAGTTTCATGGTGCTCTAGATGGAAATGTATTTTTAAGTTTTTTAGAAACACAGTGCCTATAAAAAGGGCGAGAAAATAAAATTGTGTAGTTGGATGATAATGGTCCCACAGTGTATGGAACCACTGGACTCTGCTAATAATAAACACAATGCAAATGTGTGCTAAGGTTGCTAATAAATGAGATGAATTTAATTTCTATCTTGTGAACACAGGTGCAACCACCCGCTTTCAAATGAGATTATGCTGGTTTTGTTTTGATATGGACTGGGTCTCAACTGTGTGTTAACTATAAGAACAATTATTTGGTCTCATACTACACCCTCTGAAGTCTACAATAATCTTTCCATTGATCTTAAGAGGCAGTCAGATCAAATCCTTCTCATTTCTGCATTTGTGTATGTGTTTATTGTATAAACACATTTAAACATATGACAATATAGATGTAAAAACTAAGAATTTATTCAAATAGAGAGCCAGCTTTATCAAGAGGTTAGTGATTTTCAAAAAAATTTCTAACAGCAATAGACAATCACTAATTTTCATCAACACAGTAGTTCAAATAAACGCAAGAGCAAGCATAGCAAAGACTTTGATAGCTTTTATATGCACTTTTATTCCTGCAAAAGAAAACAGCATTACAGCTTTGGCAAATGAAATATTCTGTGAGTCTTCATAGCCCTGGTAGAACAAGAGTTGATACTTTCTAGCTTTCAAATGACCATGAAATATATTGAAAGGCAAAAAAGCATAAATTCTCATCTCTCCTCTTAATAATACATTCACAGTCTTAAATGGTGTTCTTCTTTCCTGGATTCTTCTGAATCTATCCTATTTATCTGATTGGATTTCTGTCCCATCTTTCCACATATTACAGCTAATTAGTACCCCCTGATGAGAAACAGTCCACCAATGGAAAAAGCAGTTGGATAAGATCTACATTAACAAATGTAGTTCATTTAATATCATTTGTACTGCTGCATTATTAATAATACATAATTACCCTGTGCAGGCTGCAAGGGGGAAGAATAAAATCATTCATTAATTTCTTGGCCATTACAAAAGGAGTAGTATATTTGCCAGGGGGAAAAAAAATAAAAATATTGGACTTAGAGACTGCCATTCATCAGTTTTGCATGCCACACTAAAATATTAACTTTTGCTGGTGGAAAGTACTGCTATATTTAAATGAGATCCTTACACTAGCCCAAGATATGATGTGCCATACCACCGCTGGAACCCGAAGTTGTTATTCTGAAAGCACTGAACAAAGCAGCATGACAGCCAACTAGCTGAAAGTTGAGATTTCCAGACAGCTACTGGGGGGTGTTTTCAATGCATACAGATTTCCACGCCCAAAAAACATACAGAATTTTCCACGACCTTCACTGGGCTATATTTGCTGTACAATCTATTACTTATCTAATTATCTATTTAGTATTTTTTTATTTACATGTATAAATTACTCCAGACTTTGCATACTACAAGAAGCAAATACAGATCTGCCTTATTTTTGTCCTTCTTCTGTAAGTCCGAATCAGCACAATAACATTTTATACTAGTTACAGCACGCTATAAGAGTGTACTTATAAAAGCACTTTTTATAACACAGAATAAATTCATCCAAACACAAGTCAAAATCTTTTGTTCTCACTCTATAAATAGTCTCAGTGTTGCTATGCATGTTTTGCATGAAGAAATGTTCTTGATTTTTTTGACCCTAGTTGTAATGTTATCAGACATACCAAGCTATTCTGCATAATAACCCTTCCTAGAGCTCTTATGTTCTTAAAAAAAAAAAAAATAAAGAGAGAGAGAGAGAGAGCACACACATGCTAAATCCCAGAACCATGTTTCTGTATTTTTCCTGGAAGCAAGAGTCGGGTTGTCTACTAACACTGTAAGTACAACGCAGGTCTGCATTTATTAGAGAAGAAGGGTTCACACCTCTGAAGCACTTTCCCTCTGACGAGGACTGAGACACACGATGCAGGGGACTCATGAAGCAGATGACTCTTTTTTTCAAGATTTTGGATCACAATCTGACCCTCTCTTGGAAATGCTTAGCTCAGCTGAGTCAGCCCCTCAGAAATTTTGGGGAGTACTCCTAGTACTTTCTACATACTTCCTACAACAGGTGGCCATTTAAAGACACAATTCAGCTGCGTCAAAGCAATCTTCTGTAGGATACCGTCTTTGCACTTAGAAAGGGCAGTGCTGGAGTTGCCAGATGAGAAGGGCAGTCTCCAGGTTTGGGCACAACCAGGACCCACCAGTTTGCCTATGTTCACATCAGATACGTAAATGAAAGTACAAAAAAATACCAATGGATTAAAACACAGTGGTATAGTAACACTGAAACAAAGCGAGTAAGAAGGAGAAAATATGATAAGGAAAAAGTGAATTAACTTCTCATATAAAGGTAACAGGTGAGAAGACCTTAAAATGAAGACAGAGGTATAAAAATCTAAAAAGAGAAAAATGTTTAAAAAAAAATCAAATAAAAGTTGTGTACGTGAAGGGCAAAAATATTAGCTATAAATCAAAATCATATTACAAAATCAAAAAAGAGAACAGTAAAACGAATGCAGGAGACAGAAAACAAAGTGTGACAGATATCACTAAAATCAGAGATTTTCATTACAAGACAGGCTGAATAATGGGTAGAGTTCATAAGGCAGAGCTGAGTTCATCTTGAAGAGTGGGGTAAAAAGCTCATTCTGTATGAATCGATGGGGTATATGGGAGAAGGACCTAGCCCAATTAAAGATGATCAGCAGGAAAAAAAAACAGAGTGCAGTGAATAGCTGCTTGTCCCACTGAGTTAAGCACAGAAAATAACAGGAGTCATTGGGTCTGCACTACTGTAAGGGAGGGAATAATTTGGATTCAAGTTGTTAAATGTTACAGATTATTTCGCAGAATGCTTAGAAACACACTGCCAAGCAAAACATTGCAGTGAAGCTGCTTTTTAAAGGCATGACCTAACCGTGGACACAAGGTCACCTAAACTGTTTCTATCATTTGGTACAAGCCTGAGGGGAAAAAAAACTAAACCCCAAACCTCTAATATTTTACTGTAGCAGAAGGAAGTGTAGGGGTCATGCTTTACACTGAGAAATCAGGACACATCCCTCCTCAAGTCCCCATCTGGAAGTGAGACGCACAGGAGAGAAGACTGTATAGCAACAGCAAGAAGTTAGATCCATCTGGACCCAGCAAAAGTTACCCAGCCAAAATTATAATGCTTAGAGACAAACTTAAAGTCAACAGCCTTCTGTCTGACAGTGCCGAGGAGGGAAAATTAACCCACCTTCTGGAGGTGCTGCAGACCCTTGACACATTTGCATCCTTTTCAAGTCTCCTCCATCACCTTTCTGGAAAAAAAAAAAAAAAAACCCAAAAGCCCCCAAAGGCTCTCACTTACCTAACAGATATTCAACAAGAAAACTGTGCAAGAGACTAGAAAATCCTTTTAAAGAACATAATGATATATTTCCAAAAGACGAAATGCAGTGAAGCAGAGTAATAAAGACTAACTCAAAGTTTGGAGCATAAAATGCATTCCAGAAAGATCTCAAGTGTTTGAAAACAAGTATTTTTTCAGTTGACTTCTCAAGCCATTTATTTTAATTCTATAAAGTGTGAGTAATCTTAAAGGTTTCAGGTGACTACTATGTGTTTTAGAGAAAATAATATTAACTAACATGATCAGACAGGGTTTCCAGACAGGACTTCTAAGATTGTTCAGATTACTGTGTGTTTTCCAATGGTATTTTCTTTTTTTTCCTGAGAATTAATATATTAAGACATGTTCCTCAACTATTTTTCACACAAACCTACACAGTGATGTGTGCGCCTATAGGTCCACTTTAATTTAAAGAAACCATATGGTCTTAAATCTCAAAAATAAGAATACTCTGCATGCAAAGCCTATGAATTATTAGAATGCCGTTACTTGACCAATATAACAAATGAAAAAGTTACATTTAATTAAATACTGTAGGAAACCGTAGTATATGTTTCATCCTTAATTTTGAGAAGTCACAACATGTCATTATTGCCAAGTATTTTCTTAAAAGTTATTAAATTGAATATATATGTTCAATGCAATGATATCTATTTAAATATAGAAAACCAATATGCTTCTATATAAATAATGCAATTCTAAAGGACCAGAACATACTTCTAACCCATTTTAAGTCACGCAATACAACTGAATTGAAGGTTAACAGCAACTTTATCCTAAGTAGAGTTCACTGCCAACAAGTCCCAGTTTCACAGTATTTACTACAGGATGCCACACCAAAGATACATCACGATATAAAATATATAGTAACAAATAGAAAAAAGCTAGAAAACGAGACAACTAACATAAAATGAAGGAAAACCAACACACAACAATAGACATTAACTTGACAGTCAGTCTGAATCCCCTCAATATAAATGTCCTATTACAAATCCGTCAGGATTTAATGACTTAAGTAAAAGCTGCGAGAAGGGGGACCAGACAGTGCCATCACCACATAAGCTGCTCACTCTCAACAAGCAGAGATTCCGGGCAGCAGGGGCTCTTTTTCCTCACTGCGTGACAAAGAGATCTCTGACACAGCTGGGTATTCCTCCCCAATTTATTTCAAGGATTGGAGACCTTCATTCTGCGCAACCCAGCTGCTGCAGATGATCAGAAATTCTTGGAGAGAGGAAACTCACAGGATAAATTTAGAGAAGCTGAATGTATCTTATTTTTATCTACTTGATTAAATATTCCAGAAGAGTATTCAAAGGATAAAACTTTTAAATTATTATCTACTCCCTAATGATCAGAGATGCTTCGGAAGTAATTCAGAGCAAGAAAAAAAAAAAAGAAAAAAAAAAGAGGTCACCACAATCCAGGAGTTTTCTCCAGCTCCCTTAATCAAGAAAAAGTGGAAAGAGAATGCCAGAAGCCATTCATCGTTTTGTCATTCTCACACTCTTCTCCTTGTAACAATCTTTGCAGAATGATTTAGGAGTTTTGAGTTGTTTCTTCCTAGGATTTCTACCATGTTTAGGTTCGGACAGGTTGTGGGCAACTGAGGATCAGAGTTCACAGAGCAGTTTATGATTCAGAAGCTCATGAAAAATTTGGTCTATCTATTTCTGCAAACAATGTAATAGCATTCAGACCTTGACACAGGCAGCTTAATAAAGAAATATTAAACACAAGCTCCCTTATGTGAGGAACATCTCTTTTCCACACCTCTCCTTCAGATAAAGTTGAGTACCGTACTACATCCCACCTCACTGCTCAGTCCTTGCTTCTGTGTCAAAAGACACATATATTGCCAGTGCAACTATACTGATTTTTGGCAATCTCCGCTGACCTCTCAGGAGTGATTTTTCTACATTCCTGTGTGCCAACGAACTACTCTCTGCACTAAGAAGCATAATTTGTTTCCCTTGTTAGAGTTGTTGGTAGCAGTATGCACTAGCAGCATCACACTGGAGAAGACGCTGCAGGGAGTAATGTACCAAAACGTCCTACGTGGATGTGTACAGTATAGATTTGCTGACACCACAGACACAGTCTCTGAGCTATCATCTGTAAGCTTCTTTAACAAGTTTCTTCATTCTCCCTTCACCGAGATACTAATTCCTGGGATTTTTTTTGACTGAACATGTTTTACACCTGAGTTTTTGTTTTTTGAAAACCAGAAGGAAGAAAAGGAATGCAAGATCTAAGATTGCACTAATAAAATTAAGTCCCCTAACGCAAAGCATTCACACCATGAAGTCGAAGCTTTTGTACATTTGGTCATGTTTTTTAATTCGTGCATTAGCCAACTGGGATAACAGTATCTTAATGTCGTTGAAGTGAAAACATATTTTTTACTCAAGATTTTTAAAGCTGTCACATATCTGAAATATAAATGAGACTTGGTTGATCCATTTTCCCTCCCTCCCCACCAAATGCAGGCTTGGGGCTTTGTGCTCCATCTGCCTCCAGCAGCTCTGCGCTCCTCCTCTCCTGGCTCATCAACACCTGTGAATGGCAAGCTTCCTACTAGCTACAGCTTCAGACCTGGGGCTTATAATACTATCCTATTATAATACAATGTAATTTCAACAGGCAAACTATTACATGGAAATATTTAAACTGTAGGATCTTTTTTTTAAATAGAGGAGGCCAAAAATTCACTAAAGTTTGCATATAATGAAAATATTTCAACAAGTGAAGCATAACAATACAATATTAAGTCTAATACTGGTGACATTTCGCACATCTTGTTAGAAATTAGGGAGCAGGCTTTATTTGAACTTTGTTGCCCTTATATTAGATTTCTTTTTTAGAATTAATTTATTTCCTTGTAGTTCTCATTATGTTTTTATTGCATTCATAGAATAGTGGAGCATTTCTCTAACTAATTTAACACCTGTAAATTCCCATGGCTGCTAATGAAAGACTGTGTATACTACCAGATAAATTTCTAATTCATATTTTAAAGGTTGTGAGTTCAAATCCTATTAAGATTATATTTATTAATGTTTCTATTAACTCTTTTCCATCTCTGAAGTTATAGATTGAATTAATACTTTCAGTTTTTCTAAAGAAAGAAAACACAACTGCTTCACAATGTTACACAGAGATGGGACAAGGAAGGAGAAGGAAACAAACTTAGGAAACAGACAGATGAAATTTCTTGCTTTTCAAAGGGATAATGTTGCAGTGAGAGGCCTGCATCAATGAACGACACAACTGGAATCCTTTAAGTAGAAATAAATTCTAGTGTATATGAAACGGTGAAAATCCATAGTTTTTTCCCTATAACTCAGCTGCACTCACTGAAGCTTTGGCTTCCACTCCTTCCTAATGCACCTTTCTTTACTGTGTTTATCATGTAAGCGCCCAGTGCCTCAGTTAATTCATCTATAAAATGGATGTAATACTTATTGACCTCCTAGTTTGATAATCCTTAATTCTTTGCACATCTATAGCTGTTTCCATTAGAATTTTAAAGCTAATAGATTAAATGCAACTCCAATGAGATTTTGTCAGATTTAATTCATTAGTTGTGAGATTCTTATTGGAACAGCTATAGATGTTCAAAGGATTAATTATAGCTAAAAAACAAGCACTTAGAAAACTATTTATCTATATCAAAAAGAATATATCTCCGGAAATAACCCTAACCAATAAGACCAAGCAACTTTTAATACTGCCCTTGACTGACACAACTTTAAATGGAGCAGCATTCTGGAACAATGCTCTAATTTATGCTGATATAGTATCTACATCTGCTATCAGGAATAATTATGCAAAGGGTTTGAGGATTTTTAAAATATATTATTTTGCATATTAGATAACATCTGAGAAGCTGTATTTTGTGCAGCCACTAAGGAAAATAATTTGAGTGGTGTGTACAAATACATAATACTTGATTAGCAAGCAGGACACTAGATTCCTTCTTATTTCTTGAACGGCAATTACTTTTTTCAAAAGCACATAATTTTCTCAGAGTGACATCATGTTTTCCACCTGTATTTGCAATTCGCAAGTATTCACTGTAGTCTTACACTGAACTCCAAGTGATAAGGTTAAAAAAGTGGGTTGTTATCTTCATTCATTTCTTTAGTTTATTTGGTTCTCCATCAATTCTTAACGAATTTATAGCATTTATTTCCAATTAATGCACAACAACATTCTGCTGAAATTTAAAAGAATCTATTTGGACCCACAAATCTATACCTATAATTTACCTGGGTTCAAAAATGCCACCAAAAAAATCCAGAAACAACACTTACAGAAATTTTTGAGCCAATATGAATCAACATTTTAATATGCTTGAGAAATATGAATGCATAGGCATCAGAAACACCTTTATTTATCTGGTAATTTAAAATGCAGCTTTTTGTCTCATTTGGCTTTCTCCTTTAATCTGTGGAAAACTGCTCAGGCACATAAGGCTCTGGTTCAGAGACAAAAATACCTATTTTCCCACATATACTATGATAGCACGAGCCACCAAAAATCCCAAGGCATACGGTCTCTGGTGGAAAGTCTTGTGAGCAGCACACCATAACTGACAATACGCGTATGTCCTGATTCACAGGAGCCACTGTACAAGGTCAGAAACTTTTTGACCAACTTCTTGCATTAATACGTGCCCTGCTTTACATTGTGCCTCACGTTTGGGCCACATTTATACCGTTAGCCCAATGACAGCTGCAGACTTTAGCTTCCCTGCCAGAATTTGCTTTCAAAAAGACTGACTGACAAGTTCCTCTTTGTTCATTTTCAGGGGAAAAAATAATATATATATATATATATAAGGGTCATGCTCTTGGTATTTTCAGAGCTCTAAAAACTCTAGAGACTTAAAGGAGACAGAGCTGACTTCTTGCTGTTGATCACAAACTCCATCACAAGGAGAAAGAAGATTGAGGCCTTGATGCAGACTGTCAGGATTTATACCAAGGGGGGCTGTCTTCAAAAGAAGGCTGTGGATAAATAAAAAGCCAGACACCAGGCTGAGTGTTAGAATCAAGGTGCACAGGCTGAGGAGCCCCATCAATAGTATTTCTGCAACAACAATCTGCCAAGAAAACTAAGGAGGTTCTGAAAAATGAGTGAATGGGGAATGGGAGAAAGAGTTTGTTTATCCATATGGTAACAACATTCACATGGCTCCTAGTAGCATGCAAGATGTAGTAACATACTTGAGAGGAAATAATTTTAAAATATGTTGTCTCCAAATTCTTATGATTCATACTAGCTTATAGAATCCTTAGGGCTAAATACCGCAGTCCCTCCTCAGCTCTCATTCAAGGAAAATCTGCTAAAAAATCAATAGAAGTTTGCTTATATAAGGAAAAATTGAAAACTAAGAATAAAATAGGGCTATGATTCACACTGTGCATGAAAATTATTTTGGTTGTTCACACATACAGGCTATACATCATAATAAAAAGATGTTGTCCAACTGATGACCTAGTTTTCAAAATTCTTACACATTTATTAATGGAACTGAACAAAAACTTCAGAACACATGCAAAACACATGTCACCTGGCTGATGGTCTACACAGCAACACATCTGAATGTCTTGGTCTATTCTGGTAAGGGTTCAGAAACCATCAGCCCCCTACATTGCACGAGTTTTCTTCTTCACACAGTTACATACAAGTATTTTGAGAAAAGACTATATGTAATTTGGATGGAAAACATTCTGATTTTCTTATAGTGCATCGGCATAAAAATAACAGTCCTATCCATTTTTTTTATTTTACCTTCTAATAACACAATCTGGGATTTATTTTGGAAGATTGGAGTGCTTCAGAATAATTCATCTCTCACAAAAAACATTACCATGACAAATATTTAGCTATTATGCGGGTCATGTTTAATTCATTTTACTAAGTAAGAATGTTATTAGTACAGACTCTTATGAAAATAAGTAGGATTGTTTTATTATTTGTAAATAATTTGTAGTGAAATTTTCCAAACAAACATGAAAAGGACAAAGACATTTCACAAAAGATGTAAATCAAGCAACAAATTATTATTCATTCTCTTTTCTTACTTTTTCTTTAAAAAAAAAAAAAAAAAGGCCAGAAAACTCTGCTCAGCATCAAAGACACTGACACAGCTTTAAGAGTTTCCTGCATTTAATCATCTCTGTGGAGAAGAGCAAACTGGTGGTCCCCTGGATTTCAGCCAGTTCTACAACCCTTCTCTCATTAAATTTTCCACTTCCTTAATTCATCTTAGCCTATTCTTCACACTGTTAACAAGTTCTTGTTTTAGACTATAAAATGCAGGTAATATAATACAATAAACTCAAACTGTCCAAGTTTTAGCAGTATGTGTGCTACTGCTTTTCTTCTTCAGTTATTCACTTTTATTTTGTATTCATTCTCTACTCCACCCCTTCATCATAACTTTTTTTTCCTCAGACACACCATTGCAAACCTCTCCCCACTCAACCGCTTTCATACTTTTAATTCCCTTATGCTCTCAGTTTCTCCTGCCAGCGGGTCTTTTTTCCAAACTGTTTCATGATACTGAAGGCTCTCCTTCCCCCTCACTTCTACCATCTTGTCTCTTTTCCACTTTCTGTTCCTAATAGTTTTTACATCTCAATCACTCCTTCACATTCAACACAGCACATATGGGAATTTACCTTTTTTTCCCCTCTGTATCTTTCTTTCTCAACAACTATTTCTCCTGCACCTTCATCCCTCTCCTGTTGCAAAAGTAAATTTTTCTCAGCCTCTCTCTTCAAGACGTTTTCTGAAGACAAAGCAAGATTTCTCATCAGCTTCTTTAGTGACACATTAGTGGATCTCTCCCTCTTACTATGCAATAGAACAGCCTGTGTGTGCATAATGGGGTGTGTATTCTACCAGATTGCAAGGATGGTGGGTGTTAAAATGCATATATGTGTGTGTATGTGCATGCTGGTGTGTGTGGGTGCGCATATAGATGCCAATTGCCAGCTACACTCCTAGACTCTAGGAATGACTGCAACGTGCACCAGAATTTTATCGTTATTAAATTCTACTTCCAAATCATACTGTAAAAATATTTTGCCTTAAGCAAATTAAAGCAGATACAGAAGCTTAGTATGAAATAGGAAATGTCTCCACCTGATATTTTTGAATCTGTTAGAGAGTCTGAAGGCAAACTAGAATATGAGGACAGTACAAGTGACAGGATGGTTATATTTTTAAATGAGAAAAAAAAAATAAATCAAAACTGCTGTCTCATAATATGATATTCCAAGGAACAAGGGAGCCTGCTACTGGTTAGAAAAGTACCTGTCAACAGACACAGGGCAGCTACAAGCACAGGAGACAGGAATCCATTGGAATGATGCAGACTGGGTAAGAACAGAGAAGAAAGGAGCAAGAATATCCAGCTGAGGGAAGGACAAGAACGCAAACGTGGAAAACTTCTCCTAAACCCAAGTGAATCTATAAACTGAGGAGTCTCCATGGGTCTGAAAATGGCATGTGTTCTCTTTCGATGAAAAAAAATTGTATTTTAAAAATTTAACTCTTTCCTGAAACCAGAAATGGAGACACCATCATACGCATACAACTTGACAATTCTAACACACATCCAAAAAAAAGAGATTGTTCCATGAAGTGAACTGCAATGAGAAAGGAATGTATCCTGTAATTTTCTAGACTCCTGAAATCTTCTGCATTCATGTAATTTTGAAATCCTGTCGATTTCAAACACACAAGCAATATCATTTTTACAAATGAAATGTAAACTACTGATGTATCTGCTTTTCAGAAGGCTGAATTTCTTCAGCAAAGCACCATGACTAAGGAGACTATGCCTGCTGCTAGCATCTTGCCTCCAAATTTTGCTGTTGCCTCTTTATTCTTCTTTTATACCTGCTGTTTTCAAGTACAAACTGATAACTCAGAGGTCATGCTAATCTTCATCTATCAAGCCAACTGTATTTTACCTGAGTTACTAATAAGAGAGGCACTTGAGTGCTACTGCAGCTCTCAAAGAAGTACATGGATGGTTCTCTGCATGTATAAGAGGTTGGATTTCCCATTCAGTAAAAAGTAAAAGCATGTCAAACGTTCCTTTTTTTCAAATGTAATATAAGATGGGCTACTTCATCATATATTAGCCTAGTGATATGATGTTAACCACTTGCCACGAGTGGTGCTAAACTGTCATCCTTTCGCTCCTCAAGAGCTCGCCAAAGTGAGTTCACTTCTCCATGTATCTTGATTCAAAAAAAAAAATAAAATCATTGACCTTTCAAGCACTCTAAGATGTAGGGGCCAGAAGTCTTTATTAGGCAAATGGATTAAGAGAGCAAAGATAGTTTTACAGTTTAGATACATTCAAGCAAACCCATTATAATCTGCATCCAAAAATTAGGGAAAATCATTTGATCTCTCATGTGTCTCATTTAGAAACACTTTTCTGTCTGTCTGCCTCCCCTCTTTCGTAAAACAGAAAAAAGTAAAGACGTTCGCGGCTGACGCTCTTCAAGAAGGGTAAGTGTGATAACCAGAATTACATATGAACACGGGACACTGAAAGAATAATACCAGAGATGGGAATAATTTCACAAATCATCTCACATTCACTTACTCAACAGTTCTACAAACTGGAACTTCATGCTAGGCTTTCTATATTGAAATAATAGGGTTTTGTTTCAAAAAAATTACATACGTATAAAGGTGAACACAAACTTCTCATTCACCAGAATTATATATAACAGTGCTAACATTTGGGGGTACTTTTTTTCATTACTGTAGCTATGTGCTGACTACATTCAATTTAGTCCTGTCACCCTACTTCAGTTCCACAGACATGTAATTGTTATTACATTTTCATCAATACCTAATTCACTTTGAAAATATAACAGTCGCTGTCCACCTCTAGATAGGAAATTTTTTTTCTTATCCACCACTGCTGCAATAATGAAATATCACCAGAATTATTGTCAGATGTGTTTCTATTTTGAAATGACATCATTACACAGTGCCTCGTGACAACCAGATATGAAGAAAGAATAACTTAGCAAAAGCCACATTTCTCAATCAAAATGAGTTTACAATTTTAATAGTGTCATCAGTCAGATGGACGTAGAAGTGATTGTGTATTTCATAAGGTTCCTGAACTACTGTCAGCCAGGAGCTGTGTGTCATACCCACACAGGAAAAATACTGGAAATACAAATTATCTTTCTGTCTTCTATAACGTATTTATACAATGACTCCATTGAGCAACATATAATGAAGAGAGTTCTGACTAACAGAACACTAGCATGCTCAGTATGTGGAAAATCAGGCAGAAAAGTGTATTTTTGTCATTTTCAGCAGTAAGGAGATACCTAACTTTTCACCTGCCAGTTTTGCCAAATTTGTCAGGGCTGAACAGCAATTGGGACTACTCAGCTGTGCTTCCTTGTTTCTTCAAGCCCTCAGCAACGTGTCACCATTCAAGCAGATGCAGAGGGTAGACAGCGCAACAAGCAGACACAGCAAGAACTGGAATCACTCAGTAATGTCACCGGCATGGCCACTAGAAATTACGGTGGCTCAAAGCCAGCTAGCTGGTACAAGTAACTGATGGAAACATCATATCCACTACTCCCATATACTGGGTGAAAGGAATCTTGTCAATTTAATGTATTTTTCTACTATGTGCATTTTGTAAGTTAATGCTACCAAGAGATGGGTGGTTACCAACACTCTGTGAAATGCAAGACTTAACATAAATGGAGGTTGATGACTAGCTGAAGATCGTAGAATGGTCAGAGATGGAAGGGACATTAAAGATCATCAAGTTCTGACAGTCCCGCCATAGGCAGGAACATCTCCCACTAGACCGAGTAGCTTGAAGCCCCATTCAGCCTGACCTTAAACAGTCCAAGGGATGGGGCATCCACAACTTCTCCGGCCAACCCATTCCAGTGCCTCACCACCCTCACAGGACTATACAGAACAAATTGATGGGACTATATACTGTAACATACAATCATTTCAAAATGAGCATTAGAAAATATTTTCTGGAAACTATGAACAGGACTAATAAAGCAGAAAAGCTTTGCCTGTAAAATGCTACAGGCAGTGAAGATCCATTGTAACTTCTGTTTGACTCATCAGAGGTGTGACAGCTGAGTGGTGAATATTCCTTTATTTCATACTTAGAAAATATTGGGAAAGAAAATTATTTGTCCTTGAAATCCATGATTGGATTGTTCACAGGAAAAAACAGGGTGTGTTTAATGCAGTACTTTGCAGTTGCCTGCAGAAAACTAAATGTTGACTTTATTTTTAATAGAAGCAAAGGAAGAATTTTTCCTTCATCTTTCGCTTATCTAATTTATTGTCATTAACCTTGCAGATAATAAGTCTTCCATCTTCTTATCTAATGATAGAAATGAAATAAACTCATGCCACTTCAGCACTGCTTTGAAAATCTCCTTTCTGATATGTCATCAAAGCAGTCCTGAACAGGCTTTAAAATGAGAGGGTTAAAGCTGCAATTCTGCAGTGCTTTCTCCTCCCACCTGTTGAATCCCCTGACCTAGAAGTGAAAAGCCACCTGCATCCTTATCTGCCAGCTCATACAGCTCCACATGATTACTACAGCTGTATTCAGGATGCAACAGTTGGACACAGAATAATAGAAAATAATACTGAGACAATAACAATACCAACTGAAACTGAAAAGGAGGCCAATATAATTGAGGGCAAGCTAACTGCTACCTGGACAGCCAGAACTGCCTTTCTCAATACACTCCATCGTAACTGAAATACAACAGTTATAGTCCTGACCCAGTAGCATTTCATTCTATTAAAATATCACTGTTCTTAAATTAAGCCAGAGGGAACTCAGATCTATAATTTTTCTTCCACTCAATAGCATACTGCTGTTTTGGAAAACATCCCGATCTCCAAGGAAGATTATGAGAAATCCCAATCCATTAATACTCTTCCTTAGGAGTTAATTTCATCTCTACATAAGTCTATAAAAGGGTTCTCACATGGAGGTCAATAGAGTTGAACTAAAGCTGTGTAAAATGTTCAAAGAACCACATGAAACTATATAAAACTCACCAGGTCTAAGGTGTGCACTAATAATTTGAACCAGCAGGGCTTTGCTCTAAATTTTATTGAGCCAGAGTACCTTTCATTAAAATCACAATTGTAATTTTGAGCACTATCTGGAATTGTACACTTTTCTGGAGACTGATTATTTCACTTTTTTTCCCCTCCCCTCTCCCCCTTCCAGTTCGAACGTTGTGGCTGTTGCACAAAGCCACTGGTATAAGTTTCATGGTTAGACTTCTGGAAGCCTAATTGGCTCAGTGTGACCAGCATGACGCCAGCTGCAGCTAAGCAGAGAGCCTCTCTGTAGCTGACTTACATAATTCCTATTTCCAAAAAGTAAAAATTCTAAAAGAAACTCTTTTAAACACTAACACATTGTGTTCCTGCTTCCCACTGTGGCTGACCCAAAGAGAACAGCCGCCCGTTACTGCTCCCAGCCAGCAGATCAGTCCTTCGGCTCAGCAGCAGAGGTCTGTGTTTCGGAGGGAGAGGTCTCGGGTCTGCTCCCTCTGACAAAGCAATTATGTTGTTACAAACCTCTACCAGTTTCCACACACAGTTTCACCACCTATTTGTGTAACCAGGGAGAATGAAGTGAATCAGTGTTAACTCTTTACCTGGCTCTCCTAAAAAAAAAAACAAGAAAAAGGATTCAAATTCAAAATGTAAAGTATTTCTCAGAAAACTTTCCTGTCATCCTTTTCCGCTATCTCATTCAGGTTTCAAACCTACAACAAATCCAATGGCACAGAGCTAAGAAACGCTTGTTTCCAGCAACTCGTTTTTAATTGCTCTGTCTATGTTTTGAGTATAACATACACACTCCATTCTCCTGATTCCATGTGCACTTGGAGCAATTTAACAGCCAAAAACTGTTTACAAGTAAGTGAATTCCAGATTCTCACATAGCGATGAAAAAAAAATGGATACGCCATCTATTTAGGGGAACTTGAACTTCATCAATCTTCCAATTATCTAAGTTTGGTTTTCATAGCACTTGCACAAATAGGTGTATAAAAACCAGCAGCAGAAGCAACTCCTTATATATAAAAAATAAAATTAAATGGAAAGAGCTGCTTTGGAAGAGAAGAACTTTCACAGAAGCACTAATCAGACCAGAAAAGGTGTGAAAGTCAGGGGGTGAGTTAGGCATATCATTCTCATCACTGTAATTTTTATTTAAGTAGATTTAACACGAATTGCAAGAGACTTGCTCTATTAAATATAAGTTGAACTAAAAATGTTGATAATAATTGAGCCTTTTAGACAAAATTGGATCAAGGACCTGGAAATGCTAGTATTGATTTTAGTGATTACAAAATAAGGTATCATTGAATTTGATGAGGGCAATCAGAGCAAAAAGAAGCAAGACATGAAATAAATGAGAGATTAAAATTTAGTAAGAACTGGATGACCTTAAGAACTCAAGTAGCAAGAGAGATGAAATTGGATAATAAGATGTTATTAAGCTAAAGGCTTGAAAAATAATAATTAAAAATGACCACAGCCAACCGATGACCTATGGTAGAGTTAAGCAAGCACGCTGTACTGCAAAGCTGCAGGAATGTTCTTGTCAAAATTCAAATGTGGTAGATATATAGCATTGTGTCTTGTCTCCTGAATATTTGGAAGTAGCTGACATCAGAAACTACTTTGCTTATTTTAAGGGTAGAATATTCAGCGTCTGTTTAAAAGAACAAAACTACAGTAGTGACCAGTTAGTGATCAAAAAAACCCAACCATACTTCACTGTGAAAATGACCCTGAAATCCACCGATGAGGAATACATAGTTATGGACAGCAATTAAATTCCCAAATTTGTTAGCATTTGGAAACTACTTTTCCCCTACTTTTTCCCCACAGATATCCAAACCACTGAACTCTCTTTATTTTTGGTCATTCTAGGGTCTTTTTTTTTTTTTTAATAATCAGTTCTCACTGAGCAATTAATCTGAGCAAATGCCTACAGTCTTCTTGAAACTCTGAAACTAGGAATTTTGTTCCTTTGTGTAATCTATGCCCTCCTGAGACATCATGAAAAGTAATTTTGAGAACTGGGAATAAGCAGCATTTGTGCTAATCATAATGTTTTCCTCTTCCCTCCCCGTTTCAGAGGCAGATTTTCATTGTAAAACACAGAAAACCAGACTCCACTATGTCTTCTTTCCCTCCACCCACATTTTCATTTCAAGCCTCAGCTCACAGAAGCATTTTGCAGAGAAAAAAAAAAAGAAAAAAAAAAAAAAAGAAAATCAACTTTTCCCAGTGCTTTTTTTTTTTCCAGTTGATTGCTACTCCTTGGCACCAATTATAAGTAACTGCTTCACAGCTGAACCAAAGCAGCACAGTCAGCAAAATCACAGCCTTGCCATCCTCAAGCAATCAGAAAGACTCAATGCAAAGGAGCAAAGGTGAGACAGACACCAGCCTAATAGGCCAAGGAGGAATATGCCTCTAGTTCTCCCCAGCCCAGGCAGCCTGGTTGGTCAGAATGTAAATTTCTGGTAAACAATTTCACTGCCTGTCTGATAAAGAACTGCAAACTCAGTAGACAGAACAAAACCACCGGGACAAGAGGGACTGCAGATCCGGCCACACTAAAGCCAGTGTCAAAAATAAAAGCATGTAATGAACTCACTGCCCAGCTGGAGTGAGACTCCTCTGGTTGCTGGTCAATAGTGACAGAGGTAACAGAAAACAAAGACCACATTCAATGCATCTGCTTAATGACAGGAGACGTCAAACAGCTGTCTGTACTGGCAACCTTCTGGGAGTTCACAGTCTGCCTCGATATCATGCTTCACACCTTGATTCCTGGCTCTGGTCCTTGATCCTGCTTCCTACCTGCTCAGCTCCAACACCTCTTACATTTTCTTCATCTTGTCCTCTGTCATGCCAGCATTACAGCTTGTCCCTGGCTGGCCTGCTTGACCAGCTCCAGCACTGCCTGCTGGCTTCTGCCTCACTGCTTGGAGTCCTTGGCAGCCTCTGTCAGACCTAAACAATTCCCTCAATTCTGAATTGACGTATTTTTTAATTACTGTGGATCCTTAATTATGACCCCAGAGCTGATTTTCTACTCTGTCATCAGCCTGGTCTACCTTACAAGCACAATCATCCTATCCAGGTGATGTGGGATTTGGTTCTTCAGGTCAGATTTTCTTTGAACTCCACTGTACATCAGCACCACGGCACAGGGGGTCTCTGCTGCTTACAAGCTTCAGCGGAGAAGACAGCTTTATTAGGTTTGACTCAGTCTCCTGTATAGCGCTCGGTCCTGCATGGTCAGGTTTAACTAACAAGTACCACAGAAGGTGAACAAAGAAACATGATAGAGATAGATATGCATAACACAGAAAGCAGCTCAGATCACTTTGATAGCACACCCTGCTAACTGTTGGCAAGTACTAAGGCTTTGGTAGTAATTTTTGATATGGTTAGGTAACTTTGCACGGATCACTACAGAAGTGTCTGCCCTTCTCATTACTATCTCCCTGACTGATCTAGCAACAGTGTTAGTGGATGCTGAAGTGGATTACATTAACCTATTTCTCTGTATCCATAATGAAGCACTATATGGTCTTTCTTAAGAGAGAGTGAAGAATAATAGCAGAACACAATGACAGTTATAACACAAGCATGAAACCTGCCTAGGGCAGCAGGCTGGGGCAGGCAGCAAAGTCACGGTCTCAAGTGAGAAACCCTCTTGCTCCCACAGAAGCCCATGTGTCCAGGAAGGCTCTGTGACAGCAGGGGGCCATAGGCTTGTTGGAAACAGTTTACACCTCCCTGCAGAAGGGACAGTTATCAGCTAGTACTCCTCAGGCAGCAGTCCTAATGCTGCCCCACAGAGCTGCTGGGCTAAAGGGGAGAAGGAACTGAAAGAACAGGGTAAAAAGATCATGGCCAGATGTGGGGTGAATACCCACTACTAGGGAAGGATCATGAAGTTTTGAAACCATTTGTGCAAAAACTACAGTCAAGGAAGAGAACGTATTTTAAGAACAAGAATGTGACCTGGGAAATCAATTTACTGTTGGCCAACTCAAACTACAGAACCATCAGCTGGATGAGTTGCCTGTCCCTGAGTGACTGAGCATTGCGAGATGCTCTCTGGCATTAGGGGCAGGCCGCTCAGTAAGTCTTCAACACGTAATTAATAACTGTGTTTTTGTTGGTGCATATACAAGTCAGAAGTCCAGTAGCTGGTACAAGTCTGTGTCTCATTCTGCTTATACATCAACCTTGCTGATTCTTCTTTGGGTGGGTAGTAGTCTGTAGAGGACATTCCTTTATCCTCTCTAAAGTAGCTGTATTCAATTATTGTCATGCTTTCTTGTTCTACAGTTCATTATAAGAATTGCATTTAGAATATTTTTAAACTTCCATAACATTTGATGACGAAAATTCCCACTAATGCAGAAGTTATAAACAGTACTTAAAGTGATGCTCTCTTCCACTGGTCCCTCATTTTTCACAGACATACAAAACTATGTAACAACCAAACTAACAAACAGTATTTCACTACTTTTCTTTCACTTCAATAATTCATAGCCCTAATATTTACTCTATTACCTGTGCAGCATAAATATTAATGACATGCCACTACAGACTTTAGAGTACTGACTAGATCAACAACAAGCAACTCTTGTCCTTGGCCTAAAGACAAAAGATTGTCACTGATTAATAACAAAAGTGACCACATCTCGTATCTACAATCAAGAAATACACTATTCTAGAGAAATATTTCACTAGTTTCTAAATGCATTGCACAAAAGCTTGAGATATGCTTTAAGAAAACATGTCAGAAAAACCACACTGAAATTATTGCATCACATGGAAGTATTCACAATCTTTTTATTGTACCACAATGTTCTGAAAGATCTATGCTTCACATTTAACAGGTTTTCCATTTCACATGCTTAACATTGTGGTGCACTAGAAAAAAAAAAAAGAAAAAAAAAAAGGTTACTCAAATAGGTGCACAAATTTCCCTGAAGTGGAAGCAGTACTCATCTATGATTTCATTGAGTTAATCTACTCAAAACCTAGAAACTTCTGATGACGCAAATCTCCTAACACACTCAAAAGGTTCTTGCATTTCCCTAATGCTACCACTAATAATGCTTTATCCTAACTTTTTTTAATGCACAAAAGTCTATTCAGTGCAGTTCAGCCACTTGAAGCACCAAGGTTAGCATTTGCACTGTGCTAACACGAAAACAGTTAATAAAAGTAGGAATCTGCAACTGTGTCATTCTTGAGAGTAATAAGCATCTGGTGAGAGATTGTCATCTGATACAGTCAAGGACAATCTGCATTCCTGGTCTCCAAATTGACACTTACTCTAGTTAATACAGACAACTTCCCCACCATCACCACCCCAGTTTTCTCAGTTTACTAAAGGGATTAAACAGGCAGTTATCTCCACCCCCGCCGAAGGTCCCTCCTGGTTCAGGGAACCCATCTGTGGTTCTCCCTTGTTACTTTCATCAGTGTATGGAGTTATCTTCGACATAGGTGCTTGATAGCTTTTCTGTCAGTTCATTTCTTTTTTCCACAAGGTCTTGGGTTTTTTGCTTTATGCAAAAGTTGCCTTTCTATTGTCAGTGACGGCTTTGCCTCTCTTTAAAAAAGATGTTAGAATAGAACAGGATAGAATATTTCAGGAAGGGACCTACAGTGGTCATCTAGTCCAACTGCATGACCAATTCAGGGCAGACCAAAAGTTAAAGAATGTTATCAAGGGCATTGTCCAAATGCCTCTTAAACACTAACAGGCTTGGAGCACCAACAACTTCTCCAGGAAGCCTGTTCCAGTGTTTGACCGCCCTCTTGGTAAAGAAATAGCTCCTAATGTCCAGTCTAAATCTCCCCTGGCACACATTTGACCCATTCCCACATGTCCTGTCATTGTATATCAGAAAGAAATCAGCTACTGGGGTGAAAAGACAAACTTGGAACAAATAAAGAAAAGCCATGGCACAAAAGAAGAAAAGCACTAGTAAGAGCAAGATGTAATCAGTAATCAGACATGGAGGAACCACATGACATTTAGGTGTTTGGGTCCTATTCCTGTCCTCCCTACCAGCCATGGGTGGGAATCGAGCAGAACACCCCCAGCTTGTTTTCACAGGTACTGAGTCAGAATCATTATTTTTAGGGAGCAATGCATGAAATAATTTCTATAGAAAAGCTGTGGACTCAGTGTTACCTTAATCTTGTTATAAAGCAGCAAGAGTTGTTCAATGTCTCCTATGAAAGAACATGAAAAAAAAAGACCTTAACCGAATCTACCATTCAGTGAATTCCTGAATGGGTAAATAAAAAGATCAGAACATTAGGGGAGGAATGTGGACAGTTTCTATTGATCCTCCCAAGGCCATTTAATTATTTATAATTTCCTTGATTACATGTGAGAGGGGTCAAATCACTTTTGTAACACATAAGGTTTTTATGTCATTTTTCAGCTGGCAAGGTAAATGATTATGGCTTTTTCCCTCTAGCTCCAGATGGGCTATTGTTGTTAATGTCTGCTATCTTAATAGAGTATGCAATATTAAGGAATATAAGATATTTATAACAAGTTATAACAGAGCTATGACCCAAACAAATCAGATATAAAATTTTAATGAATTGGTCCCTGAGTCTATTAATTTAGTTATAGGGTAGAAAACTAGCAAATATATTTTCTCTCTCTCAGGCACAACAGAAAAACATTAGCCAGGGTCAAACGCCGTTGTGCACTACAAAAAGAAAAGAGTATGTTAGAAGGTGACATACAGTTTAATTTCAGGAAGATTTCCTAGTAATATCACTAATTACAAACAAAAAGCTGAATTACTTTTTCCACAAGATGTTTCTTATATGATAAAATGCTGAAAATACACATACATGGAAACCAAGATTGTAAAAGCCCAACAGAGCTCTCTGTTGGATTTACCATCATTTGTAGTGAAGTAATATATCCACCGTCACAATGTTTTCAGTTCCTTCTGGGAAACAATGCCTTTTTGTGTATGTGCATACATACACATATAAACACTGGATTACTGATCCTAAGGAGTATTTCCCTGGGATACATTCTTCACAGATTCCTAAAAGGTAATTTTAAAAAACCATGTAGGAAGTATACCATCATTTTTCCCAGACTCATTCAAATTCTGCATGATTCTCCTACGGAATTTTTATAAAGGTCTTCTGCAGAAAGCATAAGGAAATTCATAGCAATTAAAAAAAATTAATTCTACAGATCACACTGTAAATTCTGCTATATTTTCTGTAGCCTCATTAGACCACTGATAGCATTCAGTGTCACACATGAGATTTTTTTTCCCAAATCAATAAATCAATCAATGAAGGGGTTTGGGGGCTTTTTAAGAGTTCACTTGCTACAACATGTAATAGTGGCACACAAATTCATTTGCCTAATGAATATCAATCCAATTATGTGATTTGCTGTTACACAAGTCTTTAATACAGATGTTTCATTTTGCTCCTTTTTGTCTCTCTTTACTTTTATACTTAAATTTCTCATTTCATCTTTACCTGACTCAATTACCCTTCAGGATAATCTGTCCACACTTTTCTATATATCCACTTAATTAATAGCTCTGCCATTGCATTATGACTGTCAGAAATGCTACATTGGAAATTGTTGCAGGTTATTTAATTACACTGTATTAACCATTCATTCCCATCAAAATTATATTCCTATGCACTCCCATGCATACAGAAATAAATACAGGAGATTTAATTCTCTCTTCCCTGGCTCACGTGTCAGTGCTGCATTATTGAAATTGTACCTTCTTGAACCAAATGAATCCTGATCTCTCGCAGAAACACCAGCTCAGCTACAGCAAGTGGTGTCACCACCGTGCTACATGCAGGTCTGAGTGACTCATCTGCAAGGAACAAGAGCCTCTGACACAGCAACATCACAAATGGCTCTAGACGGCTGCCAGAGGACAATGCACCTGGCATCCAGCCTCCTGCATCCTCTACACCAGTAAAAGCTTGGTGAAAACCCTTGATGGGTTTGTTTGTTTTTTCCCCCACATCCATACCAATATGGCTTTTGCTGGTCTTCGGGATATTCTAGAAATACACCGTGTTACACTTTATACCCTAACATATTTGTTGCCCTTTGTGAATCTTGGCAGTCTCCTGGATATATTTTTTTAATGTTTCAATTGCCATATAAAGCATTTAAAGCTCCCATAAACACAAGTATTAATGTACTAATAATGCATACTCCTCTATGCTGCAGAATAACTTACTTTTACTACAGTTCTGTTTTGTACAGAGTGCAATAAAAACAGCATCTTGGCATTTTACATTCATATCCTCTCAATTACTTTAATACCATTAATTAAGTTCTAAGTTTACAAGTTAAATGTTGTTTACTTTTCTGCCTGCCAACATGCAAATACGATATCAAATCTGAGAGTCAAGTTAGGTCATCTTCTACTTCATGAACAATGATCAGCAGAAGTTGAATCTATCACTTAACTCTTTGCTTAGTGTTATCTGTAGAAATTCACAGAGCATTTCCCACTTGGGGCACACTATGCTAGAGATTTTCCTGTTTGGAGAAAAGTAGAAAGACAGGGGAAAATTCCTAACAACTGCTTTTCTAACTTGGACAAAAAGGTACTAAATACATACCATGCTTCACAAAATTCAACACTCAAAAGGCTTGACTCGTGACTGCTCTCTGTGAAATAATTGCTTATTGATATCTCCATACTCTGTTTCCCATTTCTCTTCAAATACTTCCCCCATGTACTAAAAGCACACAAAGAATCTAACCCCAGTGGAACCAAACCAGTCAAAATCTTCTCCTGAGAAGTGCTCAGAAACAATCTCTCACAGCCATACTACATGGAGAACCTTATTCACCTGAGGAGGTGCAGGGGGGAGAATCTATTCTCATTTGTACCTTACAATGACATTTATGACACTTTTTCCATCATAATATTTGGAAAAATATGAGAACAAATGGATTTCCAGAAGAACCATGAGTCAAGCTTCTTGACTGCATTTACTGCCTCTAACCGATACTTTGGTGAAAGTTTAATTGAGGACAAAAGATCCAGTCAGCTACAGAGAGATGAAAAGGGAGGACCAAAAACTAAGCAATATTGAAGGGCCCTGACTGATATTTTAACAAGTGCTACATGACAAATCAGAGCCCTTTGCAGAAGCTCGTGGCAAGAGCAACAACATGGAAGCATAACAGGATCTAGTGAGAATATCACCTTCTACTTAGCACGCTCCCTTTTTTGTAGAGGACTAGGGTTGGACCACCACACTTAACACAGCTGGTTCCACACAAAGAACAAGCAGGAAGTGAAAAGTCACCATCAGAAGACTCATGAGGAATGAGGAGAATATGTTCCCTGTGACAAAGCCAGAACACTTTGGCTCACACTGGGGCTAAAATTGATAGCATTCCACATTGCATGCTACGGAGATAGAATTTTAAAGCATCTTTTAAGTTATAATTTCTCACTAACAAACACCTTGGAATTCAAAGCACTGAAATCACAAACTAAAATATTTAATTGTTACCATATATATTGCAGTTTACATTCTTCACCGCTCTGAAGCAAGACATGTAGCAAGGAAACAAAGATTTTTGGTTTTGTTGTTTCATTTACATCAACTAGTTGCATTAACTATCTCATTAAAAATTTTATAGCGTGATAAAGTAGCCAAAAGGGAAGACATCTGGATGACAATTTAATTTATCAACTGCCTTCTATCCATTAATCTCAGGGCTTTTGAAATCTACTGTCAAGTTCACCCCTGGACAGGAATCATTATAACAGTCGCTTCGCTGAGAGGTACACTGGGATACAGAATTTCTGCTCTCTTAGCTATCATGCCACTCTTTCTCTCAGCTTCATCTGATCGAAACTAAAGGAGATTTGAAATTGTCCTCATAGAATTACCAGGGGGGAAAAAAAAAAAAAAGAGTCATAAAGAAAAAGTAAGAGAAGAAAATAAGCAAAGGAGATCCTACCACCACTGTTATGCTCTCTCCAAATGGATATCATAAAACCACCACCTTTAGCCTTCATCATTGCCATCAGCTTATGATAGAAGTACAGCTACTACTGCTGTCCCCTCTCTTCCCAATCACACAAGTATTGGACCTGCCACCAACAAATAAATAAAGGCTGTATGTTCTGTGCTGGTTTCAATGACCAGAAACTCTTCCCACTAGGAAGATGCTTTCAAATGACAATAATCAAAGGCAATACTGGGGTTTTTTACAAGCACTAGCAAAGAAAGCCAGTAACCTTCAGATCTGCGATCACCTGTATGTAACAGCACACACTAATACTTCTGTTATATAAAAGAAACTACCCACATGCAGAAATCTAAGCAACGGTATAAGCTCCACATAAAGAAATAAATTCTGTTACTTTGTCATTATGTTAATAAAACACTAAAGAACTCTGGGACTGTACCTAATGTCTAAGATTAGTTCTCAGGAAACCCAAATAACAATGAGCAAGGACTTCTGTTTATTTCAAATTATAAATAGATGCACACAAAATTTCCAACCTCTACTTCATAAAATGCATCACATAGCTAATAATTAAATTAAATAGATCTAAAAAACATGTTTTCATATTGGGTATGAAAACTTAGAAGAGGACATGCATACTGTTTCAACCATTTAGCAGACCAAATACTACTCATTGCTTTGGCAAGCAAAAAGAAAAACAATATACAGAAACTGGTAGCCCTCATGGTCGCCTGGAACTGCCCAGTCCTACAGCTGATGCTGCCTTTCCTCCACAATCCCTGCCATGCTATGCTGGGGGACTGGTTCCTCTACTTTAGGAAGGAGGAAGAGAAGGCAAAAGAGGTCAATAGTGGCCACTGTGATACTACATTAATTTGCACTGTCAACTATTCATTACTAAAGTACAGCTTTTCCCCACCTCTCTCCAGTGGAGCCCAGCTGCAGAACTCAGGAACACTGTGTAGGGGTGTGAAGTGGTGCAGCAGTGCAGCATTTATTTTACATTTCAGATTTTAGAAAACCACTTTTGTTTTCAGGCTTCAGACTGACAGGAGGATCAGGAGAACCCTACAGACATAGTGGTGCAAATATCCCCCACACCATCCCAACCCAGGGATGACCCTGAGCACTCAAATGGCAAACATCCCCTCTCCGTGACTGCTGCCGTATGGAATACAGAGATAAAAATAAAATACTCCCTTCTCCTTCCACTCAGCGCTGCCATTCACATAATCACTACCGCTACATTTAGGTTTAATCCTACTTATGAGCAAACAAGGAATCATAATCTGAAAAAGCCACTTCAACATATCAATGCCTATTAGCTTAACAAAGTCCATTCTCTTTAAAAAAACAAATCAATTAGTAATAAACAAACCCACAGACTGTTTTATTAACAACTAATTTTTCAGACATTAACAGGACAAGAGTATACTACTACAGAAGTTTTAGTATGAGAGTAAAACATTATTTTGTGGAAAAATGGTAAAGATATTCTATATTAAAGCAGCAGGAAAAAGGATTTGGAAGCTGTTTGGCAGCTGTTTCAAATAACCATCATTTGCAATCATACTACAGATTTTTGATTTTTCTTTGATAAAGTAACACAAATCTTTATGCGCTGTATACTGTTGAATTTTGGATTAAAGCATTACAGTTAGGGCTGTCTATTTCGGAGATATGGAAGACAGTAAAGCTCATTTTCAAATAAAATTATCCATGTATCAGAAAGCTATGTAGAGATGAAATAGCATTGGGTAGAAATTCAAGCTAAAAGCAACTTAGAGAAATGTTCCCTTGCTTGTGTACAGTCTTGTACAGTGCATGTACACAGTGTGGCTTTTTGTATTTAGAGATCATCGTTAAGTGTTTTATGAGCATCACAGCTCTCTTCAAAAGCAGATCTTATTCTTGAAGAAAAGCAGACACGCATTTTCCTTCCAAGCCTCTTGTTTTGTTCCTTTTTTAAACAGCCTTGCAGCCCACCATGAGGGTATTGTATGCCAAAATACAGAGTGGTAGTTCTCATTTCTCGTTTACAGTGATGATGCCACTTTTTAAAAAACATTTGACTTGCATTTTACATCACCCTTTCATTAGGTCATCTTGCTCCTCCAGGTTATCCCAGCCATTCATCACCATGAATTACATGTAAAAATAAGTCCAAAAGTCATCTGATTTGCTGTCTTCTCATACTTGTGAAGTTTCCACCACAAAGCATGGGAGAGCACTCTTCTAACCATTAAGGGGGCAGAAGAAGGGAAGGCACAGGCTCAGTTCTGGTTCTATTCAAATCTTTCATTCTCCTTAGCCTGTTAGTGAAACATCAAGGATTTAAAGGCGTTTGCTTGTTTGTGGGTGACTTGTGTACATGTGTGAGAACATTAACAAGGAGCTGATCTAAAATGATAGATGTTGTACTTCCATCTGAAACTTATTTCTGTGGCGTGTCATATCCACAAAGAGGGTGAGTTCCGAAGTCTGACCCTTGCCAGTCACTGGAGCCCTCCAAGCCTCCCGCCGGGGGCCCACTGTCAGCAGAGGCAGGTTGGAGAGCCCAGCCTCACCTCTCAAGCAGCCACAGCCCAGCCATCATCCTCCCCTCAGAACTTCCCAAATCAAACAAGACAAACTCTTTTGAAGCCCTCGTCCATCTTCATAAACATTACTGAATGAAAAGCTGCCTTGGAACATGCAAGGCTCAGCTCAAGCCTTGTCTGATCTCAGCTCTCCAAAAGCAGGTCGTAAAACAACCCAATTGCCCGTGGACGTCTCACTCCTCCCTCGCAAATGAGGTATCTGACACCTACTCCACTAACCCGTGTGACTTCACATTTCTCCAAAGCTGGTTTTGGTTTTGTCATGCCCAGCCTTTTCCTCCTAAAGTCTATCTTCACTACAGAAAACAGGTTTCTTAATGCCCTTTGTGCCAGAGTTTCTCTGTTATAAAGGTAAAATATTTCAGGCAGCGCTGAGACTAACATTAGGAAAATCCTGAGGATACTGTACCATAGATTCCAGTCAGGCTGGCTCACAAGAGACGGAAGTATGTTTGCAAAAACAGCAATGTCTAACAAAATAAAAATATCTTTTCCACCAGTGTTAACAAATGATGCGTATTTCTTTTGTCAGCAAGCTGTATTTTTTCCTTTTAAATTTTTATAGCATTCAGAAAGATATCTTAAAATGTAACTCAAGCTAGAATAAATGATGGGCCAAGGAAAATAGTGGCGATAGGCAATATGGTGACTTGAAACTCATCATGGATGATGACTGCCTGAATGCAATATTTTAAAATTCAAGTGTTCTGTAATCATTGCAGATTTTTCATACTTCCAACAGCATACATTTTTAATGCTTGGTTTAAAAATCTTTATAACCACTAAACATGTTTAGTGGTTATGTAGGAATCACAAAAATGTAATTGAAGGTTATGGAATAAATTAATTTGCATCAAAGTAACTACAGATTTCCAGAGAGTATGCATTGTCGGGTTTTTTACTCCAACAAAGCTATTCCAAATTTGTGATAACATTAGTGAAAACAAAACCACACAAGCAGGAGGCAATAAAGGAAGGACCAGGGTATGTCTTGCTGAGTTTGTGCAGCCTCTACAAATGCAATCATAAGGTGTTCTCAGTGGTGCCTACATTTGCTGCATTAATTTTTCTCTTCCGAGGACATACACTTTGAAACAAAAAAGGATTAAGTATGGTGCTTGAGCTTCTAGAGATGTAAGTTATATTAAGTGACCATATTTAGGGAAACACACCAAAAAAGTTGTTTGTATTTGTTGCTCTTAAGGCAACTTGGAGTCAAGATCAAAGGGCACTTTGATTTGTTTGAAAGTTGTAAATGATCCATTTCCAGATTTTATAAAGTTAGTGTGCAATCTGTGAGTACTTGTGCCATAATCGAGAAGGAAGGTTCTTCAGCTTCACGTGTCGATGCTGTAAACATGTAAATCTGGAAAATATTTTCCAAGCAGGCAGCCATGTGTAAAATTTACCAAACCTGTCATGAAAGAACTGCAGCTGCAGAAGTGCAAACTTCTCGCTGCATCTTGAAGAATCCAGATGGGGGGATGTGAGAGAGATTTTTCTTTTCCATCATGGAGGGTTCCAGCTGGATTGAGCTGTTGGTGCCATCAACTGTTAAAGAAACACTTCACCCAGTAATGAAACACTGATTACCCGATCACAAACAACAGAACAGAGGAATCTCTTTAAAAATAAAATAGAAAAATGCTTAAGTTAATTACACCAGTATGTGAAAAACTGTAGGCTAATTTATGACCATTTTGCAAATGTCCAGATGTCACTGTGCTGAGACCACCAAAGTTATATTATGTGAAACAAGGAAATAAAAAGGAAAAATATCAATTCAGAATTAAACAGCAGTCCAGAGATGCACTTGAAAAGCAAAGGTACAAAATGAGATTTTAAATACATGTACTTATATTAAGTATACGTGCATATATACATACACACAAACCCACTTAGTCTCAAAATCACCCCCATTTTATAGTCCCTCTGTGGAACCTTAGGCAGATAAAGCTTTGACCACCTCTTCACTCAGGTCCTTTCATCTCTGCAGAGAAATGGGAGAGTAGAGTCATGCTCCTGCCTTACTAACCCTGCTAAATCGGTTGCTCTATTCACCCTCAGTCACTCCTTGCATGTTTGAAAGGACCAACACGTGTCACTGTAAGCACACACAAAGGAGAATAATTCTGAGAAGGCCGAAAATGAGTAATAAGCACACCCCATCCATTTTCCCACATACTACTCCGGCATCTATTCTTTTCTAGTTCATCTTCTTTGAAGATGCCAGGAGACAGAGAGACCAATATGCAACAAAAATCTTTGTCAATGCTTTCAGCATCTTTATACAATATTATCCTCCAAAGCTCAGTGCAGTAGGAAGAGTAAAGCAGAGAACACAGTGGTCAGCTTTCAAAAAGAAAAAGGAAAAGAAAAAAAAGTTGAGTCACAGGGCTGTTTTACATGAGTGAGGATGTAGCTGGAAAAAAAAAAACCANAAGATTAGTTCTCAGGAAACCCAAATAACAATGAGCAAGGACTTCTGTTTATTTCAAATTATAAATAGATGCACACAAAATTTCCAACCTCTACTTCATAAAATGCATCACATAGCTAATAATTAAATTAAATAGATCTAAAAAACATGTTTTCATATTGGGTATGAAAACTTAGAAGAGGACATGCATACTGTTTCAACCATTTAGCAGACCAAATACTACTCATTGCTTTGGCAAGCGAAAAGAAAAACAATATACAGAAACTGGTAGCCCTCATGGTCGCCTGGAACTGCCCAGTCCTACAGCTGATGCTGCCTTTCCTCCACAATCCCTGCCATGCTATGCTGGGGGACTGGTTCCTCTACTTTAGGAAGGAGGAAGAGAAGGCAAAAGAGGTCAATAGTGGCCACTGTGATACTACATTAATTTGCACTGTCAACTATTCATTACTAAAGTACAGCTTTTCCCCACCTCTCTCCAGTGGAGCCCAGCTGCAGAACTCAGGAACACTGTGTAGGGGTGTGAAGTGGTGCAGCAGTGCAGCATTTATTTTACATTTCAGATTTTAGAAAACCACTTTTGTTTTCAGGCTTCAGACTGACAGGAGGATCAGGAGAACCCTACAGACATAGTGGTGCAAATATCCCCCACACCATCCCAACCCAGGGATGACCCTGAGCACTCAAATGGCAAACATCCCCTCTCCGTGACTGCTGCCGTATGGAATACAGAGATAAAAATAAAATACTCCCTTCTCCTTCCACTCAGCGCTGCCATTCACATAATCACTACCGCTACATTTAGGTTTAATCCTACTTATGAGCAAACAAGGAATCATAATCTGAAAAAGCCACTTCAACATATCAATGCCTATTAGCTTAACAAAGTCCATTCTCTTTAAAAAAACAAATCAATTAGTAATAAACAAACCCACAGACTGTTTTATTAACAACTAATTTTTCAGACATTAACAGGACAAGAGTATACTACTACAGAAGTTTTAGTATGAGAGTAAAACATTATTTTGTGGAAAAATGGTAAAGATATTCTATATTAAAGCAGCAGGAAAAAGGATTTGGAAGCTGTTTGGCAGCTGTTTCAAATAACCATCATTTGCAATCATACTACAGATTTTTGATTTTTCTTTGATAAAGTAACACAAATCTTTATGCGCTGTATACTGTTGAATTTTGGATTAAAGCATTACAGTTAGGGCTGTCTATTTCGGAGATATGGAAGACAGTAAAGCTCATTTTCAAATAAAATTATCCATGTATCAGAAAGCTATGTAGAGATGAAATAGCATTGGGTAGAAATTCAAGCTAAAAGCAACTTAGAGAAATGTTCCCTTGCTTGTGTACAGTCTTGTACAGTGCATGTACACAGTGTGGCTTTTTGTATTTAGAGATCATCGTTAAGTGTTTTATGAGCATCACAGCTCTCTTCAAAAGCAGATCTTATTCTTGAAGAAAAGCAGACACGCATTTTCCTTCCAAGCCTCTTGTTTTGTTCCTTTTTTAAACAGCCTTGCAGCCCACCATGAGGGTATTGTATGCCAAAATACAGAGTGGTAGTTCTCATTTCTCGTTTACAGTGATGATGCCACTTTTTAAAAAACATTTGACTTGCATTTTACATCACCCTTTCATTAGGTCATCTTGCTCCTCCAGGTTATCCCAGCCATTCATCACCATGAATTACATGTAAAAATAAGTCCAAAAGTCATCTGATTTGCTGTCTTCTCATACTTGTGAAGTTTCCACCACAAAGCATGGGAGAGCACTCTTCTAACCATTAAGGGGGCAGAAGAAGGGAAGGCACAGGCTCAGTTCTGGTTCTATTCAAATCTTTCATTCTCCTTAGCCTGTTAGTGAAACATCAAGGATTTAAAGGCGTTTGCTTGTTTGTGGGTGACTTGTGTACATGTGTGAGAACATTAACAAGGAGCTGATCTAAAATGATAGATGTTGTACTTCCATCTGAAACTTATTTCTGTGGCCTGTCATATCCACAAAGAGGGTGAGTTCCGAAGTCTGACCCTTGCCAGTCACTGGAGCCCTCCAAGCCTCCCGCCGGGGGCCCACTGTCAGCAGAGGCAGGTTGGAGAGCCCAGCCTCACCTCTCAAGCAGCCACAGCCCAGCCATCATCCTCCCCTCAGAACTTCCCAAATCAAACAAGACAAACTCTTTTGAAGCCCTCGTCCATCTTCATAAACATTACTGAATGAAAAGCTGCCTTGGAACATGCAAGGCTCAGCTCAAGCCTTGTCTGATCTCAGCTCTCCAAAAGCAGGTCGTAAAACAACCCAATTGCCCGTGGACGTCTCACTCCTCCCTCGCAAATGAGGTATCTGACACCTACTCCACTAACCCGTGTGACTTCACATTTCTCCAAAGCTGGTTTTGGTTTTGTCATGCCCAGCCTTTTCCTCCTAAAGTCTATCTTCACTACAGAAAACAGGTTTCTTAATGCCCTTTGTGCCAGAGTTTCTCTGTTATAAAGGTAAAATATTTCAGGCAGCGCTGAGACTAACATTAGGAAAATCCTGAGGATACTGTACCATAGATTCCAGTCAGGCTGGCTCACAAGAGACGGAAGTATGTTTGCAAAAACAGCAATGTCTAACAAAATAAAAATATCTTTTCCACCAGTGTTAACAAATGATGCGTATTTCTTTTGTCAGCAAGCTGTATTTTTTCCTTTTAAATTTTTATAGCATTCAGAAAGATATCTTAAAATGTAACTCAAGCTAGAATAAATGATGGGCCAAGGAAAATAGTGGCGATAGGCAATATGGTGACTTGAAACTCATCATGGATGATGACTGCCTGAATGCAATATTTTAAAATTCAAGTGTTCTGTAATCATTGCAGATTTTTCATACTTCCAACAGCATACATTTTTAATGCTTGGTTTAAAAATCTTTATAACCACTAAACATGTTTAGTGGTTATGTAGGAATCACAAAAATGTAATTGAAGGTTATGGAATAAATTAATTTGCATCAAAGTAACTACAGATTTCCAGAGAGTATGCATTGTCGGGTTTTTTACTCCAACAAAGCTATTCCAAATTTGTGATAACATTAGTGAAAACAAAACCACACAAGCAGGAGGCAATAAAGGAAGGACCAGGGTATGTCTTGCTGAGTTTGTGCAGCCTCTACAAATGCAATCATAAGGTGTTCTCAGTGGTGCCTACATTTGCTGCATTAATTTTTCTCTTCCGAGGACATACACTTTGAAACAAAAAAGGATTAAGTATGGTGCTTGAGCTTCTAGAGATGTAAGTTATATTAAGTGACCATATTTAGGGAAACACACCAAAAAAGTTGTTTGTATTTGTTGCTCTTAAGGCAACTTGGAGTCAAGATCAAAGGGCACTTTGATTTGTTTGAAAGTTGTAAATGATCCATTTCCAGATTTTATAAAGTTAGTGTGCAATCTGTGAGTACTTGTGCCATAATCGAGAAGGAAGGTTCTTCAGCTTCACGTGTCGATGCTGTAAACATGTAAATCTGGAAAATATTTTCCAAGCAGGCAGCCATGTGTAAAATTTACCAAACCTGTCATGAAAGAACTGCAGCTGCAGAAGTGCAAACTTCTCGCTGCATCTTGAAGAATCCAGATGGGGGGATGTGAGAGAGATTTTTTTTTTTCCATCATGGAGGGTTCCAGCTGGATTGAGCTGTTGGTGCCATCAACTGTTAAAGAAACACTTCACCCAGTAATGAAACACTGATTACCCGATCACAAACAACAGAACAGAGGAATCTCTTTAAAAATAAAATAGAAAAATGCTTAAGTTAATTACACCAGTATGTGAAAAACTGTAGGCTAATTTATGACCATTTTGCAACATGTCCAGATGTCACTGTGCTGAGACCACCAAAGTTATATTATGTGAAACAAGGAAATAAAAAGGAAAAATATCAATTCAGAATTAAACAGCAGTCCAGAGATGCACTTGAAAAGCAAAGGTACAAAATGAGATTTGAAATACATGTACTTATATTAAGTATACGTGCATATATACATACACACAAACCCACTTAGTCTCAAAATCACCCCCATTTTATAGTCCCTCTGTGGAACCTTAGGCAGATAAAGCTTTGACCACCTCTTCACTCAGGTCCTTTCATCTCTGCAGAGAAATGGGAGAGTAGAGTCATGCTCCTGCCTTACTAACCCTGCTAAATCGGTTGCTCTATTCACCCTCAGTCACTCCTTGCATGTTTGAAAGGACCAACACGTGTCACTGTAAGCACACACAAAGGAGAATAATTCTGAGAAGGCCGAAAATGAGTAATAAGCACACCCCATCCATTTTCCCACATACTACTCCGGCATCTATTCTTTTCTAGTTCATCTTCTTTGAAGATGCCAGGAGATAGAGAGACCAATATGCAACAAAAATCTTTGTCAATGCTTTCAGCATCTTTATACAATATTATCCTCCAAAGCTCAGTGCAGTAGGAAGAGTAAAGCAGAGAACACAGTGGTCAGCTTTCAAAAAGAAAAAGGAAAAGAAAAAAAAGTTGAGTCACAGGGCTGTTTTACATGAGTGAGAATGTAGCTGGAAAAAAAAAAACCCACCAAGCAGTCTTAAATAAAACTCACTATCAAATAACTTGCCTAAAAAGATACATTTGTCAAATTTAAATCCATGACCTCCCTATAAGGGTCCCGAAAACTCTAGTCTTTTGGTTTAAAGTTCATCCTTTTACACCGAAGCCAGTTCTGGGAGTTCATCTGTGCCAACCATCTTATAAAATATTCACAGAACTGTGCAGTATTTGCTTTCCATTTATAGTTATATTAAAAAGCTCTTAGGATATATTTAAAAATGACATGTATAAAGTACCAGATGGCACTGAAAACAACGACAATTTGATGAATACAGAAACCAGTGCAACTATTTCTAACACCACTAATATGTAATATTTGTGATATGTAATATTCTGGTATAATATACACTATTTCAAAATGAAATCTGCACTTAAATGCCAATATTCTCTCCTTCTGGCTTCTCACTTTATGACACTAACATAGGATCTCATTCACCAAGCCAATTGAAATTTTAATAAAAGAAAGCTGGAGTTTCTAATAAACTCCCGCAGCGAGTGGATAATACTAAACATCTTTAGCAGCATGGTGTTTTTTATTATTATTTTAGTTGTATATTAATATGCTAGCATTTGTAAACTCTCTAGTGTCACCAGTTTTATTTCAAAAGGCTTCTCTGTATTCTTCTTTTGTGAAAAGTGTTTGTGACAACGAAATAATAATTTCAGTGGGTCTTTCCTACATAGATGTCTAAACCGAAAAAAGAAGATACATCTTACCTTAAAAAGGAAAGTTTCAATATTATTTATTTGCCATTTGGGAAGACAGTATATTGCATTTTCTTGTTGAGGGTAAAATTACAACAGCAAGACTGGCAGCACTCACCATTTGAAGACTTATTACAGATTCTGATACAGATAAAGGCACGTGCATTTTCCTGCCCTAGTTCAGCACCCACAGCCAGGTGAAATGTGCGTAGAATGTGCTGCCCGCACACCGGCCAAAAAGAGAGAAAGATTGCTTTAAATATTTTTCACATCTCAGCATCACTCACAGCCCTGCAAAGCAACATCCACCCACAGAGAGCATCAGAGCCCAGACCCAAGCTTTTGCTTTCCACCCTGACAACAAAGAGCTTTTACCTCCGGGACCCCAGCTACTGGTCTGCTTCATCTCCTCTCCTGTCCCCTCAGCAGCTAGGATTTCAATGCCGCTGGCATTAACAGCTGCAAGAGACCAAATAGCGCCTTTGGAATCAATCCCCAAATGGCCCTTTGTCTTCAGTGGACATAGGGTAAAACACCTAGGAACCAAGTCCTCCTCTTTTGAACTCAAGAATCTGTCTACAGTGTTGAATTCAAGCAGGTTGCCTCCGGTATTTGTGTGGCAAAGCAATTAGCAGCATGTTTAGTAACATATATATAAAAACTTGTACTAATTTTCATAGATATTAAATTTAGCTTTCAGTTGTGAAAACACACATGCGTAACTTTCTTACCTCATTTCATAGTAGCTGTGATTGTCAATGACAAAAAAAATTACTTATTTGATTCCTAAGATGCCCGTACTCCACCATTAATTCATTATCTCTCTCATGTTATTAGTTATGTTCGCAAACTGTACAGTGAGCAAACATTAATTTGAACAGTCATCTGCCCTTAAAGTGCCAAAGTTTGTATTAGGTTTTGGCAACTTTAAAAAAAAACACTGCATTCATTGGCTTGCAAATGAAATGTATTCACAGAAAAAAAATTCCTCCCATAAGCTGAAGCAGCTCATCATTAACATTCAAGGAATGTGAACACAGGCTTCATAGAAAACCATTAAAATATAAGGCAGCTTTCAGCCTATTTTAAGAATTTCAGAGAAATTTTGCATTCTCTTTCCCATGATGCCATGGTGATGTCAGGCTGCATTTCAAATAAAATGACAATGAAATCATTTCAATTCCATGCAATGTGCAAAAAAAGTCAATTTTTCTCTTGGCAAACCGAAGTCTAAAGTAATTAAGCACTGCTGTGTGGGTGGCAGCTTCTTCCTCTGAAGTCAGCCTGAGATAATTACCATATTAAAGTCAAAACATCATGTGCTGCGCTGATAGATAGATGGATGGAGAGATTGGGCATCTATTAAATGATCCATTTTGTTATGCTCCCTGGGAAGTGTGCCATTGATGCCAATTAAAAATATATATTCCAAGTGAGTATTTCTAAGTGACAAAACTTCTATTCAGTAAATTGAATTTATTATTTACTGATCCTGAAGTACTTAAAGACATAAAAAATCTGGATAGGAAAGAACCTAGGAGGAGAATTACATACTTTACAAAGTTTACAAACCCCTCATTACCCAATTGCCACATTCATATAATGCACTTTACAACACCATTTTTAGCTAAGATACCGAGCTGTTTCCCTTCCCTCATAAAATCCTTAACTAAGGTGGAAGTATGATACAGAAGACAAAATAAACATTATCTAAGACCTCACAAATGTTCTAATGTAAAAAGACCTTTTTCAGTTTTAATAACAAAACATCCCTCAGTTTGTATTTAGAATTAAATGTCTCCAAGTCTATATTTTTGGTGTCAGAAAAGTAAATGGACCAAAACTAAGCCATATCAGCAATGATTAATTGGTGCTATTTGTGGAGATGTATCACAGCGGGGCTTAGCATGATAAAAACACTCAAAAAATTCCATATGTAACTAGTATTAACATGTATTACCAACACTGTCTTTAATGTGTACTACTGTCACTCCAAGGGTGAAGTTTTTCCACTATTTGGATGTGAAGAAAACGCTTCCACTAAAATGTAAAGGGAGCACTCACTTCTATACATCAGATTCACATTTCATTTGCAGCGATTTCAGGGCACGGCCACTTGCATTAACACTGATTTAGCCTCATACTGGAATACATTTATGGCGTGCTTTAACAACAAAGGGCTAAAGGCAAGAAGGCTCAGAAACACTACAAAAAAAGAGCCAAACCTCCATTCTACCTACTCTGCACGTTATGTTTGATCTCATTTAAATGCTCTGAATGAGATTTACTCTTCACTGTTGCTATGATAAAGGTCACAGAACTAAACCTATGTCTCTTTAAAATTAAGTATAGGAGTTTCTGAGGCTCAGAAGAAGGGCTTTTTCATATTGACCAAACATAAATTAAAAGAATGTCATATGAAAATACACATGCGCTGATATTAAAATGCTAATGAGTTTTCTCAGCAAGAAATCTAAACAATCAATATTTTATCTTTAATATTAGATTCAGACCTTGCTCTGAAGCACCTTGCTCAAGATACTCAGACTCTAGAGAGACCAGCCTTTAAGTAAGCCCCATATTTGTGTTACTGTCTACAGAAAATTCTGACAGACAATCTTAAGACCTTTCTGTTTAACAGATTTAAGCTAAAATCCTAGGCTGAGCGAAGCTTTAAAATTATCCTGAGGAAAGTTTAAGAACCTGTAAAGGCTCAGTCTCACAATCCACATATAGGATTTATAACACTAGAATTTATTCAGAGTTTGTATTATATTTTCAATATACAACTTTCAATGACAGCATAATTCAAGTTTTCATTTATGGTAAAAAATATATAACTTTTAGTATATTGACATGCATATGCCTTTGCTACCTCTGAAAAGGTAGTTAGCACAATGGCACAGAGCTATGAGAATGAAAAAAACCCAAATGTTCAAAATAAAAGGAAAAATTAGTCCTGTAAAAGAATGTAAGTACGGAACAGGCAGAGCAAACAGAGTGAGTAGGAGTCTCCTTGCCATACCCTTGTTCAAGGTCAATGGAGTTACAGCAAATAACTGATCATGAAGCAATTACTTTAATGAAAACAAATTCTAACACATCCAAATCCATCCAAAATTAATGTTAAATACTAGCACTAGTAAATGAAAGATAGATAAATAAATAAAAAAAAGGATGAAAAATTAGCAATGAACTGGCTTTAAAAATTTTTACCTAAAAATAACAAAAATGCAAATACATAAAATAAAAAACCTGCAAAACTTGTTTTAATGTCTCCTCATTTTGAAGTTTTTCCAAGGGTCATTTTTCACTTTGGAGCATTTTTTAAAGCTTTTCTTTGTAATTTAGAAATTCTCCTTAGAATTAATGAAATTTGAAATTCTTTAATACTGACATGAACTCAAGGGGTGACATTTTGAAAAACAAAATGATTGCATGAAGCAAGCAATCAGGCAACAGAAGTGCATTTTCTGTTGAAAAATCAGCCTTTAATTTAAAAGGTGATTATTGCTGGTAGGTTCACACACACCCTTCCCACCCNGGGACACCTCCCACTAGAGAAAGTACCTTGAAGCCCCATCCAGCCTGTCCTTGAACACTTCCAGGGATGGAACATCCACAACTTCTCTGGGCAACCTGTTCCAGTGCCTCACCACCCTCACAGTAAAGAACTTCTTCCTAATATCCAATCTAAATCTCCCCTCTTCCAATTTAAAACCATTACCCCTCGTCCTGTCACTAGACTTCCTGACAGAGTCCCTCTTCAGCTCTTCTGTAGCTCCCTTCAGATACTGGAAGGCTGCTCTAAGGTCTCCCCGGAGCCTTCTCTTCTCCAAACTGAACAGCCCCAGCTCTCTCAGCCTGTCCTCATAGGAGAGGTGCTCCATCCCTCGATCATCTTCGTAGCCCTCCACTGGACCTGTTTCAACAGTTCAATGTCCTTTCTACGTTGAGAACTCCAGAACTGGACACAGTACTCCAGGTGGGGTCTCACAAAATCAAGAATTAATTAAACAAACCAAGAGACAATCCTCAAATAATCCCCGAGAACATTCCTCCTCCCATCAAATGTAGCAAGCAGCACTTGATCATAAATTTTAAAGATAAATCAACTTAAGATGACATCTTGCCATACCTTCTCTTCAATCTAACATGAAGTCAGCTTCTACAGGAAGCAAAACCATTTATACACCTGTAGGCATCCTTTCAGTTCCTAATAAATCTTTCTTCAACTTTTGTCATTGCACCTTCACTACTTATCAACCCCTCCCATAGACAAGTTTTCCAATTTAACACAGACAGACGGGGAACTTGTCACGGGCCAGTCCACTACCAGAAGTTTTGGAAGGATTTTGAAAACTCAAATTCACAGGTTTTAGTTTGTCCTCACCAAAATTTGGCACAAGCAAAGCCACTTTTGACTTGTGCTGTCATCAGGCACACTGTTGCTAGTCTTTTTAGCAGACCACCACACTCTGCCTCAGACTTAACAAAATTACTCTTACTCTCTGCAGACACAATAGTCTTGACCTCAGAACTCTGTAAAAAAAAAAAAAAAAAAAAAAAAATCCTGTCATTTACTAAAAATGCAAGTGTGGACAATGCCCAGTTCTTTTCAGCAGAATACTACCTTGTCTCTAAAAAAGCTTGAGCCAGGATTTCACATCCCCTCTACCTGTTTCTCAGCTGATCATGAAGCAACTGAGGCTACAGCATTGACTGAGGTGATGGAAGACCAGCCTGTGGGTGCAAGGCCCATCCCGCATCTCAGGTGCAGGGAACGGGCCAGACAAAAACCAGGTTTGCAAAGCCTTCCCAGCACAGCGTACGGTGAAGCTGGAGACCTGGATAGTTCTAAATCAGAAAACTGCTCACTCTCTTGAGCAGGTTCCCTTTCTTTTTCTTTATTTCCTCAATAAAGACAGCTATTCATCAATTACTTGATGTGATATATTCCTATATGGTTTTATAAGAGGGGTAATATATATTCACTGTATGTCATCACAATAGCTAATACGAGGAGCTTTACAGTGTCTGCAAAACTTCCTGTTCCTACAACATTCTGCAAGTGAAATTTCCTTTTAAAAATGCAGAAACACTTTCAATTTACAGAGGAGGATACCAAGGCTCAAAGAAATAAGATAATTTGTCAACTGTTGCAAAAGAATATTCAGTACATGAAGTATGCAGACAACAGAGGTGTCCCAAAAATCAACCTCCCTGACCTCTTCCAAACTTAGGTCATGGTTTCTTCCCCCATTTATTCACCTGAAGCCCCTCAGTGGTCACACCAGTGAAGTGGGCATCACAGCGGATTCGAGGATCTCCTTTTTTTTTTCCCCCCAGAGTGTTGCGGAGCATATAGATGTGTGACAGAGGCACAATTTATTTTACTCTGGTTTACAAATCCAACACCTTTCTTCAGAAGACAACTTCGCAAAGCAGAGCATTCTCCAAAAGCCCAGGCATTAATTTAAATCATGAGAGTAGAAATTCAGGAGGTGTAACAGGTTACCAGGTACTTGCCTCTAAAACATACTATTAACCATTTCAGTGTTGAGTAACTGATGAGACAGGTGAAGCAACAGATGCTGCCCATCTAGCTGAAGACTGCAGGAATTCTTTCACAAACTGAAGCAGAAGACTTAGAGAGTAATCCACGTGGTAAGAAAAATTGAGAACTTCAGATGAACGTACTCTTAAGATAATCAGCACTGTAGGTTAGTAGAACTACTTATAACAGCAACACTACAGGTGCTCATGAGTGTTACTTTGTTATGTTACTTGCAATTATATTTCGATGTCACCCATAAATCTGTCAAAATGAAGAAAGCAATTAGGAATTTCCACATGAACAGGCAAGGTTTCTTCTTCCCACACAAATGGCACAAGTAGACACCTTAACCCATGTGCCTGGTGGGGATTAGGCACTGAAACCTCCTCCTGCCTAGCGCTGCCAAGTTTTGTGCTGCTCCATGTGTAACACTTTTATGCCAATTATTAAATGGACTGATTTGCAGTTACAAATAATTTGCATTTTAACTAGGAACTTTAGTTTACCGACTAAGTAAAAAGAGATGTACAAGAAAAAAGCAGAAGGAAGGAGCATATGCGTATTACAGAAAGTCTAAGGACAGGAGATAGCTGGAAGGAAAACATCTTGGGGAGAAGCCGAGGTACAGCTGAAGGTCTCTTGCCGTCACTGTTCCCCTCTTGAACGAAGTCCCCGTTTGTCCTTGGTGTTAGCAGCTGGTCCTTCTCCACTTGCAACTTTCAGGGGAGCAGCAAGAGGAAGAGCAGAGAGAGGAGGCCATATGGCTTCCAGCACATCAAGCACCAGTGAGCTCCCAATGGCAAGCTGCAGTGATGGCAAAATGGCCAGATTAGGGCTTCTCTGCCATGGAGACAAGATGCAACCTACTGGCAGCTCAGTTACAGGGAAAAGAAAGCGATTATTCTGCTATTAATTTAAAAAAAAAAAAAAAAAAAAAAAAAGAACAACAACAAAAGAAACATATGAAAATGTATGTAAATTCCTAAAACCAGGAAGCCTGAAAGGGTGGAAGGCAAGGTGCTTCAAAGCAGTAAGAGGCCCAGTACAGAGAAACAAACAGCAAAATGCTGTGCTGCATCCACTGTCCAGTTATTTTTTAAAACTGCATTTATCAAGTAGAAATACACAGCCAGGTACGATGGATAGTTTCACTCAGCTTTAGAAAGCTTCAGACTACTTCAGATATTCTAATTTTCCATCTAAAAATTGTTTCAATTGTTAAAAAGAACTGGGCTGCATACATTCCTATTTATTACAATTAGCAGTGTTCAGAATTCTGGATTAATAAAGCATTTTATTTTGATGACTATAGTTTAGTTTGTCCCTTATCATAAATAGGGTAAGCGCTCAGAAATGTTTAGAACTGCTGTATCTTTTATATAGTACAAGGCACAATGTTTGTATTTTTGAAGACAGAGTGACATCTAAAGGGATTTTGAAATACTCAAATCTTGCACACTGAATCTAAACTGACAAAGTCAAGGGCATGTCATATTTTTGAAAACTGATGAGTTTTCAGGTTTGCTGTGGTTGATTGTCCCAAGTAACCATGAAAAGAGGATCAAATTCCAATTTTAATGACATGCCTCAGGGTGCCCTGAGGACAACTGCCATTTTTATCTTAGATTCTGCAGGTCCTCAGTGAACAAAAGGGGGAAATCAGCTTTGAATGGATTCCTTGCACTGTTGTCAAAAGTAATCCAACTGCTCTAAATATCTGTATCCTAAAATATTTTCTTACAGCAGTTTTTATTAACCTGGAGCATTAACAGAGCAGAATATTTAAATGGCATTTTTAACTACCAATTCTCCAAGCAGATCTCATGTTCCCTAGCCAATAGGTATTAAAACTGGAGTCTTTCAAAACTGGAATCTCTCCCTCTGATATAAGCACACACACACACACAAAGAAAAATCAGAATACGGCATCTAATAGCTAAGATTTAGAATCCCGAGTGGTATTTGCAAGCATACAAATACTTCTACCATATGTTAGAAATCTTTAAATTATATCATTCCAGATATGCTCCTGAATATAAAATACAATTTAGCAGGAAAAAAAAAAAAATCAAAATCAAGTTTATAATATCAAAGACAACAGTACAGCAGAAACATGCAACATGCATGTGGTAATGATGAGTTAGGTACCTTTACAATGGACCTTTATTTCGTTCTCCTCATAAGTATCTTCCTGAACTCACTGACAGGGAAAAAAAAATCCTACATTAGAAACATATTTTCCCCTCTTGGGCTGAAATCATAGTAAACTCCTGTGAATTTGTTTCTAGGGACTTGCCGGGGGAGGCCACTATCTTTAACTGTCTATTCCTTAGAAGTAGAACATCTTCTGACGCAATTTTATTTATTTATGAAAAAAATCATGAACAGTTGTCAGGATGCTATATCTCATTTACAGTCACAATGCCCCAATGAACTACTTAAATGTGGCTCAGCAGAAAAGCGCTGGCAGGCTGAGTTAACTCTTTCCAGCCAAAAAGGCAACATATCTCTGCTTGAATGACATGTATTTGGTAGAGGAGAGAAAAGCAGGCATTTCATCAGCAAAGTAATACTTGTAGCAAACCTGTGGCAAGACAAGAACATGCTAAACAGCTCTGAAAAGCTGTTTAAATGAGTATTTACTGTATATCAGTTGTAGGAAAGTGACGTCTTCTGCCTTAGGATAATATTTACTCATGCAACTGATTTCGGGGTTTGTTGTGTTTTGTTTCTCTTCTTTTTTATAAAAGAGAATCAGTCCTACTGAACTTTACTAAAGCTACAATACTTTCTTTTCAAGTCAGAGGTAGTTGCCACAGCTAATGTAGAACAAAAAGTGGGACCTGAGGCACTCCGACAATAAATAATGACAGACCCTTTCAGCAAGTCTTAATAAAGGAGATTAAAGCAACATGTAACTCTAGATGCATGTTAATAAAACAAGTGGTGAAAAATAATAAATGGAACATACAGAAAGATACCTATCTCTGTGCTTCAATTAGTCTTTGTGAACACTATCTTTTTTTCTTCCTCTCCCAGCCACTTTCAAACATATTGTAACTGTCTTAATTTTTTGATGATTTTCAAAAGAAGAGTTCACATAAAGAGGAACATTTCAGTTCTTATATAAAAGACTATTCTTTAATCCAGTACATGTTTTTGAAATGCCCTGTGATTAGCACTGGTTTGGGGCCCCAGTCAGATCCTTACCAACTTCCCAGGGTGACCCAGGTTCCCACCCTGTGCGCTGCAATTCTGAAAAGGATTCCCAGGAAGACAGGGCAGTAAAGCTTTGCAGAAGGGACAGAATTAGAATGATCTTTATTAGACCATAGACGAGTGTCCATGGCTGCAGAGAAATTCATTTGCACTGTATCTACAATGCAGTTTGAACTTTCCCTTTGTTTGGCAAAGCACATCAAGTCTGATTTAACAATTCTCTTTGTGGCCTTGCTTTTCTCTCTACAGCTTCACATATTTACAAAAGGATAGATGCACGAAGATTTCTGATAAAGTATCAAAAAAAACAACCAACAAGCCACTGCTGTACACCCCTGTAAACAATTGAGAACCATCACCTTATGAGAAAAACAGTATTAATAGAAAGTATGAGTTATAAAAGTCTCTCTGCATATCAAAGTCGTGACAATGTCAGCTGCTAGTATTTTATAAGTCATGGTCATTTACTGCACTAAGGAAAAATATAAAACCCCATTTTGCATTAAGCAAGCAGTTCTCTCTCCAGCTAACAATGTGAAAGTAAAAGCTGGCATCCACAAAGCTGAATGAATCTCTGGCTGAGCTGCTTACAAGTAGCACCTACTACACAATTCACAATACTGTCATTACGTTTTACTCCTGAAGCGTTCCTAGTTAATAATAGCACAAGAAGGAAAAAAAAAAGAAAAAAAAAAAGTTACAATTTGTTTGGCAGCAGCAACCTGGAGTTTTGACAGAGAACAGGACTGCAGTGGGAGAGGCCCTCTCCAGACCAAGGGTAAGGGATGGGTCCCTTTTTTTGAACTCTTCGATGTGGAATTAGCAGGAGGGAGCAAGGAATGGAAAGCAGAGCAACATGGATTTGCTCAGGTTCAGTGACAGGGAAAGGGGTTCTTGACCCCCCTGGAGGTCACGCAGCCTCTTCTACAGTCCACAAAAGGTAACACAGGACATAACTGACGGAGAAAAAGAAACGTGGCCCTGCAGGCAACACAAGATGCAAACCTATACTGACTGAAAATACTTGTTCAATAACAAAATTTACATTTGGCAGATTTATATCTTTACTGTGATTTTTTTTTTCTTTTGTTGTTCTTTCTCTTTTGAAACATAAAGGAATTAAGCTTCTATGGAGCAGGACAAATTGGATTCTGAATTCGAGTTTTAGGAGGATGTACACAGAAAAATATCCACCATTAATTCACTCAAATTATCAAATTTTGAAATATAAAAAATAAGCCTTTGGGTTTTTTTTTCAAACATTCTTTAACCAGAGGCAGGTTTGTTCATTTAAGGGAATGTATATATGTATGTTTATATATCACAATGCTTTTCTAAAGGTTAAAGAGGCTAAGAAAATAATATATTCAGTTCACAGTAGAATGAGTCACAGATGCAAAATCTCCAATATTCAGCTATCTTTGCTACAGCTTATGCACATATCAGTTTCAGCAGAAGAAAAAAAGCAAGCTCAAATAACAAGAAGATTGATCAGGCAACAAAGGAACACAGAAAATGAGACAATAGCAGAAATTAATTAAGTAAATATATCTGAGTACATCTCTTGTGTGCAAGGAAGCAGAAACAGACAAAATTCATTAGTTTGTGAATGTCCAGTTGTCTCCTCTCAGCAGTCATCCTGCTGCCACAATGCCTCCCCTTTCCCAATTTTTCTATATAAATATTCACATTGTAAGTCACCTAGAGCCAGGAGGAGCTTTTCAGTTTCTTTCAACTACACATCCCTGAGTCAGGATGTGCAGACAGAGCTGGCAGCAAGGACTGCTGCCTCACTTCAGAAATATTTGGAGAAACGGGACAGAAATAGACACTCTTTGCTCAGTTTACTTTCATTTTTGCTGGACCCCTGTTGTATTCCTGGACCAGAAAGAAAGAAGAAAGAGAGACAGAGGGTACTCACACATTCAATCCACGCTCCAAGTATCCACCAGCATCAGTTCCCTCAGCAGGTCCCTACCATGTTCCTCACGAGGGATAGCCCCCTTCATTCACATCCCGGAGCAGAACAGGAAGGCCAAAGGTTGGCTCCTGCCAGAGCCACAGACCTTCTCCCTAAATATCCAAATCTTTCTCCTCTCTCTTGTCACAGTGCACAATCAAATAAAACAGATCTATCAGGAAGGACTGTGAGAAACCCATAACAGAACACCACACCACAAATGATAAATGAAGGTCATCTTGTAAAAATCTCCAAACTAGAGACAACCCAATTAGATGAAGAGGAATGTCTCTAACACAAGTTTAAAAGGTGCCAAGTTTCCCCCAAATTCTGTGTGGATCTCAGTTCAGTTAAGCATAAACATTCCATATCAAACACAAACACCAAGGAAAATTAAAATCAAGCTACAGCCCTCCAGTGACACTCAAAAAATTCATTTAAAATTAATGGGTTCGATGGATATATTAGAAAGACCAAAATTTGCCAGAGCACCCTTCTTGGAATTATCCTAAATCTGAAGCACAAGACAGATGCTTCTAACTTCTCAAATAAATAAAAGAAGTAGTCAGTACGACATGACTGGTAATTTACATGAGACATTTTTTCCAGTATTTTATGCTGCTCTCTTTATAGTCGCCTCAGTAACTCTGGTGTTTACAGATCAAGAGAAAAGTTAACCAAAACAAGCTATTCAAAGATTCCTAATCCTTAAGCTTGTTTTAAGTTACATATGTATTTCAATTCACATGCTCATTCTTTGAAAACTGAGATCTCAAAACATTATTCTGACATTTTATCCCAATCCAAGAAAATTACATGAACACAGCTATTTAGGAACATAACAGTATAGCAAATATACTGGAAAGGAATTCCTAGATTATTCAGTGATGGTTTCACCACCATATGTTTTATACCACCACATGGATATGTGCATATACCGATGATGTTACCTGATGCTAAGAAACCTTTCATTTCCAATTTAACTGCAGGCCATTCATATCTATTTGTTGGCATTTGAACATTGCCTTTCAGCTTCTGTAACTTTTTCTTTTGTGTTATCATAAAAAAAAAGCTCTCCAGTGCCCTAAGCACTCCAGAAGATTTCTTTCACTCATCCGACACTGAATTTATCATCCTTGAATAGGAGTGATCAATGGTTTTAATACTTACCTTACTGGAAATGTAACACCTGATGAATACTTTGACCACAGTTATTGTTTTCAGTGTTGGCATCCCACAGCCATTCCTGCAACTGATTCACATATCTACCTTTTTTTTTTTCCTTTTTCTGTTCTCTCTTATTCTACAGCCCTTTAATATTAAAGCAGACAATCTGATTTCAGCTGAAGAGCATTTTAGGTCAGAATGCCAAACTCTAGGCCAAGCCTCCTTTTAGTCTGTTTAAGGAAAGTCAGGAGTGGAGGGGGAAGGAGGGGAATCAATGACCAAATGAAGGTGGCTTTTAACTGGGAAAAAAACCACACCAAAATAACATTGTATAAGAACCCCTGGTATTACCTTAGAGAGATCAGTTAAGAAATCATTTTGACTATCAGTGGCTTTCCAATGTGCAGGTTTCTTTATATACAGTATAGCACCAGACTAGCTGGGTTGCTTTGTCAGTGCTTTGCCTTCAGAAGCCAACTCTCGTCTTGTGAATCACAGTATACTTTAGCCCAAATTCCTCATATTAACTACCTGGTAGTAAGTAGAGCCTTTCTGTGTTAATAAAGGTTATTTCTATTCACTGCCCACATCTACCTGCATGGATTATAGCACTTTTTCCTATTGATATATTTTTTAGAAGGGACAAAAAAAAACTCCAAAGCTCTGCCCTCCACACTCCAATCTATTTCACAATACTAAGAATTGAGAAAATTGCTTTATGTAAAATGTCTGGAGCATTCAGTCTTGTAGCAAAAGCAGAACACAGATAAAAGTTCATCTGATATAAAAAAGGAGGATGGTCAAGACAAAATGTGCTTTGTGAACAGCAAGCCTCAGTGGCCTTCTGAATGGAGACTGGTCCTTCCTGAGGTTAGGAGGCATCTTTTTTCACTGTGGGTGATCCAGGATTAATCTCAAGCAAAGAAGTAATGATTACAAATTACAGACCAATTTCTATCTTGCCTGCTGTGACAAAGATTACTGAAAAATTGGTTCACTCGCCAATGATGAGCTCTCCAACATGGCACACACTAAAATTATACAGAACTATCATCCAGATTTTTGGCCCCTGATGGAATTCAAATGGCCCTGGAAACATGGCCAGTAGTTTCTTCTGCACACAGATCAGGGGACTGTATTTCGGGGACTGTGGTCATGAATTCACAAGCCTTGGGGAATTTATTTTTCAGTTTCACTTTTTTCTGAATTTGCACCAGTATACTGTAGCAACAAAACTGGCTAGTGAACATGCTCAAATTGTGGGGCTAGTCCTCAGTGGATGCCTCTGTTTGCTTTTTCACAATGTTCAGGTAGGTCCGGGGAAAACCCAAGAAAGCATGTTTCATTTCATGTTTAAATTCCCTTTGGCATGTAACTCATAGCCATTAGGTCTACTCACAGAACCCCAAAACTGGACAATATTTCTGCAGGACACATCATTGCATCAAAAGAGGATGCTTCTATGGGACAAATGAAAACTTTAACAGCACAAAAAAATCCACACCCTGGGGAACAGGTCTTATTAGTCTGAAATAAGGTGCCATCTCCTCAAATGCTCAGATCTCTATTCTAATTGGTTTATAAATTTTTATCCCTGGATGCTCTAAATGTGTTTTACAAGCACAGAAAATGCAGAAGGGCAATATTCTTCACAGTAGCATTTCATTCAACACAGTACAGGAAACTTATGCTCTAGATTTGCTCTTTTCCAGCTCAGGGGCTTTTCGAGTCACAGGAAAATAAGAGCAAAATTCTCCCACGGAAAAGAAAGAGAAGAGCCTCCCAGGCTAGCTGGAGAAACAGGAAGGCAGATCGTATAAACGAGAGCAACAACTGTAACAAGACTGATAACTCTTGTACTGTTTGAATATGGAAACCAAACAAACGATGAAAACTACATCATGACAGAAATACTCAGGTGGGAGTCTATTGCGTACTGAAATCCTGAGCGAGGGTTGGGATGGGCGGAGATTGCTCAGGGTTTGCACATCTTTGCCAAAAAGCATTTTCCAGTTGAGAATATTAAAGCATGTTAAGAAGGGCAGGATAAAGTGTTATTCTCTCTGGTTTACAGATAAGGAAACTGAAGAGGGGAAAGGTACATTACTCAATGTCACACAGCAAGGTGTAAAGAGGGCAGAAACAGACCCCAGGTCTCTTGATCTCAAAATCTCTCCATTTCATTTAATGAACTTGCCTCCCAGATGCAGAGAGGTATTATAGTGCCTTAGGGCAAATCCAGATTTTCATAACTAAGTAGAACGTGAATCAAAATGGATAAGGAATTTCATCCTAAATAAAACTCTTGCTTAAAATATAAAAATTCAAAGATGTGTTTTAAAATGTCAAACAGTTTGGAAACAGACTTCTCTACAACAAAGCAGAACAGTTTTCATTCCTGCCTTATTCTCTGCAAACTCATGTAATATACATTCAAAATTTCCCCAGATGAGCTACTAAGTTGGGTGCTTGAAATTTTTACAATATGCAGGAATTTTTTTTACAATATGCTTGAAAATTTTACAACATGCAGGAAACTGGGAGCATGGGGAGGCTGGGAATGAGAAATGAACAAATGGGCACTTTCAATATTTCTGCAACTAGAGAGGTCTTCAAGAACAGCACAATGTGTAGGGCAGGAGTTCCTACCCTGGGAATGCACAGAAGAAAGTTAGAAAAAAGTTGCAGGACAAACACTTCTAACCCATGTTTCATGGATAATCTAGTAGTTGCAAAAGCCTTCAGTCCTGTTAATGGTTATGAGATATTAAGGCGATAATGAACACGAGACAGAACACAAAGCAAATAGTGCAGCATTTGTTCAGTACTGTCACCGGTGTACCTACAAAGATTGGAAAAATTCTGTCCTAATTTCATTTAGCCCACTTAAAGACTTGAAGGAAACGGAAATACAGCTTTATTTAATGTTCTAAACCACTCTCGGTGTATGAGGCAATTGGACAGCCACACCAGTTTGTGTTCAGTCTGCATGTTATGTTTATGTGAGCTTATATCTTTTTAATGCAGCACAGTTACACTTACAGCAGTTTGCAGCTTCCCCAGGAAACCATTGTAAATGGGACCTGTGCCCAATTGTTTTTATCCCAGTTAAGTAAATAAATGAAATATGCTAATTAGCACCCTATTAGCTCGCAGCAGGGAGTAATCCAGGGCACTTTGATTGGAAATTATTCTGTCATCCAGGAAGCTGCTCTGTAACAGAATGTAAACTGGCCCAATTTTCTCTTTTTACCAACTGTGGATGTCATCCAAATAACGGAGACGCCACTGAGCACAGCCTATAGGACATGGTGATGTTGCAATGAAACCTCCTTTCAGTCTCCCACAAGTCTGGTTTAGAGATATGCTGGCAAATCCCAGGGCTTGAGACATTGTTTGCATTTAAATTTGGGGGTCATTTTGTCAAAATCACTTTCGAGCACATAGTTTATTTTCCTCCCTAGAACTGGCATTTCAATATTGCTCCAAAATACTTTCTGAACTTATCACAAATCCAAATTAATGTTAATGCTCTTTTTTTTAAAATGCCAGAAATATTGAGGCTGGAACACACCACAGGTACCTCTGTACACAACAGGAAAATGTGGGATAAAATAGCCATAAATTCCCAACTTCAATATTTTTAAACTGTAAGCAAAACCAGTTACATTTTTATATAATTTATATAAAATATATGGTTTAAATATACACAACTATACATATTTTACCTCTTTGCTAACAAAGCCTAGTTAGTGCATTTCTGTACAGTCAGCCTGGCAACAAGATGCCGCTGTAAGTAATACAGCCACAGAGAAAAAAGCTTAATAAAAAAGCAGCATGTTTTCCAATCTGGTCTTTCAGAAACACCCATTTCCAAAGAGCTTTGGGGGATTAGACGCTATGACACATCTGTCAGGTTGCCACTGAGCATGTCAAAATCTCCATCATGGTTTGAGTTATGCAATGAAGCTTAGTTACGTTATAGAGATACTGGTAGCACACTTTCTTTTGTTATCAAATTTATATGAAAAGTTACAGGGATTACCTGTGGATTTTCTGACTGCCATTTAAACCAGAGAAGGACCTCAATTTTAATCTGCTGAATAGAAAGGCAGTTTGGAGTGAGTTCTTTATAATTCTAGGTCTTCATTCTGAAAAGACCCACATTGAAGCATTACTATATTGCAGAGATTTAAGACCCCAGAATAAAAAATACAAATAATTTTTAATATTAAAGATGCAGCTTTTGATGACAAGCAATATTGGATTTATTTAAATCAGTAGAATCTTTCAACTGACAGAAAATCTAGTTTTGTTTTTTATTAAATTAGAGTCTTAATTCATTAATAAAATTGTTTTGTTCATGTTCACTGTAGTGCCACAGTTATTTAATCTTGATATCCATTTACACCAAAATTACAGTATTTACATATGTGATTCCCAGCCAATAGAAGTAGTACTTTAAATTTCAAAGGTTCCATTTTAAAGTTGGGAAATTCAAATTAAGGAAAGGAAAACAACAAGACCTTGAGTAGCACACCACAGTCCTCTAGTGTTTCAAATCTACACTAATTACTTTTTCAAAGGGAATTTTTTTAACATAAAGGAAGATCATACTATCAAGTGGGTAATGTAATATGGGTCTGCTGCCTCCAGCTCAGCAATGTCATCACCCAAAGATTAGGTCTTGCTCGTGCTCTCAGGAAGGATCATTTTATTCTGTATGCTTACAATCCCTGACACAATGCAACTCCGGTTCTCAGGGATCCTCTCCTTTAATAACTAAGAATATTGTGCGTTGTGTATCCAGGACTGTTCAGAAACATGCCCAATGGGTTTGTTCACGATGAGTTTATTTTATTTTTATTTTTCCTTTACAACTGAGATGCTGGAGTCTTCACTGAAAACTAAATAGGAAACATCAGTGACTCACAGTGTGATGTGAACAGACTCAAAGGACTGTTCATAGATCTGTAAAGAATATATAACACGTATATCTCTCTATCTGCCTTTTAAGAATGACCCCTTTTATCATTAGAATATATGCTTTCCCTCGTGCAGAATAGGACCTTGCTTTTTTCAGTACAGAACAAAAACTCACAGCCCCTGCAATGTAACACTTAAGAAAGCAGCATTTAGACAAACGAAGCAGTTAAGAAAAATGCAGCCCTCTGACCCAGCGCTGCTCCTGAACACAGCCATAGAAGTACACCTAGGGAGGCAGCCACGACAGAGGATCTGCTGGTGGAAAAGCCTCCCATGGAGCATGCTGTAAATACCCTCACTCCACATCTGATCTTGGAGCAGATCCGAGCCCATCTGTTCCTTCAGTACTGGCAAATGTTGACTGAGGGGAGACTAAAAAGCTGTATGTGTCTCACCAGTAGTTGCTATCGTTGAGTCAGCATCAGAGAACACCAGAACATCCCCCCAAAGAAGCCAGGAAGACTGAAACATTGCACTGCTGGCGAGGAGACACCATGGTCAGCTTAGCATTTATCTGCTCCAGTAACTGTGGATCACATAGCTGAGTATCTGACTGCTACACACATTTATTTAACCTGTTGAAAAGTCATGTGGAGAGGAGAACGAGCTCTGAATGCTTTTACACATTTACAGTTGCTGGAAAAAACATTTCCTTGAAATCCACATGTTCAATATATCCATCTTACTTTGACTCTGGTCTTCTGAAAGGAAAATTCACAGCCTGGCATGGGGAATAAAAAAATAGAGAGAAAAATCCCTATTGACACATTAAATTAGACATGTTTGCAGGGCCGCCAGAGATAGCAATTACTCTGCAGCAGCTTCTGTGGACATATTACAGTAGAAAACACTGACTGCTACCAGGTAATTTTACCTGCTAATTACTTGGGAAGACTCCGGTACTAAACTGACCTGAATGTTTTCATGGGTCCTGGGATCCATTAAAGGAAAGAACTTTAAAAAGCCACACAGTGATGCTGACAAGAACTCTGGAGCTGTTGAAAATCCATCAAAAATATTCTTGCAGTATAATTATTAGAGTTTCAGTCAGCCCCGGTCTGTGCAGACATTCACATTTACCTGCAGTTACAACAAAAAGAAGTGCTTTAATGGGGTGGTGATTTTTTTTCTCCATATATTTTTTCTTTTTTTTTTTTTTTCAAATGACTATAAAAAGCACCCACAGAGCTGGTCCTGGTGTCTGCCAAGCGGTGAGGCACCACCAGTTTCAGCTGAGGGGAGGTCAGACCATCTTGAAATGCTTCCATTTCGAAACAGGGCGGTTGAATTCATTAAGTGAAATGGACAATCAAAGGGGGAAAGAAAAGAAAAACCCAAACTGGGAGAAATTTTCAGTTTCCTGGCGCCACCTGGCGCCACCAGCCCTCCCTACCGCAGAGGCACCGGCGACTTCCAGAGGAAAAGACCCGACATTTGCATCTAAAATTGCTTCTTAAGCAAAAGTCGCAGTTTGGGAGTGGGAGGCACCCACTGACAGCGGCACTGAAAGGTGCATTGCTCTAATGAGGAACCAGTGGGTCAGAGAAGCCAGAGGGACAGCAGGTCTACCCTGCCCTCGGCTGATGATGCGACCCTGCTCACATGTAGGCTTCACCAGAGACATGCAGGCCTCAGCACAAACCAACCAACCAGAGAGCTAATGCAGGTGGCAATCTCTGCTGCAGAATGGCTCCAAATGGTTTATTTTGCCTTGCTATAGTATACGGATCAATCCTGTGATGAGATATCCTCTGTGGCCCAGTGAGCTCTGGTACAACTGTTCTGGGCCACCAAAACTTGTGGGTTGCCACACAGAAAGCATGAGCTGGAGCTCCAGAACTCCTCTCAAGGGCTTGCTGTTGGCACAAAATAGATTGTCAGATCCAAACCACTAAATCTTCAAAGAGGTTATTGCCTTTTTTTGTGCCGTTGTGAGACAATACCTGCAAAGACCAGAATCAGGGACCCAAGCTGCAAACAAATTTGTACTGTGGCAACAACCTGCCTCTAACCCTCCTGCCAAAAAACGCTCCAATCAGCAAATCCGCTTTTCTTTGGCAGCTCTTTGCAAAAAGAACTCTTGACTGTGGTATGCCCAAAACGAAGCCCAGACTGAAACATAAAGACCTTTCCAACATGAAGAAGGTCCTGCATATGGTCACCAAGGCAGGAAAAAAACAGAAAAGAGTAAGAAAGCTTTCTCTAAATAAATCTGCATCTACTACGACTTTCCACCAGCACACTCACCCCATGGGGGACTGGGATGTCAGACAATAAATTTGGGGCAAGGCACCATGGTCAGGAGCACATAACAAACACACACGCTGCTAACTTCACATCTCTGCAGCATTTCTTTTCGTGTCTTATACAGTACAAAGGAGAGTGGAAAAATCTGTCAGAGCACCAATACACGAGCAAAGCCCAGGTAATCCAGGACCCACACAATCTGCATTTCACATCTAAAAATTCAAATCTGCTACCACTGAGACAACCTGCCATTTGTCATTGTGTAAGAATTTTGGTATAATTAAATACTGCTAGAGATGCAAGGAAAGCTGTGTTATTTCCTGTGAGGAGAAAAAGGTGACTTAGAGGTTTTTAATATTATAGTTATTGCTTTTCAGAAACTCTCCTCAGGAAACATTGGAAAATCCCTTCTCTCCAAATAGACAAGCCTAAAATTACAGATTCATTAAATCAGTGTGTGGGTAAGAAGTTTCTTCATATAGTATCACTGTGTTTAAAACAGAAAACACAACTTCCTTTCATCTGCTGAGGATGAGAAATCTCTAACAAAAAGGGAATATATAAACAAAGCACGCTGCTCCTTCGCACATTCTTTGCTGTCAAAACTTCCTCTAGCTCAGGGTCCTTTTCCCCATCCTACCTACATTTAAACTATCTCTATCCCAAACTGTTATTTCAGAGTTGCATTAAACACTTTAGGATTTACTTATTTAGTGAGCAGTGATGCCACCAACCCTTCAGCTTGACACAGAAAACATCTGATCAAGGCTCTGCAACAGGATTTAATCCACCAGGCAGCTGCCTAACGTGAGAAGATATTCTCCACACAATGCATCTCATCACACACTTCTGAACAAAAATATTCTCTTTATCGTACTCAACAAAGACTCTGCTAATCTTTTTTTGAGATTATGACATACATAAAATTATTAAGAACGGTGCAGCAGGGACATTAAATAAACAAAGCCCACAGATCAAGCCAGTTGAAAATTACTAGATATATGCAGTTTAGGTCAACCTTGTTATCTTCTAGCAAGTGCGATTGAACAAAATGAGCCAGGAGTAAACACTTTCATAAACTTAAACACTTTGAGCTGCACTAATTTATCTATTCCATCAGACAAATTAAATTAGTCTGAGTCAGTAAGCAACAACAACAAAAAAGTGAGCAGCTCACTTTTTCCCCACAAATATCCTGCTATGTTGTCTGTAACCGCGACAACTCTCAGCCACATTCCACCAGACTTTCACAAATACTACTATTAGGAACTACTTTTTCTCCTCCAGGCTTCACTTCTCTTCTGTAAAACAAGCAGCTATTATTGACTCGCTCATTCTCCAGCTAGAAAGGGAACCAGGTGTCCAAATCAGAGCTCAGTGGAAGCTGATAATTATGTACACATTTGTAGATTCTCTGACTTGGTGGATCCACGCTACCTCCCAAGCCAACACACAACTCTTGATAATGAGGCACAGAGGTAGCAGCTGCCCTCTGGCTCTGTACTTCTGCAGAGGTGCAAACTCTTTTATGGCAGCTTTGTTAAAACTGGATTTTCAGAGTTTCTTGCCTACGACTATACCTTGCTTCAGCAAGGTGCTTAGATCTGTAAGCTACTTTAAACAGGACAACACTCCCACCGAAAACAAAGGTCCAATGGGTTTGAAGTTAAATATGTGCTTGAGAGCCTTGCTTGGGGGTTGCTTCTATTCGCGGTTCTCCAGATGGCTGCCAGAGCATCTTACTGCAGGGGTGCAGGACGTTGCACATGCAGTAAACTGGTTGTCACGCTGCACAGATGCACTGAGAAAACACTCAGAAGGAACATCTTGATGCCTCTGTGAATGCAGGACAGGCAAACAGGTTTCCCTATGAGTTATGCCAAGTTCTAGCAGTGATTTTCCCTATGACTGTGAGAAAATAATTTTATTTCTAGTCTCTGTTGGCGACATATAACGACATTTCACCAACTCATGGTATATTACAAACATTAATGTCCAAAAAGCATAATGAGCAGGAGACTGATAAGACTTACTATTCCTACTCCAAGACCGCCCCCAGTGGCTCATTAGCAGTTGACTTTACAGTTATACATGCAATTTTCCACACGGGCCACCTCCTAGGGAAAACAGATGGTGAGAAAGAGCTTTTCTTCCCCTTACCACCATCCCCCCAAAGAAGTAACTTCTCCATTTTGACAGGTATTTTCCCACTGTTAACATTGAACTTCAGAAAAAGAAAAAAGTATTGAATTTGGAAAAATTATTGTCTTGGACAAATAAATACTCAGTAGAAACGAATACATTCAAAAGAAAAGGGACATTTCTGTATTTGAAAAATTACATATGGATTCTTGCTGGTTTTTGTTCCCCCCCCTTTCAGGAAGCCTGCTAATGTTAGAGACATATGTGATCAGTGCTTCCACTGGACTATAACACATTAATATGCAGTAGATGACAGATGTAAATATCTTTTATACATATAATTGTCTTATATGTGTTCTGGACTTTCCCATTTTCATTCTCACAGACATACAAGAGAATTAAAATGCACTGTAGTTCCAACAGTACAGTTCTGTCTCTTACACAGCTGAAATAAAAGCGTGTTATATGCAGATATTTTACCATGGGCACCTTTCTGTTCCATATGATGATGGGCACATAAAGCCTTATGGTCCTCCTCTCACAATGCAATAATATTTGCCTATGAGGTAAAACCACATGCGAATCACCAAACCCTATTTTCTCCTGACATAGGTGTGTTGATTCAGATAAAGCCACCATCAAAGTTTCCTTCAACACCATTGACACAAAATATTCCACAAAGACATTAAAAGAAGGGACCATCTATTTCTGAAAGGTAGAGATGTTTTCCCCAGGTCACTCATGTTTCACATCTTTTTCTTTGCTTGTAACTGGTGTAAAGGTATTTTTAAAAGATGAAGATTTGGGTATTTTATTTGCAAAATCTAGTGCATAGCTTTCACTAATTAACTTCTGATACCTTTGCATGGAAAAAGAATGCAAGAGGACCATCACAGGTCTGACACTCCAGAAACTCTCTCCCTCCAGCAGCCCAGCACATATGCAGAAGCGCATACGCTAATGAACTGGCTAGCTCTTCAATAACAGCTGATTTATATAAACTACAATGGTTTCTACTGAGTTAAATGTATTTATAACACATTGCAACATATAAATATGCAGCAGGAGGGGACCCCATGCTTTGCATCTCTTTTGATCAGGCACTGTGTTTATTGTCACTCATTTTGAAATTAGATGCCAAAGTAGAAGGGACTTCAATCACAGTAACCCTATCTCATGGTGGTTTCAGAGAGCACCCTCCAGCAAAATGCCTAATTAGCAGCATTTTCTGAAGATTTGGGGCACCCAACTTCAGACAATCTGCGTCTGATTTCCAGAAATGCTGAACATTCATAGCTTGCATTGCATCAGCAGCAGCACAAGGTAGCTCAGACCAAAAGAGAGAGATGCTTCAGAAGACGAGGCATTCCACGGCACATAATGGGTGTCTGCGTGCACAACCAGCAGCATCAGAAAATGTAACATGTTGCCTGATTCCACCAGCATAAAATTAAGCTTCTTGTTAAAAGACAAGCAAAATTAAACAGAAATCCCTGTTTTGTATTTGAATTGCTGTTTTGAAGATTGTGGCATCTGTTGGTGTGTATCTGTTGTAGAGTTAAGCATGAGCAGCATCCCACACACCAACTCATTTATCTTGGTGTGTATTCTCTACATTTTAAGTTGTTCTTAATTTCTATTTCTTTCCCTAAAATTCCTTATATATAGCACTGTAATTTTGCAATCATAAGGCACATCCCAAGCCCAAGCCCTACATGAAAGTATTCCTTACAGCAAGAATGAAACTCAGGAAATTGGAGTAAGTTTACAAAATGTCTCGATAACGCTAGAATTAAAAGGATAAGGGAAAAGAATCCCCTATGCCTCTAGCACTGTGAAGCAAAAGAAACAGACATTCTTTCCTGCCTTTTCTTGTCAGGAAAAGAGCAAACAAGGTGTTACGATGGCTAAAATGGATCACAGAACAAAAGTGGTCACATTTCCTTTACTCATAGAATGCCACAGGATAGATAAAATATTTATATCACCAAAATTTCTACATTTAGACAAGTCAGGGAAGAAAGTGCTTGGTGTAGGGACTGTGACACTGTTTTCCTGGTGAGGGAGTAATTTTTGTTCTTTGAAAATCTAGTGAATGGTATTTTTGCTTTGCAGTTTCTTTTACAGCTGCTGGTTATGCAGCTGACGTGACTGTCATTGATAGGAATACGTTGCACCCATTTTTGTTAATAAGGTCAGCAAGTATCCAAAGGCTGACCCAAACAAAAATGATGTCATGGTTGCAGAGATTTGAATTCACATTTGAATTTAAATGCTTGCAATTAGTCAACTGTATTTTTCCTTTTTGGCTACAGGGTGATGTAGGCACAATGTTAAAATAGACCCACTGGGGGGGAAGCAGACACCAAACCTCTAATGGTGGTCTCCAACTGAGAGCTATTTGAACTGTTCCAGACATGTGCTCGTGGGAAAGCGAAACAAGCCTCCAAATTTAGATGACTGTTACTAAAGCTCTAGTTTATCTAGCAGAGCTACTGCCTTAAAGACAAACATTTCCAATCCGTGCAAGGAAATAGACACTAAAGTACCAGAAAGGATAGTTCTCAATTCCTATAAGCATAAACTAGACCAGTTGAAAATTTTGCACAAGGAAAATTTTAGTTCATTATGACTTACAAGTTTCCTTGCTGCAGCAAGTGACTAGCAGTGTGTTTATATCCCCCACAAATAATCAATAAACTCTGTGTCCATTACAATATGCTGTTACCAGGTAAACCCATTTGCTCTCTGTGAAAGTGGTAAAGGAAGGATAAGAACTACTATACTCTCCAATAAATAATAATATAAAAAAAAAATTATTTTAAAAAAGAGGCTGCCAGTACCTACAGTTGTTAATTTCTTCCACTCAAGAATAATGAAGTAATATAGACTGTAAATTGTGCAGCCAGCCCAGAAAGCTCCGTTCAGTGGCACTCCATGTCACTCGTGTGGTTGTGGTGTGACTTGTTAAGTCTTCATGGGATTCTCAGGGAGGAAGGTCAGGATGAGGGGGATGAATTCTCCAGGCAATTCTCAACCCAGGGACATCTGGCAGTTTCTCATTCCCCATATTACATAGATACTTTATGAAGATGGTCACCCAGTCATAAGGGTTTTCCTCACAGGTTGCCAAGTGCTTGTTAAAGGTTGATCTGTGCTTAGAGAGTAAGAGTACACCGAAGGCACCCATTCCACGTGGTTGCCACGGCACAGCCATAGATTCAGCTGAAGTCAAACACCCAGCGTTGTGTAGAGAAGATAAGAATCTCCAACCAGGAATCTCCAACAGACAAAAATAAACATGCAATTACTACAGAAATCTAATGCAATCAGAGAGGTGTCTCTACTTGCTAGCAGCAAAATCTCCCTGTGGCTGCATCTTTCTTTGGATTAACTCACCAATTTGTCCAAATGGATCTCAATTTGACCTCTTCACTCCTGGCAAAATTTTCCCCTGTACTGGTACCCAGCTCCCCAATTTCAGAGGGGGAAAGTCTGTCCTAGGACAGGATCTTCAGGTTCAGAGTTGGCAGAAATGCAGACTGTCAAATTCTGCTGCAGCAGTGCTGTTCTGGGGTAGTGCCAGTCCTGGCCTTGAGAACTGATCCACAGCTGTACCCCAACTCCACCATAGAGGAAGCCCAAACCAAGGGATGAATGTGATACTTGCTACTCAGTCACATACAAATTAAAGAAGCAGATCGATTATATCAGGAGGCAGTAAAATATTCTCTGTATTACTACTACAATTAATAAAATGAGAGCTTGGATACGACATTAACAACTATGATCTAAAACAAACAAACAAAGGATGTACAGTATCACCCTGCATACTGCGCATCCAGGAATTGTGAAGAGAAGGGAAAATCCAGTCTGCATTGCTGGGGAAAGTTATGAAAAATTCAGAAGTGTTTAATAATTTACGCAGTCGGACCACTGACCTTAAAAGTTGTGTTAAAAATTAAGGACCTCAAAGAAAAGTTATTCAAAAATACAGGCTGTACTTAAAATAGATTATTAGTTTCCCAAAATTATTAAATATGGCTGAATTTAATAACAAATTACGTATGAACACAATTACACAGATAAGTAAACGTGATCGGATCTGAGGACTTCAGAGCAGAGCTATGCAGCATCAAGCTGAGGCAGTGAGTGAGTGTGACACCTCCAGCAAAAGCCTCGCTGAGGCACTAAACAGCTCTCATCTGTGCTCAGCTGCTGTCTGGCATAATACTGAGGACATTTGCAGCCTGGCAAAATATTTATTGTGAAACTCATCTGAATTTAGATTTCATTATAAATGAGACAACAACCCCTTTCTCCATCATACCTCATGTATAAAAAATTATCTCTGAATATTGGATTCTTCCCTTCCATTTTATTACTCCAAATCTATTCAACACACAGGCCAAGGGAAAACATCACTTGAGCAGTGATTTAAGAAACATGGGTACAATCTGAAACCTGGTGTAAACAAGGATGTGTTTGTTCACGGTCACTAACGTGGCGCTCAGTGCAGTGGTAACACACTACCTGAACAAAATTAAAGATGCGACTAAAAGTGAAGATATTCTTGACATCTCATTAAAACTGTTATATGGATTTATTGGTACAGAATATCAGTATTTTGGTTGGCTGACCAGTGAGTAATCCCCAGACACACACTCTGTAAAGCACTTCATGATTCACTGTGAAGAAATAATCTCTGGACTATTATTTTACTGTACGCGCTGCGAAGATAACAAGCCCTTCACTTGAGAGGAATACCTTTTTGGGTTTCAGTTAAAAAAAAAAAGCAAGCGGTGTTAACCTGCACACATGAGAAGTGCATCTTTGATTATCAAGTGCTGAAATATCTTGCTCAATTTGCCTTGACTCAGGAAGCGCTCTCTGATCTCGAAATTGTTGATGCTAAAAAAGCATTGTCTTAAAAGAGCAAAGCAGACAGTACTATAAAAATAATGAGCTGGGAAGACTCTTAAGCCTTTTACATAATAGAACCTCTCACTACACTGAGGAAGATTCCCTCAAGGCCCAGTGTAGCTCTTTACTTTTATTTTGGCTTAAACAGGCAAACACCATAGCATCAATTAAAGAGGCCACTTATTTACTAAGCATTCAAAGTCTACAGCAGTTAAGAGGATTAATTGTCTTCATGCATATAAAATTTAAACATAAGAGATTAAAGACAAACCAACCTGGTCACACACAACTAACTTCAATTAACCTATCTGCACTCCCTAAGCATTTTTGTTAATAAGCACAGACCACTGGTCCCAATTCAGATCCTGGTCCTGCAACAAGTTCTCTTCACGTGAACTGTGAGAGAGGGAGCAATGCCAGAACAGAGTTTCAGAAGGGAAAAAAGGAAAAGAAAAAAAAAAAAGAAAAAAAAAAGACAGTTCTTGGAATAAACTGTAAACCAGCAGCTGCAATAGTATGCCAGCTGAACTACAGTGGAAAACATATTTAGAGACATCCATAGGCACCTTCAGAAACTACTAGCATTTAAGCATCCAAACATTCAAGCAGCTTTACCATAATCTGAAATTTGAAAACACCTCTGACTGCTAATGATAGGACAGGAAACCATCCAATGTTACAAGCTACGGCTGCTCCATTCATTTCGATGGAGTTACTGTGCTGAAGCAATTTACGCCCTATCACACTGAACATCCAAAAACGAGGACTACAGCCACTTTGTCCTTATGTAATTAAATTAATGCCAGCCTCGAGCTTCAGCTCTGCCTGGTTAGGAACCCGTGTTCTTTCTGACCTTCATTGCACAGGAGACTGCCAGCAAAAGCTGCAGCAGTATTCAAGCTCAAATAGTACACACTTGTCAATATTGTTTTTCAGTATTACAAATGAGTTCAGTTCTTCTTAGTGAGGTCTGTTTCTCAACAAAATACTATCTTTAAATCTTCCTGTGCTGTGTTTGTTGCTGTTACCGCTATGGAGAAGTGCTGGGAGAGTAGAGGAGGGAGGAAAGGTTGTTAAAGACTGTCGGTATTTTAACCATAGGGTTTATTTACCCAGGCTGTAGATGATTTGGCCCCAACAAATACGAGAAATTTCATTTAAGCATTAGAACAACTCTTTTTTTTTTTTCTTGTAAGGGCAATTGAACACTGGAACATATTTCCCAGAAAGACTTCAAAGTCTCTATCATTGGAGATGTCCAAAATCCAGTGAGACATAGCTTTGAGCAACCTGCTCTAGCTGACCCTGCTTCAAGCAGGAGGGTTGCACGAGGTGATCTCCAGAGGTCCTTGCCCAACCCGGCATCTCTGAGATTCTGCAACAACAGTGGCACCCACTGCTTCTGATCTCTGCCAACTTCCCTCAGTCACGGAGCACAGTAACAGTAACACAAAATCCCTCTCCACAAAGCCAGAAACCTCTGTAACTCATCCATGGTATGGAAGTTTCCATACAACCCAGCTTCTGATACTTCTGATCCCTTCTGATTTCAATCCACAACACATTTTCAAACAGCCTCCCCAAAGTATCATAATGCAAGTCCCACATTCAGCAGAATATGTGATGGGTTTTTACTTTTTTTTTTAAAAAAAAAAAGCAGATGTAAATACTAACAGCTGTCACTCTGTGTGCCTTCCCAGTGAACAACGGCTAATTAGATGACAATTAGGTAATAAAGAAGAGTCATATAAACTGAATATTTCTAGTTTTCCTAGTTAATAGTTCACTAGAAGTGGTCTTGAGAATACCGGTTTCAACCAATAGCTTCATTTGCAAAAGTGTCTATTCAGACAGATATTTTTCCTGCTCTTACTCCTGCTAGCCCTGTGCAGGTAATCACCCAAGCCAACAGGAGTATGAATTTTACTTCTCCTTCTGAACTGCCAGTGGAATTATTGACCAGTTTCACTAATTTCCAAATCATTACACCTGCTCAAGCCCATGGGCTCTCCATAGACGCAAGCAATATTAGAATTTGGCCTGATGAATATTTGTTGTTGGTAATGGCATACAAAGAACATCCCACAGAAATTGTGCAGAATTGCCAACTCAGAAGGGTACGCCCGGCTGTCCCACCTCCTCTCCCATGGAGCCAGGCTCTTCCTGCTGCACACCCTTGCCACCAACATGCCATCTATCTCTAGGTACCTGGAGGAATCCACAGCTCTAATTAGGAAAATTTTCTTGTCTAGAATACAATCTCTTTTAAATAACTGTGTGTCAAAACAGAACCATAACTCATCCTCTTCTAGATAAGTGCTGCAGTGGCTGGTCTCAAGTGTCACTTTTTGGCCACAGGAACAATCAGTTCATTTTTGAAAATAAAAATAAAAAAAATAAAAAACAAACACAAAATAATTTCAACGCGAGAGTTATATGTGTGCTCTCCCACAACACTTTATAGCTAGCCAGCTGACTGCATGATTTTCGAGCATCTAAATTTTGGATGTAGAAAGACAATAGTGAATCCAATTGCAGACAGATGGGCACATTTCAACAGTTTCTTGGTGACTGCGACCTTTCTGCTAGTAAATAAAAGCAATAAACCTGTGAAGGTTCTTTAAAATCAAAATGGTTATATATCCAGTGGAATACAGACTTCAGGCAGAGGAGCCGCCTATGTACCTCTTGCCTATAACTTCTCTGTATGTTCTGGTAGGCACAATGTTTTTCTTGTTCCATTTTCAGGGCAACAGGATGATAGGTGATCTGAAGGCACTACCTGCATGTTCTTGTATCCTTCATCTTTTACCTGCTCTAGAAATCTTTGGGGTTTATTTCCTTCTTGAAGGTCCCTTCAGTATCCAAAGCAATGGAACACAAGGCTTAGCTTTGTTGTAAAATATTACATGCGGTAACATATGGAAGTGCTGTAAAAGGATTCTAGACTCAGGGAACTGGTTTATTGTTTAGGATTTTTTTAAATGTAGAGCTTCCACAATGTAGCAAACCATCCACCAAAATATAAACAGTATTCAATTAAAACGACTCTCTCTTTTTCCTATCTGCAAGCTGAATGTATTTCATGTACATATCATTAGTGAAAAAATCAGGACCCGGGACTTAAGAAAAATAAATTAGGTCCCCATTTTTTTCCCACAACTGAAACTCTTAATCACAGAGGTAAGGTCTTCCATGTTATGTAAACCACATCAAAATGTACATCAAAATTGAGAGGAATATAAGAAATTATCATGTGATAATTAAATTGGCAAAAACGCAATTATTCATTTAGGAACAGCTTTCCCAAGCATCCATGTACTTAGGCAGAAACAAGCTGACAGTATATGTTGAACAGTGAAAGTCTTTCAGAGTCATGTTTTGTGAAACATGGCCCAGTTGGGAAAGCTGGGTATTCATCAAGCAAAAATCTTGATGATTTTGAATAAAGGTCCAAATAGAAACAGAGATTAAACCAAAAGTAGGTTATGTGGAAATTTGCCAGTTTATTGCATTTCTGCAGCTGGCTTAGCAAAGCCATTTCACACTTGGCTGAAACACCTGCATGGTTCCTACCAGCACAATGCAGTATCTGAACACCTTCTAATCTTCTCCGTGCAACACTGACATGATGCAGGCTGGTGATACTCTCTGTTTCATGAGTGGAGAGGAGAGGTGCAGAGAAATGAAGGGCTCAATTCCTGAAGAACTAATGCTGGGCTGTGCAACTCCCACCCGGCAGGTACCAGCCGCTCTGCAACACCAGCACCAGGTTGAAGCTCCCAGCAGCAAGAATTGAGCTGCAAGAGAAAGGCCAGGCCCAGGTGCCCAAGTGGCTGTTCCTCTCCACAGTTACCTGTTAACAACCTGCTAAAAATTTCTTCACCTCCATTTCTCCACCTGCAAAAGCCCACCACTGCTTTATATAAAGAAGCTGCTCCTAAAAAAAAAAAAAGAAAAAAAAAAAAAAAAAAAAAAAAAAAAAAAAAAAAAAAAAAAAAAAACATAAAATCTAAATACCTCATCATCTTCAATGAGCATTCAAACCAGCAAGGTGAAACATGAACCAAAATCCCACTCCACCAAAGCATTGGTAAAACAGTTTCCTTCCTGCTGAAGCGCCGCTTCTTGAGATAAGTAATGTTCACAATGAGAAAAGGTACTTTATCTACAGCTCAGTATCTGGCATCTTAAAATAATATCCTAGAGACTCAAATTTTAATTCATACTCCAAAGTACTCTAAAATCACAATTTTTCTCACTCCAGGCAAGTGTTCTGATCAGAAGATCTCAACACCATCACTTCACTGCTCTTGGTATCAGCTGCTTTGGGAATGAGCAGCGTTCAGCTTTGTCAGCTCACAACGTTCCTATGCAATTCAGCTTTACTGGTCGTCTTGCAGAGGTCTGGCTTCAAGTGAAAGCTTCAACAAATAGTTGGCTACGAGGTATTCATAGCTGGTGGAGGTAGCAAGGGCTGGATGAGTTAAAAAAATATCATTACCACTTAAAAACTAAACCAAATACGTAAGGGCTTACATGGTTGTTCAAGTACATTTGAAAACCTGAGCCAAAGTTATCATTCAAAGTTATGAAGAAAGGCCTCCAAAACCCCAAGCCTCTTCCTTTCCTCAGCGTGTACATGAGTAGAAAGCGTATCTGTAATTTCAGAAAGACAGCAGAACTGAGTAGCTCTCTCACCTTGTTACATACTGCAGGGCTGAAGCCTACAGTGTTCCCTTAACTGGTTAACTTGACTGATAACGTGTGTTCCCAGCAATGGAAAAAGAGGAAGTATTAGGCTTGAGAGCACATCAACTAAGCTGACCAAAATAGCTGCTAAGGAACACACAATAGAGATTTTGTAAAAGTTCTCCCTCCATGAAGGCACTGTACTCCCCAACAACAGCTATTTAGTTTCAGAGGACAGAATCAAAAGGACAGGCATACAGAATAAAACACTAATTTTGGAATGAAATGGTTCCATGAAAAGATAAGCCCTTGCTTCTGAAAATGCTTATTATTCCACAGACAGTAAAATTAACATCAAACCAACCAACAGAGGTTTTTTTTGCTTCAGCCAGCCTGAAAGGAAGAGAACAACTTCTTCCACGTTCTCCCTTCTTTTATAGTCCTGAGCAGTCACATCAAATGAGGTGCTCTCAATCTTGCCTGGACTCCAACATTTACACCATATCACTGGTTTCCATTCCCAAACAGTGTTTCTGAATGTTGATGATGAGAGTCTGAAATCCACTATCCAATCTCATCAGTATAGGAGGAATACATTTTAACTCGGATGTTAAAATGTTAATTTGAGGCATCAAGCTGCCCTCAAATACACATAGTAATAAAATTCAATACAAATAATTAAATCAATGAAGAAGACAGAATTGTCAATTCTCTACAAGAAAACCAGAGGAGGTACAGAGGAAGCCTGTCCTCCTAAGACGGGATGTACAACGAATGGAGGCCATCCTCAGATACGAGTGTAATCTACACAAGGGAAAGCTCTTCTTCATAATGCACTTAAATAACAAAGGCCTTTTTTTCTTTAACCTTGTATTTCACATTTGCTAGACTGGCAGAACCACTTTAACCTAGAAGTCTTTGTGTATAATCTTCATTTCTTGTCTAACCTCCTTTGTTTTTATCTTACATTTTATGTGTATACAGCTGCTATATAAAGAACCTTAGTCTGAACAGAACTAAAAATCACTGAGAAATCCTCATGGAAAAAGAAATCACTGCATTATAGGATTAGTCTGTTGAAAAATGCTTTTTTTTAAAGCTGAAAAAACCATAGAAATTGACCATACGTAAAGTCAAGGTCAGCTGCTGCATTCATGAAAAAGACAGGCTGATTTGTGTAATCAAAGAAGAGATGATTAGTTTCTCAGTCCCAGAGTGTCATTTCACAAATCTTTGATAACCTCATCAGGTGAGATAGCTCGTCAGATCATAATTCGAAGAAAAAGCCCTAAATAATTGCATTACTAAAGGTAATAAGGATTATAAAAACTAGAAAGCTATGATTTTATTAAAACAAACATTAACAACATTTTGGAAAGAAATTCTAGGTGTTCTCCTATGCTTTAAAGCACAGTTTTTCATCTACACGTTTAACACCATATCACACTTTTGCCAATGTCAAAAATCCCAAACAATTCAGCTTTTCTTTTCAAATCTTTGCTTCCTTAAATTTGGACACAATCTCAGATGCCACTCCCACGTAACAGTACATGACAGGATTTTTTTAAATTATGTAGAACACAAATTCATGGCAAATGAAGCAGTAGTCACATGTACTGCAATGTTGATTACCCGAAACTCATTTATCCAAAATTCCTGCTAGCTGAAATAGGGTTGAATGCTGCTGTACCTAAGTACCAAGGGAACTTATTTAACATGATTAACTGAAACCCTGATCCTCTGAATTCGTGTTCCCTCTGACATTTGGATTATTAAACCTATAACTGCTCTGAAAAAGAAAAGGCTAAAATGAGCTAAGAGGCAAAGACTATTCTAATGACTGTTATTTTAAAAAGTATGCCAGGTGCCTACCCAAGCAAGTAGAAGGCAGAGTCCCCCAGTATGAATGACCAACGGTGTACTCAGACACAATGCTCTAAGGCACAGAAAGGCCCGAGACGAAAGAGTACAAGAGTTACAGTAATATGATTACACGGTTGCATAGTTAAGGAATGTGAAAATCTTGATGGTTCAGTTGCAAGTCTGCTGGTCATTTTGTGTGTGTAATTATTATTGATTTACTTCTTGATAGAATCTCAGAGAAAGCACGGAACAAAGATTTGAATGAGAAGACCCAGATGTAAATGCAGATTTTATATAGCGTTTTCATTTAGCATTAATTATTTTAATGGTATTTTTAATTCTGTTTTCTAAGATACAATTTTTTTCCCCTTGACTTCAAGTTATCACGTACACTGCTTTAGCAAAATAAAGCAATCGAGTGTGGAATGGGAACTGAAGGCAACGACTCAATAAAAGAGCAGCGTTCTTTTCAATCTGGCCTTTTAAAACATCCACTATCAGAGGGCTTTGGAGGTTTAAGGGATTAGATACCCTGACACATCTGTCAGATTATTATGTAAGAAAACTCTCCTGCTGTTTTCTGTGGGTAAAATGTCTGCTGTGGAATATTTAAAAATAGTTTTAAAAACAAAACNTTCAGCTTTGTCAGCTCACAACGTTCCTATGCAATTCAGCTTTACTGATCGTCTTGCAGAGGTCTGGCTTCAAGTGAAAGCTTCAACAAATAGTTGGCTACGAGGTATTCATAGCTGGTGGAGGTAGCAAGGGCTGGATGAGTTAAAAAAATATCATTACCACTTAAAAACTAAACCAAATACGTAAGGGCTTACATGGTTGTTCAAGTACATTTGAAAACCTGAGCCAAAGTTATCATTCAAAGTTATGAAGAAAGGCCTCCAAAACCCCAAGCCTCTTCCTTTCCTCAGCGTGTACATGAGTAGAAAGCGTATCTGTAATTTCAGAAAGACAGCAGAACTGAGTAGCTCTCTCACCTTGTTACATACTGCAGGGCTGAAGCCTACAGTGTTCCCTTAACTGGTTAACTTGACTGATAACGTGTGTTCCCAGCAATGGAAAAAGAGGAAGTATTAGGCTTGAGAGCACATCAACTAAGCTGACCAAAATAGCTGCTAAAGAACACACAATAGAGATTTTGTAAAAGTTCTCCCTCCATGAAGGCACTGTACTCCCCAACAACAGCTATTTAGTTTCAGAGGACAGAATCAAAAGGACAGGCATACAGAATAAAGCACTAATTTTGGAATGAAATGGTTCCATGAAAAGATAAGCCCTTGCTTCTGAAAATGCTTATTATTCCACAGACAGTAAAATTAACATCAAACCAACCAACAGAGGTTTTTTTTGCTTCAGCCAGCCTGAAAGGAAGAGAACAACTTCTTCCACGTTCTCCCTTCTTTTATAGTCCTGAGCAGTCACATCAAATGAGGTGCTCTCAATCTTGCCTGGACTCCAACATTTACACCATATCACTGGTTTCCATTCCCAAACAGTGTTTCTGAATGTTGATGATGAGAGTCTGAAATCCACTATCCAATCTCATCAGTATAGGATGAATACTTTTTAACTCAGATGTTAAAATGTTAATTTGAGGCATCAAGCTGCCCTCAAATACACATAGTAATAAAATTCAATACAAATAATTAAATCAATGAAGAAGACAGAATTGTCAATTCTCTACAAGAAAACCAGAGGAGGTACAGAGGAAGCCTGTCCTCCTAAGACGGGATGTACAACGAATGGAGGCCATCCTCAGATACGAGTGTAATCTACACAAGGGAAAGCTCTTCTTCATAATGCACTTAAATAACAAAGGCCTTTTTCTTTAACCTTGTATTTTACATTTGCTAGACTGGCAGAACCACTTTAACCTAGAAGTCTTTGTGTATAATCTTCATTTCTTGTCTAACCTCCTTTGTTTTTATCTTACATTTTATGTGTATACAGCTGCTATATAAAGAACCTTAGTCTGAACAGAACTAAAAATCACTGAGAAATCCTCATGGAAAAAGAAATCACTGCATTATAGGATTAGTCTGTTGAAAAATGCTTTTTTTTAAAGCTGAAAAAAACATAGAAATTGACCATATGTAAAGTCAAGGTCAGCTGCTGCATTCATGAAAAAGACAGGCTGATTTGTGTAATCAAAGAAGAGATGATTATTTTCTCAGTCCCAGAGTGTCATTTCACAAATCTTTGATAACCTCATCAGGTGAGATGGCTCGTCAGATCATAATTCGAAGAAAAAGCCCTAAATAATTGCATTACTAAAGGTAATAAGGATTATAAAAACTAGAAAGCTATGATTTTATTAAAACAAACATTAACAACATTTTGGAAAGAAATTCTAGGTGTTCTCCTATGCTTTAAAGCACAGTTTTTCATCTACACGTTTAACACCATATCACACTTTTGCCAATGTCAAAAATCCCAAACAATTCAGCTTTTCTTTTCAAATCTTTGCTTCCTTAAATTTGGACACAATCTCAGATGCCACTCCCACGTAACAGTACATGACAGGATTTTTTTAAATTATGTAGAACACAAATTCATGGCAAATGAAGCAGTAGTCACATGTACTGCAATGTTGATTACCCGAAACTCATTTATCCAAAATTCCTGCTAGCTGAAATAGGGTTGAATGCTGCTGTACCTAAGTACCAAGGGAACTTATTTAACATGATTAACTGAAACCCTGATCCTCTGAATTCGTGTTCCCTCTGACATTTGGATTATTCAAGCTATAACTGGTCTGAAAAAGAAAAGGCTAAAATGAGCTAAGAGGCAAAGACTATTCTAATGACTGTTATTTTAAAAAGTATGCCAGGTGCCTACCCAAGCAAGTAGAAGGCAGAGTCCCCCAGTATGAATGACCAACGGTGTACTCAGACACAATGCTCTAAGGCACAGAAAGGCCCGAGACGAAAGAGTACAAGAGTTACAGTAATATGATTACACGGTTGCATAGTTAAGGAATGTGAAAATCTTGATGGTTCAGTTGCAAGTCTGCTGGTCATTTTGTGTGTGTAATTATTATTGATTTACTTCTTGATAGAATCTCAGAGAAAGCACGGAACAAAGATTTGAATGAGAAGACCCAGATGTAAATGCAGATTTTATATAGCGTTTTCATTTAGCATTAATTATTTTAATGGTATTTTTAATTCTGTTTTCTAAGATACAATTTTTTTCCCCTTGACTTCAAGTTATCACGTACACTGCTTTAGCAAAATAAAGCAATCGAGTGTGGAATGGGAACTGAAGGCAACGACTCAATAAAAGAGCAGCGTTCTTTTCAATCTGGCCTTTTAAAACATCCACTATCAGAGGGCTTTGGAGGTTTAAGGGATTAGATACCCTGACACATCTGTCAGATTATTATGTAAGAAAACTCTCCTGCTGTTTTCTGTGGGTAAAATGTCTGCTGTGGAATATTTAAAAATAGTTTTAAAAACAAAACCACACAAAATAGGCGATATTTCAGTTGCTTCAAAGTGTGTTTTCATGGGAAAAAAATGATAACTTATTTTTCTTGGCCTAAAAGCAAGTTATATTTAGTACTCTGACTGCAGGCTCGTCTCTGAATATGGATTAGCAGAATACACATGCTTTTACTGTTCACAACAGAGATTATGCAAAAACATCAGGATTTGTAGGTTGGCCTAACTTAGCTGTATTTTACAGAGCCAGAAATCACCAACAGCGTGCAAAGAATAGCAATGAAATAAGAAATGATAATTCCTGTTATATTTCAGTTATATGCTTAAAAGCATTTTAAACGGTTGCTGATCTTAGTAAGCGTTTCCATATAAAACAAAACCCAAAATAATTTCATGAAAAACACCTCATATCATCCTACTGCTCCCATGCTTTATTTCGATAACACAGTAACATCTCATCAGTGGTGTGGCAGCAGCATCAACGTCCTGCTGCTGAGGGCCCTGCAGAGCAATGACAAGTCTCCAAATTCACATCACACGTGGCTGGAAAGCTGAAGCTTTGTTAAAATTATTACAAGAAACAGAAGTCTGAACCCATCAGCCACCACCAGTTGGATACTACAGATTTAAACAACTTATAAATTGTTTAAATTCGGCGGACGCTGCCAGAATCTGCCAGAGCTAAGTTAATGTTAGGGTTTAGGGTTATGGTGCTTAGGGTTTAGGGTTCAGGTTAGACTTAGCATTAGGGTTCAGGGTTTTTTTATAGTTTAAACAATTATAAGTTGTGTATTGGTCAATTCTGATCCTCAGATTCTGCAGTTCTCATGCCCCTGCTGTGCTCTTTCAGACATCTCACCCTTACAGCAGGGGATCAGATGATGCAGTGTTGTTTAGGTGGTAAAAGCTGCAGTACAGTGTCACACACAAACAAATCACAGAAGCAAGCACAGCAAGAGTTGAATTGGAAGTGTCTCCCATTCCAATAATTTCTCTCTCTTAGCAGCTAAAATCTACCTTTGCCAGAAATTCCATTACCAACTGCAGAAGGCATTGTAGGCTCTGCTTTGCATAGACAGATGGGCAGAAAATAGTTGTCAATAGACAGAAACTAGTAAGAAGCAGACTTAAAATCAGCAAAGATCTGGAACACCACTTACAGATCTGGATCACTAATAAATATGGCCAAAATACAGGGGAACAGATAGCAGATTCTTTNCAGGTTAAAGCAAGAAACTTCTATGCAGCTGCAGTCTACATTAGGACAGTTCCTGAGCACGTGAAGCTCTCAGCATAGACACACTCATTTGCTCACCACTTCAGAAACATCATCCACCTATTCTGTAGCCCTCATTTTTTTAAAGTTTCCCCTCCTTTCAGTGAGTGGGAACCAAATGGTGGTATGTTCTCAGCCACACAAACTCCTTTCGCCCAGACTTCCCAGAACTTTCAGTCTAGAACTGGCAGTTTCACTGTTCCACTGTTTGCATTCCTGTAAAATAGAGCATCATGAGCGGAAGGTTCCTACTGATAAAAGAACACAGAAGCAACAGTCATGAAAAGTACAGACCTTTCTCTAAATAGGAGTGGTTCAATAACAGCACTGCAGACTATATTTACCAATATATAACTTGGTCGTAAAGAATAAGCACCTTTTGTTCATAGGAACTTACAAATTTTATTTGGAAGCAGAGTCATATTTTGCCTCTGCAACCTGCATTGACACTGAAGTCAGTTTAATTCACATTGATAAGTTTACGCAATTTAATAGTTAAAATACCATTCCTGATTGATTATGTACATATGCAGACAATTACTGTAGTGAGTCAAAAGAATAATCAGTTCAACAATTCAAGTTCTAGGAAATATCCTTTTTTTTTTTTTTTCAGTCTAGAGCTATGCATGGAAACAAAGATTCAGAAATCCACAAGGATCTCTTGTTTATATGCCTCTTGTGTGAATGCCGCTCTCCCAGCTGGGTTCACTAGCCTGCCTGTATAACCTATGATGAACCTTATTAATTCAGAAGGAAAGAATATTGGGAGTCAGCATTAAGAAAGAAAGTTCCGTCTATAAAATGAAGTGACCCATAAGGTCCTATACCAGCCTTTCTGAATTCATCTTTTTAAACTGTGCTATACAACTCTAATTTCGACAGAATCATTGGATGCCCACTCTGCATAAAACTAGCCAAGATTATTTTGCCAGAGCCCATATTTTTAAAAAAGTTGTTTCAGAAATGCTGTATTTCGGTCTCAGATGTTGAAGCAATCCAGAGTCCTAAGTCTTTGTTGCTTCATCAGCCTTACAATTATTAGCTTATGCTTCTTTCAAATCTGAAAATATTTGGTGAAAAGATGGTGTCCTGGCTAGAAAAATGTATTTTTATTGAACAATCAATTCTTCCAGAATTCTGGATTTACATATTCTGAGCAAAAATCATGTGGGTACATGCATTTAGATCTGTAAATATATAGGAATTATGTCTTATTTACATGCAGTCCCTACATTCAGACTTTGGGCAGCTTATGCAGACATCTCTTCTAGTGAGAGTGAAAAACAGGTTCAATCCAATGCTTATGCGCAGCTGGCAAAGAGATGTGAGAGTGGCTCTTCAGGGGCTGAGTCTGCCTGGCACACACAGGGTCACTCTCTGTGCACTGAGGTCTCAGATGAAGAGCTACTTATTCCAACAGACACACCACAACAAACAAACACAGGCTCAAAGCCTCCGGCACAGCCAAATCTTGCTGTATCTTTGCTTAGCTCTCCAGAGTCCAACATACTCTCACTCCCACATCGAGCATCTATCAGAGCTACCCTTTTGTTCTTCACAGGGAACTTTCAGAGGATGCTGAACTCTGAATTAACTATTTTTTTATTTTTAAATAGAAGTAAATAGAGGCATATACATTCAAAAATCCAGGCTACAGAAGAACGTTATTTTCTTTCCAGTGATCCACAGACCTAGCACTTCCTGGCTCCAGCAAGCCTTTCACATGAAGTTTCTAACTATTAAAAACATACTAGCATTTGCCTTGCCTCCGGCCATGCTAAGATTCAGACTCACTCCTATTTTACATACATCTCATGTTTCATTTCTGTTACTGCGCATCATCCACTTTCCTAGCAAACATGATGGGTTGGTGGTTTCGCTACAGCAATTTTGCAACACTTCCACTTTTCCTGCTCTCTGACCCACCCCCCTTTCCTATCACGGACCAGAAGATGTCATTCAGCTGGCACTTTGTTGGACCCCCTTAAGCAAATCCTAGTAAAGCCATTTGGACTAGAGGACCTTTTCAAGAGTCTTTGTAAAAGGGTTCAGGACTCGCCTGAGGGCATCTGTGCTGTTGATTCTCATGCGACCGCTGGCACAAGCTGCACATCGGACCTCCAGCACCATCGCCGCCTGAGGGCCCCAGCTCACAGTATGTCCTTCCAAACACAGGTGTACTGTGTGCAGCCAGTGTTACTGTACAGAAGAAATGTCTATTATTGGGACACTGGAAGTGACTGGAAAGTTTACAGCACTTAGTTTTTACTGGATGAGCAAAAACATAGCTGCAGTGGGTGAGCAGAAATATAGCTGCAACAAACTTGGATCCATTTGGTTTCAGCCTCTGGACTACACAGGCAATAAAACCAAGGAGAAAGGAGTCAAATAGTTCACTCTGTCCTGCATAAACAAGGAAGAAGATGACCACCCTTCCCAGCCTGGCACAGGCCAGATTTGTTGCTCATCTCCCCCTTCCCCTTGCCTGCTGCACAAAGAGCTACCCTTGTTTCAGCCTACAAAGATTCTAGGACAGGATCTAGATGTAAACAACCAACTTCTTAACGAAGGATCTCAAATCCAAGTTACAAGAATTGAGACAGGTTGATTTTGGACACTGGAGATAAGTACTTGTCTGAAAACATCTTTTTGCATGACGAATCACTTCATCTTTTATTTAGGGGGACGCTTATCTCAACTTTTGCTTTAAAAAAAAAAAAAAAAATCACAGTTACTAACTTCACACATAGTATTTTAGGAAAGATGCTTCAAGGAACTTGCATGTGCTGACCTAAACGAGTATCTTTACGTATCTGAGTGCAGTGATTAGCCTTGGGTGAAACGATTATTCAGCAGAGTGAAACTGGATGTAAAATCAAACAGTCTTTACACACTCAGTACAGTGACAATTAGTAATACAAAAAAAATGCACATTTCTAGGCTTATGCGATTTTTTTTCAAGTCAAATATATAGCTAATATAATGCAAAGCATTTAAGAATGTTAAGCACATTTTAATGACTTTAGCCAAAGAAAATTCATGATTGCAAATTCTTCTGTTGATAAAAGTTCCTAAGAGGAAAAAGAGCAGGAACGTTTCAGCAAATGTATAAACATGTATCCTAAATGCAATCGTAATGAATGAGGAAACATACTGTACATAAACAACTGAAAGACAAAAATATGACCCATAAAACATACATCATCAATAGCCATAAACCTAATTAATAATTTCACCATATCCATCACACTCAGAGGCAGGTAAAATACAGACTCCCAAACAGAGGAGACTGTGTTCCCACTTACAGTGCAAAATGGCCACTTGCCTTAAGCACGTACAGTGAGCCGATGTTGCTCTCTTTTGGTGAATGTGCAGTACTGACACAAATCTCTCTGCAACAATTCCAGACCTTAAAAAAAATCTTTACTTAACTCTAATTCCAAACCCAATCTTACAAATAACGCTTAGTTTGTGATTTGAAAAACCTTTTGAAAAGCTGAGGTTTTTTTAATCATTATTTCAGCTAAGAAATAGTCAATGATAGAAAAAAATTAGCTGCTTTTGACCTTGCTCTTTCATCAGGCTTAAGTCTCAGATGCTACAGGCTACTTTGCCAAAGTGATCAATATCATATCTACATACAAAAAGACATTAATCAAAACTATTTATGTGGAGAAGGAAGACTAATTTTGAAAAAAAAAAAAGTTATGATAAGTTGTTTTGGTTCTTTCATATGTCAGTGGCAGCCCTTCCCACTTTGTATACTCTCCTGTATCTCAGCCTCAGAGAGCCTTCCTACCCTCACAACCACCTGGTTCAAATTCTTCCTTACCTGACGCCTTCTCTTCATCCCTGTTTTCCTCAGCTGCTGTCCTATTTTGTCTCTTCTGTGTTAAACTGTTTGTGTGTGCATCTGTTGTGCTATAAAAACATTTAATAATAATCCCTGTCCTTTCCACCTGGGCTGCACAGAACTACAGTAATAATGTTTATAACCAATTCCATGTGGTAGTTAGCCTGAAGGTTACTTGGGCCTGTATATTTCTCATTTGGGGCAAATAATCTAAAGAGATTAATCCTTAGAGTACACATGGGTTTACAAGTACTAAAGGAGGGCAAATGCTTTTCTCCATTTGTTTTTGCGAATAAGTCTAATCAACAAAGGACAATCTTCTTAAAATAAAGCATTCAAACCTACACGTGTAAAAGCAGATGAGAACATTAAAAGAGAACACTTAAAGTTCTCTTGGATTTCAGTGGCACAAAATGAAATGCTAAGCACCTTTAAATTCTTTCTCTTTTACTAACATATATTAGTATGTTTTGGCATGTAATTTTGGCCACCAGTTTGAAAGCTTTGTCCTCCTTTTTCTGTGAACAACAAGTAAAGCACACAGATTTTGCATAAAGATAAAAAAAAAAAAAAAAGGTAGCTACTAAAGACCTTACTGATATTTAGAAAAATCTTATCTTTTAATATCTTTCGAAAAGCTGTTTACCCTGTATGATCCAGCTGTACCCACCTAATCTCTAAATCAAAGAAAATCACACCAGGAAGCGAGACACTTAAATCAGATGAGAGTTTCTGAACATCTTTAAAGCTTCCCGAAAAAAACTGTGAGGGAACTTACGTAGCTAAATTCCTCCATCTATACACGGAACAGAGTCATGGCAGGAGAATCGTTGTGACCATGCTAATAAATTAGCATTCCCGCTGCCGCTGCTGGCCCAGGAGTAACTAAAAGATGTTATACTTAATGCAGTTATCCTGATGAATGAAATTTTCAACTAGTTATTACATACAAATAGAGAAGAGAGAGATTAATGGAGCCATACCTCAATCAAACAATTCTGCCAAAGTCACGAACATTAAGAACATAAACTGAGTAACTCACAAACAGCACCACACTGCCTGAAGCAGAAATTTAGTTGTTTTAACTAACTGCCCTAAGTTTAATTTTGTGACATACAACGCAAGCAAGGCCATTTTAAAACTGCACTGCAACGTGTAATCCTTCAAAGACTTGACAGAAGTTTAATGCTTGCTAACATTGGAAGAGTCACAGTGCCAACTATGAATCCAGCCCCAAGCTTGGAAAAATCACTTGTTCCATGGAAAACCACCCACTGCTACATCTCTGGAAACCAGCCTTGACAAACTGCAAGGCAATTTTCAATTTTCTGCTCAACACTATTAATTGTGTCTTGATCCCACAGAAGGACCACACTGTACAGCTCAGCATCCTGCCCCTCTTCCATTCCTGACACCTGCAAGCCAGCTCCATAGAGTGGGAGAGGAGCTGCTGCAGCCTGGAGACCAAAGGGAAGGGGAAAAGAAGGCTCTGATCACTCTCTGAGGTTGGAGCTCTCTGCAGCCAGCAGGATGCAGCCTGTTACACGTAAGACCCTGCACAGTTCAGACCAGTTAATATACTGTTGCTGATCTGAACTACACCAAAACCACTTCAGTTACAGTTCATTTACAGTACAGGTCATGGAGAACAGAAGAGGTGCCTGAGGCCTGGAGCCAATGTCACTCCAGCCTTCAAAAAGGGCAAGAACCCAGCAAACTACAGGCCAGTCAGCCTCACCTCCATCCCTCATAAGGTGATGGAACAGCTCATTCTGAGTATCATGTCTAAGCATGTGGAGGAAAATAAAATTATCAGGAGTAGTCTGCATGGATTCACCAAAGGGAAATCATGCCTGACCAATCTTACAGACTTGTATGATGGAATGACTGGCTGGGTAGACTAGGGGGGAGAGTGGATGTTTTCTACCTTGACTTCAGCAAAGCTTTTACACTGTATCCCATAACATGCTCACAGGTAAGATTAGGAAGTGTGAGATAGATGAGTGGACAGAGAGATGAATTGAGAACTGGCTGAAGGGCAGAGCTCAGAGGATTGTGATCAGCAGTGCAGAGTCCACTTGGAGACCTGTAACTAGAGGTGTTCCCCAGGGGTCAGTACTGGGACCAGTCTTGTTCAACAGATTCATCAACGACCTGGATGAGAGCACAGAGTAGACCCTCAGCAAGTTTGCTGATGACACAAAACTGGGAGGGGGTGGCTGACACACCAGAAGGCTGTGCCACCATAAAGCAAGACCTGGACAAGCTGGACAGTAGAGTGGAAAGGAACCTCATGAAGTTCAAAAAAGGCAAGTGTAGGGTGCTGTACCTGGGGAGAAATAACCCTGTGCACCAGTACAGGTTAGGGACTGACCTGCTGGAGAGCAGCTCTGCAGAGTAGGACCTGGGAGTCCTGGGGGACAACAAATTGATCATGAGCCAGCAATGTGCCTTTGCAGTCAAGAAGGCTAATGGTCTCCTGGGATGCATTACAAAGAGCGTGACCACCAGGTCAAGGTCCCTCTCTATACTGTACAGTGTCCAGTTCTGGGCCCCTGAGTTCCAGAAAGACAGAAAACTACTGGAGAGAGTCCAGCGGATGGCTACAAAGATAATCAGGGGAATGCAGCACCTCTCTTATGAGGAAAGGCTGGGAGACCTGAGGCTTTTTAGCCTGGAGAAGAGAAGACTGAGAGGGGTTCTCATCAATGCTTATAATATCTAAAGGGCAGGTGTCGATAGGATGGGGCCAGGCTCTTTTCAGTAGTGCCCACTGACAGGACAAGGGGCAATGGGCACAAACTGGAACACAGGACATTCCATCTGAACATGAGTAAAAACTTTACTCTGCGGGTGACAGAGCACTGGAGCAGGCTGCCCAGAGGGGTTGTGGAGTCTCCTTCTCTGGAGATGTTCAAAACCCGCCTGGACATGAACCTATGCAACCTGCTCTGGGTGAACCTGCTTTGGCAGGGGCGTTGGACTAGATGATCTCCAGAGGTCCCTACCAACCCCTGCCATTCTGTGATTTTGGGATACAGTTGAGCCCAAACATGAAGACAAGGCAGAAATCCGATGGTTACAGTCCCTCAACACAGCTGATATATCCGAGAGCAACTTTCTACCACTGAGGTTTTATTAAGGGTCACAGATTATTTAGTCTTTTCATTTAGTTTACAGAATAAATGCAAGGTTAAATACCAAATCTCAATAACCCATAGTAAGTGGGCAAAAAATATCCTGAAATACTAAGCTTTAAAAACTCAATTAAAAATATAAATAAATAAATAGCCAATCACTGTTTTTGTAATTATTTTAACTTTGATCTTTGAAATCTGCAAGTTGACTTATATCCTATTGCTACAGAAATCAAATCATTTTTACAGTTGATAAACACTCAAGTTTACTAGTTAATTAAATCCTTTTTGGATTTCTTTTTTTCTGCTTTCAACAGAGAAAAAGTTTAAGCTTTTAATAGTAAAATGGAGAAGCATTATATAATTCTTTTACTTGATGTTCTTAATTGCAATTACTGGTTTAAACTAGACAACTCCTTTGGGAGGAGCCTGAGAACAGTTTGGCTTTCTCTTCCTTAAATACAGCAGTAATTAGAAAATACTTGGCTTTTCTGTACCTCTGTTAATCTGCCTTCTTCTCTTCAAAACAACTGCAAGTTCCCCATATTTCTAAGATTACATGAATTAGGCTTGTAAATTAATCACCAAATTATCTGTGACATACTTAGTCCATACAAGTTACACACTAGTGATATTTTGGACTCTTGAGTAACATTAATATTTTATGTTGCACTATGAAAAGCTGCAAAAAACGTCATTTTTATGTGATGCTTCACAACTAAAAATACATAGGAAAAGCAAAATGTTTTTAAAAATGAGTAAACTTAAGGATGCCACCTTTTGCCATCTTTGAATGTGACAATTATAGGCTTGATTCTGAAAGCATTTTTTACTTAGTGCCACTCACCGTACTTTGAAAAGAAGTTCTCATATTAGCAACTACTCAGCCTGAGAAATATTACAGCCCAGTGGAGCCTGACTGAACTCGATTCAAAGCATGTGGTTTTCCAGAAACCATCATAACATGTTTCCTTGCAACCTGCCAGCCTAATACTGATAGCTTAAACCCATTCACTCATGCAGCCCAAGCCCACTCCTCAGCAGCTTGACTGCCCACAGCTCTCACAGCCTCCCAGGGCTGCCACAAAGGGACAGCGGGGCAGCTGCAGAGCAGGGCTGGGTTTGCCTTTGCTTACCCGTGAGGGCAGACACCATCAGCCCTGAAGAGCTTGGTGCATGCCTACTTGTCTCAGAGTTCTGGTAGACAATTGCTTCTCAACTACTGTCTGACAATATCTGATTGCTCAAACGCTGTTAGCCCTTATACTCCACCTGCTAAAATAACATAAGACATGTGGGGTTTTTTTAAATACATATTTATTTGATATTAATTTGTAGAGGACTACCATTATCTTAAGAATCACCCTTCAGTTAAGTAGGCGTAGGGTCATTTGCACCATTTGATTTAAAAGGGCGTCCACAGGAATTAGAGCTTCCAGAATATATTTTTCCCAGTAATGACTCATTACCTGTACAAAAAGGCTGAAGTAATTATTACTAGACTGCTCTCTCACTTGACCTTGGTAACAATAAAAATTCAAATTGGGAAAAATCTTCCTTCCTTCCCCAGTGATTTTGCAGAAAATAGTAGTAACAATAACAATAATAGTTAGAAAAAAGGCATCAGCAATAGTGCTGCAATCATTTCTTTATCACCATGGCATCACAAAATCTCAGTCCTTTGTCCTGAAGGGCTTCAGGTTGGAAATCATTTTGCCAGTGTTTTGGAGAAGCATATCCTGCTTCTCCAAAACTTCTGTAAGTCTGTGTGGACTTACAGAACCCAAGAACAAACGAAGCCCAGCACAAGAAGGACCAGAGGAAGGGGTCTTCCTGCAAATGATGAACGGCATCTGATGCAGGCCCCACTATCGGCATCTTTGCTCCTGGAAATGCTGGCTACTGTGTGCAGTGTAATTGGTGACATTACTGACATCTGCTGAGGCCAGGAGGTGAGACACTGCGTGAGCAGCACAACAGCACGCAGTCTGCGGTACGTTGGTGCTTTGTCGTATGGTGTGGTTGCTTTCAGATTTCTGCATACAGTTCCCAGAACTAGAAATAATCTCCAAATGCAGGTGCCTAAGACCAACACAACCAACCTGTGAAACCATTTGTTCCCACAAAATAGAAAAACTTGGTATTAAATTTTATAGTGGAATGGACACAAGAAGGGAGCATCACTGGACTCCAATTACTAAACTATATTCAAGAGCGATCGTTCACCACTAGATGTGCAATGAAAACAAAGTTGCTTTTGAAAGACAGAATGTTTTACTTTAAAAAGAGTAAAGCACAATGGCACAACACAATAAAGTACAATTTATTGTTGATTAAATAATTACAGTACACTGCTATACTTCCTGCTGAGACTCTGCAAGCTAAACTGCAACTCAGGTGAGACACAAATTCCTAAATAACAAAAATGCTGACATGAAAATATGCATATTACTGTTACTGGATGTTGTTATCATTGCTGATGCAAAAAAAGATACATAATTGTCCTCCTAGAACTGGAGAACACGTTATACAGCAGCCAACTAAAACAAAACTGTATACCAATTTTATTTACCTGACTTGACTGTAATAGCCAGTAAAGCTATCCCCGCTGTGCTGTTGCAATCTGCACGGGAGGAAAAAAAATTACTGTGAAAATAGATCCCATCATTCCAAAAGCTTTTCTGAGAGCCAAGCTTTTTCCAAATGTGGGTGTTTCTCAAGAGCTGCTACCCAATTATTTCAGCTTTCTAATCTTAAGTAGGTTTTCTATTATCAGTAATAATTTACGTATTTGTGCACCTGAAAGAAGATATATAGCAGGCAGAGATGCTCCAAAGTATATTAACTGGATAGTGTTTGGGCAAATCAAATGTATTTTCTATAAAAACGTTTGTATCCAAACACAGCTAAGAACATACATTAGGATAGTCTGAACACTGATTCACATTAGACTATCATTCATATGGCTTTTAAAGCTTCTTCCTCAAACCCAGATTTGTTAACATTTGGAAGTTTTAAAAGGTAGAACAGTTACTGTTTCCTCCACCTGAGCAGGCTAGGGGAAGGAAGGGAAGAAAGACTGCAAACTTTCACAGATCAGAAAGAACGGTCGGTGTTAGCGGTGCCTTCGTCTACTGCAGCAAAGAGCCACGCTGCTCTGACAGCTGTAACAACGTGCGCAAGCAAGGTACCAACAACTTTAAGCTGGCAAGTATAGAACTATTGCACTGTACACTGCTTTTCAAAACAAAACAAAAAAAAACTCTTGCTACCGATGTGCCCATTACTCACCAATCGTGACCAGCACTGTCATACTCAGCGGCACACCTGCAGAGCAAAGCATTTAGCTTCTCATATGACAAAAGACATGTCACAGCTGAAGGAAGTTAAGATGCCATCTCTGGTTCACGGCCCATGTTTCAAAACAAAACCAGAAGATTCAGTGACAGGAGAGGAACACCCACACTGAAACCACTGCAGACCAAAAATAAAGGTGTGAACAAACTCTGCACTTGGCATGAGACTTAGTGAAGTATAGTGCACCCCGAGTACATCCCAACCACACAGCTGTAGGCAATCACGCTGATTAATCCAGCAAATCATCCCACAAATTAAGTAAATTAAAGATTGGAAAGCTGCCTTTGGACCCAGTTTACCAATGCTGGTAGAAATTATTTTAAGTGCCAGAGGAACTTATTTTTGCTATGCCAGTAAGTTCTCAATTCCTTCTGGTTGCACAATGTATCAAACACCAAAGCAACCAACAACAATGTGATTAAACTTAAACTGTTCTATAGCATATCTGTCGAGCACTACACTCTTGCAACTGCTTTATTCATTTTCTGAATCAGAATAAAAGAAATCAGATGGCTTGAATCCTACACAATGATGAAAATAAGCCCACTCCTGTGAACAGCACAGGCAAACGGACATTGAGATACTGGAGCATTCTCACAGAAGGGCAATGAAGCTGGCAAGGGCTCTAGAGCACAAGTCTGATGAGGAGCAGCTGAGGAAACTGGGGTTGTTTAGCCTGGAGAAAAGGAGGCTGAGGGGAGACCTTATCGCCCTCTTCAACTACCTGAAAGGAGGCTGTAGCAAGGTGATGTTAGTCTCTTCTCCCAAGTAACAAGCGATAGGACAAGAGGAAATGGCCCCAGGTTGCAGCAGGGGAGGTTTAGATTGGATATTAGGAAAAATTTCTTCAACGAAAGAGTTGTCAAAAATTGGAACAGGCTGCCCAGGAAAGTGGTTGAGTCACCATCCTTGGAGGTATTTAAAAAATGGGTAGATGTACTTCTGGGGGACATGGCTTAGTAGTAACTTGCCAGCACTAGATTTAACAGTTGGACTTGATGATCTTAAAGGTCTCTTCCCACCAAGACAACTCTATGATTTTAACCCTGCACAGGAATGGAAAAGGCTGTCTGCACAAATGGCCTTACTCAGCAGAACTTCCCCAAACACCTTATAGGGCTGAAGAGTAGCTGGGCTGTGAGAAAGTCCAACTCTTCCAAGCCTGACAAATCTGAGACTGCTGACTATACACCAACATGATCAGCTACTAAAAATATATCTACACTGCACAATGCCCCCTAATTCACTAGGTACCAGAGAAAGTACCCACTTCTGCACATGACAATACACCCTACTTCTCACTAGCAACGTTTAATTGATTAACTAATTTACTGCCTTTGTAAGGGATGTTGCATATCAGTTATTTTACCAAACAAACACCTGTACTAATGAAAGCTGCAGTTGTATGTGGCACACAAGTCTCTGGCAGAGCAAGCAATGTCACAGTTACAAGGAAGCGGCTTCAGGGAGAGCTGAGGCAGCTGCACTCAGCAGCTCAGCAGAGGTGCCTACACACGTGGGCTGCTTGGGATGCAGGTGCACACTCCTAGAAATACATATTGAATTCTCATCTCTGACTATTCTTGATGCACCATTGCTGAGTCCACTTGTGTGTCACTCAGAGCTGCGTTCCTTTTTGCAAAATAAATTAATCTCATTCCTTTTGTGCCCTGACAACTAGACCACTTCTGATACCCACATCAGATCGAGAAATCTGTGCACTACAGAGAAGTTTGCAATACAGATATCACGTGACCTTTTTTTTTTTTCTTTTTTAATCTTGAAATGGAAAGCTTCTGTTTAGAAAATAGGTTCCACTATGTCCTTCTGAGAAGCTTCTAAGAGAGACAGAGGATTGTGGCAATTTGTGGCAGGAACAATTGAGTGGGCACAACACCATAGGTGGTCAGATAATACTATGCCACTGTTAAAAATCATACATAGCATTAAATGAAACAACCTTTTGTTCAGCTGCAACAAAGCAAATCATCCACACAGATGGGCACAAGAAAAACCTTTAACGTGAAACCTGCTCCAGGATAATGCCAAATGTGTTGACTTCTCATAGCCTACTTGGGCTCCTCTCTACCTCATACCCCTACCTCCACCCTCAGCCTTCACAACCAGTGTTTTGCAGGGACTGAGGTGCCTGTGCTGCCAACCCCCACTGCAGCAGCACGCCGTGTGACGATGCTCAGCAAAACCGTGTGACAGTAGCCGTGAGCAGTGGTTTGATCAGGGCGCAGCAGGAAAAGCAGGTAGGGGTCACTTCCCTACGCTCTTCTACCCTTCGCAATGCGGCTGATAACTCCTGACAGGGGCAGGCACAGAGGGTGACCGACCACTGTGCTGCCACCTGAGCCAGCACAGTACAGTCAGTAGATCCTGGGCACCCATGTCTGCCAGCACTTCAGCTGGGTACAGGCTCCCCATGGCTCTGTGGTGCTAAGACCAGGCAGGCCTCTTCAGAGGGCATTTAGGAGCCATACACGGTAATTTTAACTGTATTATAATATGAGTAATATTTATGGTAAAAGGAGGGCAGTTCTAAATTCAGTATTAAGAGCTCTCTGCTAAGTAAACATTGCCTTTTGTTTAGAAAGAAGAAATGAGGCTATATTAAAAAAA